>JAIEZT010000007.1:7127300-7522410 GCA_019594935.1 Periophthalmus modestus | reverse complement strand
TTCAATAGGCTATAGTCAAGAAGTTATTGGATGTAATGAAGTAGGTGAAGGATAGGTCAAACATAGAGGACAAATTTCCCTATGGGCAGCTTAAAGAAGACCTATTGGGCTTGTGTCTGCTAAATAACTATGATCTATGAAACCTGTGGATCATAATGTTATAATGTGGAGATTTTAAATCGCAATATTCATCTAAAACGACTTAATAAAAGAAAACAAGTTCGCTCACTTCCGCATTAGAAAACACCTTTGACCAATGGGAGCTGACGTCACCATGAATGTCGTCAGAACAAAAGGGTTGGCACCTCTGATGAATAGTTGCAGATCACACTAGGCTTTTTTTTCAATTGTACCAAAATGACTAAGCAGCACTGCCCAAATCCTGCACGTATCACTGATTAAGAAAATAAAATTGGAGAACAACGTAAGTACAGAGCAGGGGGCGTGCGCCGGGTGGTGGGGAAAACAGGACTTGATTGGCCATATGGCATCTTGAAAATAAGCGATTGAAGATTGCTCAAACATGAATCACTCCAAAAACAAGTTCGAATTAGTAAATAGTGAGGGGAAAGAACTATATCATGGTTAAAAGCTCTAAAAAGTAAATTTTGCAGAATAGGTCTAGGGGGGAGACTAATTCCTGAGATTAAGGGCAGACACTGGGACAAACCCCAAAAACATGCAGCTGTACTAGTTATTCTCAATATGTATTCCTTTATTATAAATTAAATGGAGAATGCATGAATGCAGTATAGATGGGGTGTTAAGTTGCATAGAACTAAACGTGTTTGCAGAAATGGGCACAAGAGATGAGTTTCTATATATCCGCTGTATCACAAAGTCACTAATAAATCTCTTCCAAGGTTACTTAAGCATCTCAACCTTGAACCCCACATGAGCAGTTATGTACATATTTGATTGTTTCGGTTAAAAGCACCGCGCGTCACACATTGCATGTATCTCCCTGGTGTAGTCATGACAACCCTCGGAGCTCTCTCACATGGATATAATGACATGTCACGGAGCGAGCGGTGTGCTTCCACTGGCCGTTGCCTCTGGTCATAGAGACAGGAAACTCATCAGGAGCACAGTGCGGTCTTCGGAGATTTCACTCACTTTTCAAATGTGCCCCTCCTCCCCCTTCATAGATGACAGCCTCCAGGAGACCAGGCCTTTGCTGGCGATGGTTTGGTCAAGTCTGGGGCAAAATCTAGATGTGGGGAGGATAAGCAGAGCAACAGGATAATCCCAGATTATTTCCATGGGATTGCTTTGGATAGTGCAATCAAGTGCCCGAGATAAAATGTGTCAAAGTGACCTGCCCACTTAAGAGCACTGACACCGATCCCTCAGATGACTCCAGGCCGGGACATATCTGAGTTTGCCAGTAGGGATTTAGGGATCAGCAATTACAGACCCAGTTGTCAGATGTTATGTCTTTCAGTCTTTAACACATTCTTATGTCAAGGCAAGAATTCTTATTACAAGCTTATCATCACAAGTCATAAATGTTCTGAACCCAGTGAAATATTCTACGTTTGATATTGAATTAAATCCCAAACAACACAAAAATGACTCAAATAAAGATTTATATTTTAAATTAAAGCAATTTTCACGAAGGGAAGATGCTGTTTTTTGAAGTATAAATAGTATCATTTTTGTAGTAAAAGAAAAAGCTTTTCAAAATGTAGTTGACATAACAAGGCTACTCATGTTTAGCAGTGTATTTAAGTGTAAATTGTAGTATAAATAAGAGGAAACTTTTTACTTTTATATTACTACATTTGAGAGCAGGTATCTGTACTTTCTACTCCACTACTTTTTTTGAAATGGACTGAAAAGTGAAAGTACTTTTTAATTACTGCTTGAGATCTGCTGAAAAGGCTGAGGGTTTATTTTTTAACAACATTTGGAGTTTGCGCAAATGAAAAAATAAAAAAAAAAAACACAAAAAAAAAAAACCAAAAAAAAAAAAAAAAACGCAAAAAAAAACTATCAATTCAGTTGTTTCTGTTGAACAAAATTCAGCACAAAACTTTATTAAAATCACTACATTTGAAGCTTTATTAGATCTAATACTTTAACTTTTTACTCTTTAAGTCCATTTTAAACAGATACTTTGACTCAAGTAGATTTTTTCATGTGATACTTTTAATTGAGTATTTTTTTTTTGCTCCAGTATCTGAACTTTACCTTAAGTAACATAGTAAAAGAGTCAATTTTTAAATAGCGCTTTTCCGCCTTCAGTGCCCTCAAAGCGCTTTACATCAAAGAACCACTCAACCGTTGACACATACATTCATACACCACTGTACGCAGACACTAGGGGTGAGGAGGGTTAAGTGTCTTGCCCAAGGACACAACAACAGCATTCATCTGTAGGCAACTGTCGCTTCTTCCACCGCTGATGTTTAGTTACCGTTACTATATACTATAAAGCTTCTCATTCAAAAGTACTTCTATACAAAATTGCCTGTTCTGGATAGCACTAGAGAATACTACACTGCCATATATTTTGGTCACAGGCAAAAATAATTTCTTTTATGGCAAATATACAGCACCTATAAATGCAGTCAGTAGCAATTCTATCTCATAAAAGAAAGTTGTGTTGAATTATATGTCAGGAGGAACATTGCAAGGCCAGTGAAAATATAACCTTGTTGGTGGTAAAAAATAGCAATCCGATGTTTATGAAAGATTTTCTTCAACGGTACTCAGACATATACTAGGAATCCGTGAAAGCCAAACGCAAGGAAATGTGCCTTTCTCCTTGAAACACAAACAGAAACTAAAACTGATCTGAAATGACAAAGGGTAATGAGTGCTTTCCAATTACAGACCAACCATTGTGTGTTGAAATAATAAGTTGAACATTGAACATTGAAACACTCTGAGACTTAAGACTCCAGCATGATTCAACATCATTAATGTGATGAAACGGAAATGAATAGGTAAGTACAGATGAGGAAGAGGATGATGAGGATGTGGGGGCATAGACTATAGTGGAGTAAGAGAGTGCGATGTCACCCATAGTGTTCAGCTTTAGTCAAATGAAGCTCGGGCCAAATTGGAGGTAAGCTCTATATTCAGAATTTCGACCATATCATAGCAACAAAAGAGCCAATCCGGAGCGAGGATGGTGAAGGTAATGCCCCTTCTCACCCACACCGCTGGTTTAGCAGGGGCCGGGAGCAACACTGTCAATCAAACCTGTTGCTAAGGCTAGCTGGAGCGATCTCTGGGAAAGAAGGCACCTGATTTGGCTGTTATTAATGGTCATATGTTGTTTTATGGACAAATAGTGAAATAAAAATGCCATGATAATGTTGAGCGGGTTAATACAAACTTTTTAAGACCAAAATGACGAGCCTGACAGCAGCAGTTACAGAGAGAGGGGCGGCAGTTTTTCAATAGAAAGTGAATTGGAGCCAGAGTAGATGGAGCTGGAAGCGCGCCTATCCTCACTTTTTGTACTTTTGTAATGCGCCGGCTGATGTACTGTGCTGCTGTGGGGGAGATGCGTCGGAGGAAGGAATGTCATTACTTTGTCTAATTGATTCTTAAAGTATTTCACGACAATCTATGCTCCAAAATATAAAACATGCCTTTTTATCTGTCTGTTTATGCTACATTAACTTTACTTTACAATTGAGAAAAGTTGATTACATAAAGCTGGTCACGTACTAGATAAATGTTAACGTATCAGACAATATAAATGAGAAAAAGTGATATATTTCACTGCTGACAAGTGTCAGGCATTTTGAAATAAGTTCAAATAAATTATTGATCCACTTCACATCGATTAGCTCTACAAATAGTAGTATATGAGTTCTGACAAGGCCGCTCCACTCTCCCCGGCTTTCCACTGCTGTCAGCGAACCACAAGCCAACCAAACCGGGGCCCTCAAAGTCATTAGCCCTGATGTGATGAACTCATCTAAGAGCTCATAATGGCAGAGAGAGATGCCCCGCTCTTCCCCATATACGCCACATGATAAACAGTGTAATGAAATCAAAATAAATTGCGAGAGTGTGTGTCGGTGGCAGAATGTGCCCACAGAGGACAGGGGCAGCAGCTGTGCGTGTTTGGCTGAGGTTCTGTTGGGGCACAGCCAAGACAACAAACACATGACATAAATACACACACAGACACACACTCATGCACAAACAGGTGAGGACTGGAGGAGAAAGAGAGACAAGAGACACTGGGCTGTAGATAAGGTGAACCGCTAACACAGTGTAAAGGGTTTAACCTGAATGTGCAGTGGACTAAAATAACACAGGTCAACACAAGGAACTCAGAACTGAATATGATTACATTATAGTGTGGCTTTTCCTTATAAGTATTAAATGTATTGTGTAACATATTCTGATACATGGTCCAATCAGAGTACTGTATTATGAGTACTTTCAGGTGGAGTTGCATTCAAACAAAATTAAATTGCACAACATTAAAAGAGGTTAAAGGGCATAAATTACTATTTTCCGATCTATGTTAAAATGTTGTTTCCTCATCACAAACAGACCTGGAGTTGTGTTTTTGTTTTATTCACACATGTTTAACACACAAACTCTGCATATTTAAGCGATATTAGGGAATATAGGGTTCTTCTTTCACACAAAACAAAAGGTAAAACGTAGAAAATTACCACTTCATGACATCACAAGGTGGAACAGAGCATTTTTGAGCTTTGCAGATGCAGGCAGACTAATAATGAAGGATTACTCAAACATGTGCGAATGAAACAAAACACAACTCCAGGTATGATTTTTTGATGAGGTAACAGCGTTCTAACATGGCCAAGAGTCACTTTTGCGTAATATCGGACCTTTAATGTTTGTTTCACCTTTTGTTATGCATTTCCCGTCACTAACCGGAGAAGGAAAAATCACATAAGCACTCACCACAAGAGCTGGGGGTTTCTATTTTTCTCACTGATTATGTGCAGTTTGAAGCCTAAATTGTGGGATCAGGTACTGCAATGTATTCTTTTGATTTTGGGGGAAGTAACTGTATTGTGAATACCTCTAAATGGAAAAGTGACTGCAGCAGGAGTGTGTTGGAGTGGTGCATTATGTTGTTGTCCAATTAAGGGTTAAGTTAAAGGTGCTGTGCCTGATTTCACCTGACCGACTATGTTACAGCAACAGCGCAACAGCATTAGTTCCTGGTTCGCGGACGACAAAAAAAACTTTATAATTAGATGCAGACAGTGGCCTCATTTTTACCCAAAGAATAATAAGAATATGTACTGGGGCATGTAACTTCTAACACAGACCAGTTGTTTTGTGGATCTATTCTGCAAAATTGACTTTTCAGAGCTTTTAAAACATGTTATAGTTGTTTCCCCTGCTCATTTACACTCTCAAAGTAGTATTTGGAGTGACTCGTGCATGTTTGAGCAATCTTTAATTGTGTATTTCCAAACAACCCCCATTCTCACCACCACCAGCATATGCCCCCTGCTCTGTACTCACTTCGTTCTCCGATTTCATATTCTTAATCGGTGATATGCGTAGGATTTGGCATCGTCCCGTCGTCATTTTGGTACAAATGAAAAAAATCCTCTGCTTGTTAGTGTGAGATGCAGCCATCTGTAGGAGGTGCAAACAACTTCACGACTCTTTTTTTGTGACGAGGTTTACGGCGACGTCAGCTCCCATTGGGCACCGCAATTTTTAACGCAGAAGTTTGCTGACTTGTTTCTTTTGTTAAGTCGTTTTAGATCAATATAGCAAATTTCAAATGTTCAAATTATAACATAATGATCCAGGGCTGTCGTAGATTATAACTATATACCAGACACAAGCACAATATTAGTTCTTTAAGGTCATCGCTCTGATACACAACAGCTGAATCTACCAAACTTTGCAATAAATATCAGTGGAGTAGCTCAAGAGACGTCATCTCCAATCTGCAGACAGATTGATCATTTTCAGTGCGAGACTAATGCGCACCATTGTGTCACATTTAACTGGAGTAAACAGTGGTGGGAGTACAGTTTTCTCTGGGGGGTAAACACAAACAGTTTTAATATTTAATTGTTCAGGTCTCTGGGGAGAGCCTCAAGAGAACCTCGACAGTGCATAAAACATGATCTGTGTGTATTTTAAACCTCTATCCTTGAAAAAAAAGAAAGAAATAGTTAACATTTTTGCAGCACGGTATCTGAGTTTTAAACATGTATCACAAGCTGCATTTTTGAGTTGGTCTTGATCGAGAAAGGTGTTGTAATCCCTGACATCATATTGGGATACAGAAGTCTGCTTTGTTCTGTGCCTCCCTGACTCTCGCTCACCTGCTGCGTTCTGAGGAGGCCCCTGGGTCAGCATAAATACTGCTTTATATGTGTGCTGAGACTGTGATGATGAAGAAAGAGACCCACCGCACTGTGTGGGAAAACTACATCTGAGCCATATGGTGTATTATATACAGGGTCAAAGGTCAAGGCATTCCGTAATTTTCTCCGGGTGCAGATGGCAGCCCGTATCTGTCCAAGCCTGACATCAAATTCGCGCTTAGCATCAAAATTCATAAAACTTAATGTGGACTGTGGCTGCACCCGGGATGACTTTAATGGTAGCATCAAATGGCTGCCCACTGTATACAAAATAATACATCCTCTGTGTGAAAATGCCCCGTAATGGAACAGTATGGTTAAAATAAGTCTGCTGAAATGCCATTTTAAAGCTATATCAGAGTTACGGTCATGAATTGTGGGAACTGTTGGCTGGAAAGATGTGCAGGGGTGTAGCTGACTGTAATGTGTCAGTCTGTTGTTTCTATGGCAACAGAGAGGATTAACAAATCAAATGAGTCAGTAATTGTGTCAAACATTATTTCCATTGTTATATTTTCTTGATACGACTTTTATTTATAAAGAAATGTACCGCTGAAAGTGATCTGACGCTTGTATAGACCCGGAAGTTATATGGGCCAAGATAAAGATGTGAAAGAGATAATGGATGTTACTGGTAATATGTCTTTCAGCTGACAACACTCCCACGTTTATGAGCAAATCATGTGGTGGAGAGTTCTACTAATTACACTAACATTAACCATAAAAATTTCAAAACATCTCCAATCTGATCATAGACTGTATACATAGGCCTCCAATACACTTTCTATTGAAAAACTGTTGCCCCTCTTTCCATAACTGCTCATCATTTTGATCTTAAAATGTATTGACCTACTCTGCGTGATCCTGGTCTTTTTTATTGTCGGTATTATACCTTCTTTCCCCGAGGTTGCACCCGTCAGCTTTAGCAACAGGTTTCATTGACAATGTTGCTGAGTTCCCGCTCCCTGCTAAATCATACCTTCAACGGCCTCATTCACACTGGATTGGCTCTGGTTGCAATGAAACTCGTGGTATTGATACTCCAAATGTGGAACTCGGCTCCAAATTCGCCCTTATAACTGCTAGCCTCGATGAGCTTCATTTGACTGGAGCTGAACGCTATTGGCGAAGTCACACTCTCTTAGTCCACTTCTTTATACAGTCTATGAATCTGACAGTTAAAGCAAAAATTCTTCTATTGAAAACCGAGCTGCTCTCTTGGTCAATTTTAAATGTGGATGGTTTTGAATGTTGTGATGTCCTGTGGAAAAAGCAGTAAGTAGTTCCTTTGTCCGCACCAATTTACTCCCCTAATCCAGCTCAGTTTTTGATAGAAGTAAGTCTAACAATCATACAGTTTCGTTACCATGAGTAAGCACAGTATGGATATGAAACTGGTCTCACTACACCAGTCTCTACAAGTGATGGATGGTGGAGCTGCAATGTGCTGGGCTACCAATTATGCACTGCCAATCTACAACTGCTGTAAAATGTATGGGTTTAAAAACTGTTCTCTGGGGACCCCTAGTCTTAAGGCCCCAAGCGGTCACCTACCACTCTGGCTCATTTCCTGTTAGCCAGCTGCACTCCTGTACAGTACTTACGTAACAGTAAAAGGAACAAATGTCTAATTGTTGGTAGGATTATTTAGTCATCATTGATCTGTTCGGCTTCACACATTCAGTGCAAAAAAAACAACACTGACCAATTTTACTGTTTACAACATACTGTGTCTCATTATTTTTACTTCCTCTGTTCTCATCATCACAACAGCGAAAAACAAAAGCTGGATGCAAATCAACATTATGTCTTGGTAAAACCATTTCTGCCGTTCATGCTGGTTTTGCGATACGAATAAGTCAGTGGCACAAATGTCCACTTTAAACAGTACCCCATTAAATCTCTATGGGCTAACCAGTTGGTAGGTCTGAAGTGAAGGTCAGGAAACAGAGTGGTGGTTATATGAGAAACATGAATACAGATGAAGCAAAAATTAAATATTCTTTGGGGGTTTTTATCACAAAATCACAAAATGCCAATTGGTTTTTGTTGATAAAATTGTTTCTGGTGAACTAACACCTATTGGGAGTTTCTGGTTGCTGTTTCTAACGGCACAGCTGGGGTGAAGTTTTTACTCAGCTGGACTAAAATATTAATGTCATAAAATTAAAATATAAACAATCGTAAAGGACAAACCTCCACCAAGGCATTAGCCAATTTCACAATGGTAAATGTGCCCAAGTGGGATAGGCTTTCCATTAGAGATACATTACAGTATGTATGTTTTCTGGGTTGACCACCTGCTTTTCTCCCTGAATACTATAGGGTCCCAAAAGTCACTGACACTTTTAAATCTTCAGTAGCTTCTATGATTCTTAACTTATACTCACCAAATTTTAGCAGTAGGTAAACTGAACCTTCCGAGATTTTTGGCAATATATACGGTTATAATTGTTCACTTATACTTGAACTTATCACTTTTTAAGTGTCCACCCTTTTCGGTTTTGCACTGAATAGCCCGATCCAACACACTTTGCATAACATTTGAAAGCATTTCCGGGCTTATGGTTCTTATTTGATCCTGGATATTACGTGTTTATTGTCTGAGGTTTATTCACAAACACATTTTCTTTAAGTTAGCCCCACAGGAAGAAATTGGGACTAGTCAGGTCTGTGGAGATCACATACTGCCCCCTGTCTTTGAAAACCACTTATTATTCCTTTAATGGCATTTAGGCTTAGGGCATCTCTGGTATTAAAATGTCAACGGTAACACCACTGGGTTTCTGAATCTGACCCACGTGACTCAAAGTACCACTGTACAATGAGGGTTCGTTCCTCGGTGCTATATTTGCTCATATTAATGTCGGAAGGGTCGCTCTAAATGCTCTGAAAAAATAAACGAAAAATATGTAGAAACAAAAGAGTTATTAATTTTTTTCAACTGTCAGTGACTTTTGGGCCACCTTGTATGTTATTGTTTTTACCTGTAATGTTCCACGGTACAAGAGACAAACAGGTGCCACCATCTGGTCAAGTTACAGGTCGGATCTGTGGAGAGGTGACAGCGCTCACAATGAGAATGTGTGTTTTTAAAGGTATTTTTAGAGCAATAGAAACATCTCTTACTGAATAAAAGCACGATAGATAAGTTTAATGCTATACTGTGGAATATTCCAGGAAAAGCAAAAACATCCACAGAGACAAGCATGTGGCGAACCCTCCACAAAGGTTGCATATTGTACGTTTCAAAAAAGTGACGATTCGACCTTGTATTGCTTAAAAGCGACGGTATAAACAAAACATGAAAATCCAATCATTGTTAACTGACGAAATAAATCTAGGTCTAGCCATTGCAACTGAAAATAACTTTTTCAGAACAGAGCCTGTACTAGGTCAGTTCTCTCTTGGCTCTATTTCCTTGATTTCAGTGTAATTTGCATAGCTTCTCTTTGTTTCCACATTTTGAGCGCTAACATGCTGTTCAACACAATAGCTCTGTTATGGCACCTCAGTTCTGTCTGTTGACGACAATCGGACGAGGAGACCGTCTTCTGAAGCCATCTGCGGATTGGCTGAATCCTGTCTCTGAACACGTACTTTGGAGATTCAATCCTTTCTTTCATGTCAAACTGTCAAATTCATCTTGTCTAGTTAGACTTTGGCTCACTATCCAACTATCAATTCTGGCTAGGAGCAATTTTGGACAGAGGTCTTCAGAAACAGTTGTAGAATAACTTTGAACTTTAAAATTCTACCTTTTAAGTAACTCTTGTACGGTTATTGAGCCAGAGGTCTTATAATTCCATACCACTAAGTTTCTAGCCTATTTTACATAGCCATAAACAGAAATGTGTTGATTGTCTAGGCATATTTGATGAGAACTTTCATTTTTGGCATAGATCTGTCCAAAGCTTAGATTATGAATGTTGATGGTTGTGTATCTCATAGAAATAAAAGATAAAAATCACACTCAAGGAGGGAACCCGTACTTTACCACCCTGATCCTCAGCTAAACCCATTGTATCACCAAGCCAGGAAGTCATCAGGGATCCAAAGGAGATGTTCTGTGTCAGGCGGAGGAGGACAATAGAGCTTGATGAATAGGTTTTCATATTCATAATTGGTCGTGGCTGGTGTCTACTGTGTCAGTGCATGCTTATCGCAAATAGACACTGTGATAATGCTGTTATCTCAATCCTCCAAACAGACACTTGAACGGAGGTCATTAGCCAGTCAAATAGCCACTCACTGTATCTACATACGCCAGTGTCTCTCGGCGTCACAACTATTAAGAAATAACGGCGATAAAAAAACACAATATTAGCATTTTCATAGAAGGGAGTGAGGAGTCAGCGCTTGTAGACGTGATATGCTCAGTACACGTCCTGTTGATTCTCCTAGACACTTTATGACGCTAGAGGAACTTTTAAAACTCATCCTGTCCACTGATCTGAAGGTTGGTGGTTCGAATCCAGCTCTCAATATAAAAACATCATTGGTAAAGCAGTTAGATCCAATTCCAGCTGGCACAGATAAATGCTGTCGTTGTTTCCTCGGGCGGGCAAGACATGTAACCCACCTCTCCCCTAGTGTCTGCGTACACTGGTGTGTGAATGTGCGTGTGAATGGGTGACTGGTTCCTTGATGTAAAGCGCTTTGAGTGCCTTGAAAGTGGAAAAGCGGTTACCATTTCCCATTTTGCCTCCTCACTAAGTTTGACATTTTGATGCAATTTGACTGTTGTTTTTTTTTTTAGCTAAAGTATAGGCAGCAATCGACTTTGCCTGCTTTAATGGTTTTCCCTCACAAGCCTGCATTACCCTACTTTACCCTACAGCCCTGTACTTGTGTGGTCATACATGTTGAGTAGGAGGAGGAGTTGGCAGCGTGGTCCAAGAGAGATCATTACAGTCCTTTACAGTAAAAACAATGTGGATTATCAATAATTTCCTTCACTTTTCAATGCACTAGTGGATTCAGCTCTAGTGCTCCCTGCTGGCACTTTATAATAGCTACAGTAGATGCCAATAGGGAGCAAAAGTCTCATGCATTGTACCTTTTAAGTTCTTTTGTTATACCCTACTTAGATTCTAAATGTTGTCTCCCCGATGCCCACCTTTTCATCTCAGACTTGTATGTTCCAACCAAACATCTTCTAAATCATCAAAAGTAACCAACACACACTTCACTTCTGACACATCAACAGCGCTCCCTGGTGTAACACTATTTAAAACTAAACTCTAGTGTTGTTTTGTGCCCAACTGACCCACATTTGCGTTGCAGTGCCTCTGAAGAAGCCTTGACAACTGCCAGGCACAATTGAACCCGGTCGCCTTGAAACGCAGCAGCCACTGTAGCACCACCTGCAAAAAATTCATGCTCGGAGAGGCGCTTGGAGAGAATTCACTTTACTACTATTTCCCCGTATACCATTAACACAGATTTACTCTCATGTCTGTCAGGGAAACAAGCATGCCTCCTCCGTTTAGCACTAGCGGAACCACTGGAGTTTTAAAAGTAAAGCATGGAGTATTAACAGGTGCAGTGTAACAGGAAGTTCTCTGTAGACTTGACTGATATTCAGACTGTTACTTCCATTTCATACTTGTTATTTTAGTCAAGAACAATATGACAAATGTGGGAGGATTTGGAAAAATAAACTTTCCTGTGCTCGAACTCTGCAAGTAAAGGGCTTTCAATCATTTTTTTGTAATTAAGTGTCTATAGCTTCCCTAAATAAATAAGTAAATGTAGTTGTTGCATGAATTTCTTTCCCTCAAAAATTACCAGACAGACTTCAACAAGCCTAGTTTTGACATAAATGAATTCAAGTGGCTGTATCTGGTTTGTAATATTAAAAAAAACAAAAAAAAAAACGTGAAAAGCATTTGCCTGGGATCCAGAATACACACTTCTTCAATACTTTACAAAGATGTGAGTTTGGGCACATCGGTGAATCTCCAGGTGTTCAAATGGGCGTGATTGACAGGGGACACACATGAACCGTCCATGTCGGAAAAAATAAAGGAAACAAATATCACAGGGGGCTGAAAAACATAGCGGATTTGTGCAGAATCAATGCGCGAAGTGAGATACATTTGATTGCATTTGTAAATCATACGTGACCATGACCTCCTTTGTTTCATGTGTCACGAAAAAGGAAGATCTGATTGCACGATCACGTTTGGCCGGGGTTCAGATGCAACAGAGGACGTGGGGGACCAGACTGATATCAATCTGTATAAAAATATGGAGAGATATCATTCTGAATTTGCCGGGCATAGAAAACATAACTTGTTCATTTTTAAACGATTTGCCGCAATCCAAAGTTATTCAGAACTTTAAAGCATTTCCTATTACTATCCTATTAGTATTCACTGCAATAAGTTAGGCTCTTTTCCCATCTTTCAGAGGCAGGGAGAGGGTGAGAGTGTCATCACGCTGCTGCTAAAAACAACTAGCATGCTAACTGCAGATTATACTTCCTGATTCTCGGACGATAAAATGCTTTGCCTGGTTTATTCCTTTTAATGCATAAGGGTACAGTTTGCATCTGACATATTTAAATTTTATTCAGTCCTCTTTATAGCATTAGCAAAAATCGCATGTCTGTGTATAAGAGGGGTGTGTGTGGGCTTGAAGTCATCCCCAATGACCTTGCATCCTCATTATTCTCTGCAGCTTGGCACTTCAAAGCACACTGTGGGATGACGAGCGTCTGTCTGACCTGTCTCTGATGCTGCTAACCCCTACATACATATATACATATACAGACATACAGTTTTTGCTGGCCCTACTAACTTTTTCCTAACTTTGCAGTGAGCTTTAGGAGTCTTTCAAGTCAATCTGTGCAAGCTGTGTTTCAAGCCATTTTAAATAATTCATAAAATCATGCTGCACTTTTGCTAATTTCACTGGTTTATTCAGAGAATATCATGCTATAGGACTCGAGCACGCAGGGGGCCCTTTAAAAAAGTTGGATTTCTTGTCTTTTAGCTAACGGGGTTTGTTCATGCGTGCCAAATGAAAGCTGAAGCCACTTCCAGCAGAGTTAATGGCTCAGAGCTGGTAGCTGGATCAGTCTAAGGAGGTGGACTATATCCTCATTTAGCTTATATTAATTTGCAGTAGATTCTTGAAAACCAGCCGAGGACATATTGCTTGCATTAGACTATTCAAGCCAACAGTATTAAGCCATTTGCTTCATATTTAAACCATCCAGGTGTAGCATATTGCCCCTAACAAGTTAAGTTAATGACACAGATTATATCATTATATGGCACTCATTAACGGTGAACACATGCTGGTTCTGATACAATGGGCTCAAACAAAGCATCACAATTGTATGCAACGAGTTACACTGAGGGTTGGTGGTTCGATACCCACAGGTTTTTCCATGCTGTTTTTGTGTCCTGGGGCAAGACACTGGACAGATCCGTTCCTGTATATCCACTGTTTTAAGGTACAATGAATGGCAGAACTAAATTTGAGTAGTAACTTTTTAAAGAGCGTTTTAGTATTTTAGTGAAAGCCCTATTTTATAATGTGTAGAATTAGCTATAAAGCTGTTTTTATGGTTTGGGTGGGACATGAAAAACCCATATCAGAAACTTCAAATGATTTGTTTATTATTACAGTTATTACAATACTAAAATGGTAGGAAAAGAAATGATTACACAGTACATATATATGAGTGTGCATCCTTCAATTTTTAAATGCAGGAAAATATAGATGCATTTTTTTCTTCAACGGGTTTGCAATTTTTCTCAGCCAGGTTTTAATTGAGGACAGGCAAAGTTTGTCAGGCCAGACTCCCCCTTTAAGTAAATGTCACAGAATTGCACCTTTGTCTCCCGTCTCCGCTCTCTGACAGGTCGGGTGAGTGGGAGGGAGCACGGGGGGAAGGAGGAGGACCTCTTGTGTGTGTGCTGGCTCGTAGGCTGTGAGCTGAGTGTCTGGCACATCACAGCACCTCAGCCTTCGGGGACACAGGCGTTTGAATAGTGCTCCCTGTCCCAGGATGTTATCAAGGAATGGGCAAGAGGGTTCAGCAGCAAACACAGCTGCTAAAATGTTCCACTGTAATCACCAGGCAACATGGGCAATACGCCATGTACACTTGTATCAGTCGTGACCTCTTTGCTCTGCATAAGGAGGGTAATGTTGGTAAAAAAGTATTTCGTTTTAGGGATTTTTGCTGTTTACTTTTTCTGGTAGGGGTCAAGTATGGTGTATATGTTATTACAATGTGAGTGTGGGTGATATTGTTAATTGTGTCAGGATGTCTGTGTTTAATTTTAGTGACTGCGCATAATTGTTTGGATACAGTTAGATTGAATTATTTTAAAACCACTGTAAAAGTCCAAACCAAACAGCTGAATTGGTCCTTCTTACTTTGAGTCAAAACCATTACGTCAATGTGAAGCATTTGTGAATTATAACACTTAAGGCCTTGGACACACTGCATGCGTATTTCGCCCTATGCAAGTGTAAAAATAGCACGTTCTGACACATATTTTTTTGAATACATTGAAGTGAATGGGGAGGGCCACACTGTGCATGGCACGTGTATGGAGCAGCATGCCCTTTGTAGATTTCAAAAAATAAAATCCAACCTATTTTTGACGCTAGTGTAGGGCTCGTATCCCCATCGAAATACATAGAAAGCATAAATTTGTTGCTGTATTTGTGCATATATTTAACATATTGCTGGGCAGTTATATATCTTTTGAAGGATCCCAAGTTCATAAAGACTGTTAATTTGTGCTTTCAAATTACTTCTACTAAGTTACTTTACTTTACTACTAAATCCTTGCATTTGCGGTGGCCAGTCTGTACAAACAGCAAATACAAGCCAATTCATCTAGGTATTTTCACTGTAGACCTGCGTGCAGTCAGGTTTGATCTGCTTTCCCATTGACAAACACAGAGCTGATGCTGTGTGCATGTGGTTTCACGAGGTTACGCACATAAACGCTGACACGTGTTTAGGGGCTTAAAACCACCTCATCCATGCACAATCTCGTCTGATCTAAGACTTTTAAGAGGGTCTGGTTAGTACTTGGATGGAACTGGAGATTGCTGGGAATACAAGGATCCACAGTTGGGCAGTAGTGGTTTTACTGCAAACTGCTGTTGTGTCTTTAAGCAGGTGTCTAGAATGAATGTGATGTGAGTGAAAACTTTTGAATTGTACTTTGATAATTCCATTCATACTCATAGATTAATCCCACCAGTGCACGCAGACTTTGGGATCCAGATGGACTGAGTTGCGCAGGGACAGTTGTATGCCATGGTTCATATGGGACATGAACTACCAACCTGCTGCATGTGTTAGTGGTTCCCTACTAACACATGCAGCAGGTTGGTAGACTCTTTTAACTGCTGCCGTGCATTTCTGAATCACACATGATCACCAAAAGGCCACCTTGGTCATCTTGTAATCATGAGTCCCCCTCTTTTTCCCTATCCGTATGGTGTATAATCAGCTCCATCTAGAAATAATTGATTCCCGGTTTATGCTAATGGTATGGATCTGGAGCGGAGATGAGCAAATACGCAGCCGTGTTGTCTCTGTGCGTGACATTTAAACCTCGACTGAAGAAGTGTTGCGCTTTGGAGTGATAGGAGGAGCGTTCTGCTTGGCCAGGCTATACTTGTACTAAACAGATCAGACAATGAGCAGCAATGAACTTCAAATGTATTTTATCACTGCCTGTTTAGGGACCTTCACTGCTGTGCATTCACTGATGAGGGCTAAATGAGGTGGCGCTCATGCATGCAGAGGCACAGCAATTAGGTCCCTCCCACCAAGCGGCGGGAAGCACCAGTGGGACCAGGAGCACATTAAAATGCTTGAGACAATACGGGACTATGGACGGGACAATAAATGATAATATAGTTTATCATGATAAAAAGGTTCAACAATAATCATTTTGTATAATCGTAATAATCGCCAACAAGATTATCGGCATTGCATCACCAGAATGTGCCAAAAAAAAGCTACTTCTCCATCATGCTCTCTTCTAGATCATTGTTGTTTTCACTTATAACAAAGTACAGTTCTTTAACAGCTGTTTAAATATGGAACTTCGGCAACTTTAGTAATTATCGTGATATATAGTAATCGTTAATCGCAATTATTTTATTTTAGGATAATCGCGACATCAAATTTCAATATCGTCCCATGCCTAAATCCAACGATAATATACTGCAGTGCTTTCCCTGTTAATTGAAAAAAGTTGAATAATCTTATTAAAATGGTTAAAAACTAAGAAAAAAAAAAAAGTTAAAGGGTATCTGCGCACTGTTATTGATGAACACAATAGAGCTCAAGAGTGACAGCCTCTAAATTTTCCATACATTTTTCCCATAGACTTTTTGAAAAAATTCAAATATTAGGAGTTCAATCAAAGGTATCGTGGAGGTTAAGCAGCTACGTGCTAATTAATATCCATACCGCAGATGTTTTAAGTTCAAAAAGTTTTAGACGAAAGATAAAAAGATTCTGCTAAATGTTTTAATTACTTTGCGGTTTATACAGTTTCAGATACACATTTTAAATACAATGATAGGTCTTGTGGTCATTAGTTACAACGTAGCTGATTATCCCCGAGCTTTCAGACTTTCTGGTACCGCGGTGTGGGCGTTCACTGTTGAGCTTCATTGCTGGGTTTCAAATGGCATCACAACATATTGACCAATCATATTAAACAGAGATGGGGGGCAGGTACAAATTTTAGTTAAAATCCAGATTTTTGGTTGGGTTTAGTCACCAATAAAAACAATTAGGTTCAATGTTTGTGTATTTTCCTTTTGGATATCTCTTATAAAAGAACAATGTAATCCAATAGATCTGACAGTATTCTTTCATATGGAAATGTCAGAGGACTGAACCCACAACCTTATTTTACACAGGCAGCACTGAACACCTCCCACAAGGACTGTATTCTTTTTATTCATTTACCCAGGGCAGAGTGTTCATTTCCCGCTCAAACACAAACTTTCAGACTAGAGTGCTGGTAATGGCTCTCTGTCAGAGCTGAATGATGGATCTATTAGATAAATGTCCTGAGGGACTCTGTACCTTATAGTCACACTCAGCAACAATAGATTTGGACAAAGTACGTCCAAATGGTTAGTAAATCGTGCCTACAGTAGCCAATGCACTTGTGTCAGTCCCAAGCCTACATAAAGATAAGACTGTGTAAAATGCCCTGACATAGACCCATCATGATAACTCATTTTGGAGTGTGATGTATGGCTTTGGAAGATATCACGATAAACAAAAATATTGAAACTACTTTATACCACTGAATAAACCCTGAAGCAGTAAGTAGTAAACTCTTTTCTTAATATTCTTTATTCTTATAAAACAGAATTAATTACACTTAAGATGACCTTTTACAGCTAAAAAGAAAAGGTATACACAAAGATTAGAAATACTGTTCTAACGATATAATAACTATGACAGGGTTACTATCAAATGAACAGTGTTTGAGGATAGTTTGATCCTCTTTTACTATAGTCTATACATTATATAGTATCCATTTGTCCTCCATAGACCACATCAAACCCTGCAGGTGTCACTATGTGACAAAAGCTCTGGGAGGCGGTGGTCTGTGCCTCAGAAGCAGAATCCTCACTTCTTAAATGTCACTCACCTGTCAGGCCACGGCTGAGCGCCTGCCACCCGCCCAGCAGGTCGCTCCTGGCACTGAAGGCAGCACTCACTCCACTGAATTAAACTTATTCACTTTCTATTCATAATATGAACAAATTAGCCATGTGTCACTGTCCACTCCACTTAAGAGGTTTGGATGATTTTTTTTAATGACAAAATATAAAATGTGTTTATGCAGAATCCGGTGAAGTTATTATTAATGGAGTTTTAGAAAGGCAATACAGAAACACATTACTTCTGGCTGGCACAGGCCAATGTACAATATTAGACTGGGAAAGCATCCAAATCAAATTTTTGGTTCTAGGCACAACTGTGAAGACACAGCCAAACTTTCGGCTTAATCAGAAAATCTACTAAATCTGCAAAATCTACAAGAATAAGCAGTAGTTCAGAGTCTGAGTCATGCCATTACTGAGTTTAGAAATCTTTGTTTGATATTCTGAGTGTATTTAATTAATGACATTATTTTTCTATCCTCTGACAAAATATTTACTACAGAATGTATCTATCCATTCACACAATCTCTTTTGTCTCTTCCAGCAATTCTCTCAATGCCAAATGGGCTTTTCCAAACGGGCCAGTTAACAAAACGTGCACGCCAGCCTGTCGACATATTGTTCTCCATCTCCCAGGAGAAAACACCTGAAACAAAAGAAACACACTGATGGCTCTATCTCATTGCTAGCTGCCACTCACACGACACATGCATCAATCACTGCAGTCACCCCAGGATCCAGCAGCTCCATGGAAGCAATTTGTCACACATCTTTAGGCGTTTGAGACATGCCTCTGTGAGCCTAATCAATCTGACCGAGATAAACAGGCTACATTTATGTTAATCTAAAGCACACATATTATGCTGTTTCCACTTATGTATATTCTATTTTACATTTTGTACATTGTACAACACTATAATTATACTATACTAAACCGAATAGGCTCTCACAAGGCTGTGTCTGTGTCACAAGGCTAACAGTCGCTTTTATCAAAACTGGAAATCATAAAATAAACAACCTATTAATATTCAAATATAATGAAAACTACCCAGTTATTTTTATATGTACAATACTTCTGTTTGTGGCATTGTTTTAATGTTTATTATGCCTCAAAATTAGCATTAACATTAGCATTAATACATAAATATCTCTCTTTGTAAACACAGAAGTGTCACAGAAGCTTTCTTTGTGTAAAACATATTAGACGGTCTGAGTAATTTGTCTTCTTTTTAAGAGTTCAGAAACACTCTGTTCCACCAGCGATGTCATAGGGTGGTGACCTCCTTCTCCAGAGAGTGCTCCTGTGTGTTTTGAAAGATGTGTCCTTGTATATCTGGACCTATTTTGATTATTTCACCACAAAGCTGAGGCCACATCACTGTGTCAATACCTGATCTGATCTCAGAAGCTGAGCAGTGTTGGGCCTGGTTTGTACTTGGATCTGAGAACCGGTGCCACAGTGAGACAGCAGTCCCTATAGTGCATACTGTTGTTCTTCTTGTCTGAAGAAGAGCATGACCCCAAAACGTCACATTGTCGTGCTGTTAAAATAGTAAAAAGTGCAGTGCAGATCTGTTCTTTTTTTCTGCTGTTTTGTCTTTGGACGCAGCACGCAGTTGGAACTTTTTTATCAGATGTGCATGTCTCTACCAGTGCTGTGTCCTTAGGCAAGACATTTCACCCACCTCTAGTACGAATGTGGTGTGAGAGTGAGTGATTGTAGTGGTCAGAGGGGCAGATGGCACAGACTTCACATCTATCGATCTGCCCCAGGGCTGCTACGGCTACAATAGTAACTTACCACCTCCGAGTGTGGAGTACATAAATGAAGAATGCAAAATTATGTATCGACTTTGCATCTGGAAAAGCGTTATGTAAGACTTATGCATTATCATCCCGACTAGAACCAGTAAGTCCTGTGCTCAGGTCTCTGCACTGGCTCCTGTGACTCAGAGAAGAGACTTTAAAGCAGCTCTGCTTGTGAACAAGTCTCTCCAAAGTACATCTGCCACATGTTAGTGCCATATGAACCATCTCGCTCTCTGAGGACCTCAGAGACCGGCCTCCTGCTGGTGCCCAGAAGGACTAAACATGGGCAATCAGTGTTTCAGTTTTATGCAACTAAAAGCGAGAACTCTACTTTGACCATGTTTAAATCCACGCTCAAAACTTTTCTATCTGGCTGTGACTGACTGAAAGGCTTTATTTTGCACTCTTCTCCTTTAGTATTAACTTTACAATTATATTTTATGTTTTGATTTCTTTGTATTGTGATGCCCATGCATTTCTTATTCTGTAAAGCACTTTAAATTACTTTGTGTAAGAACTGTGCTATACGAATAAACTTGCCTTGCCTTTTAACGTTGTTAGCCTTATTTAAACTGCGATGCCTAATCAAATGAGTAAAACAAATACACATAATTCTTTTCATATGGCATTTTAAGTGTTGGAGGCTTGAGATGAGTCACTTTGCCTCCAGATGGAATAAATCACTAAATAAATCTATACAGCGTTCCTCTATGTAAACTCTGGCAGAGCTCTATAACCCTCAAGTATATTATTCACTAAAATGTGGTGCGTTGAGTGTGTAACTGCTTGAGTCGCCTGGTGAAAGCAGAGTCAGGGAGGATACATGTCACCCTTTCAAGAGCAATTGCCGTTCTCCGTGAGCCTCGGTGGGAGCGGGCTGCTGAGAGGTGCCGGTGATGGGCCCAATTTAATGCTCCATTATGCAAATTGATCATCTCAATTGACCATCACTCTGGTAATCGTATGGGCTGACTGGGTTTTCAGGGATGGCTGGATGTCTTCAGCAGAATACTACACATCAGTAGAGAGAGTAAAAAAGAAGTCTTCAGTCGAATACTACACATCAGTATCGAGAGGTAAAAAAGAAGACGGAGTGATAATAACGATGAATGTGTAATTATTTCCACCAATAAAAAGAAGAGGACAAAATGTAAGACGACCTGCTGCAGTGTTCTAGCGTGCTGTCTCTAATATTTTTTACTTCTAGGAACAAGGATACTCTAGAATGATACTAAAAACTTATTTGTATTTCTTTATTTGACAATGTAAATCTAGTATTTAATATTAAACTGTGTGGCGTTAAGCTCTGATATTGACCTTTTTCTGCCCTGCCCAATTTTGCCATCACTGCCATTAAACTGCACTTTCTTTGTGGTCTGGTTAAGCGGGAATCCCATTAAATTAAATAGAGGACTTTGGAAAAAATGTTCTGCTAAAAGTGATATAAAGTAGGTTGATTTGTGTAAAATGTTCTATGTTCACGTGACCAACAAGTCAACCCTGCACTGATTTTCTAGAGGTTTTAAACTCTCTTTTCCTGTCAAGATCATCAGCCCCAGCTACAACCCTGCATACAAAGACGATGGAATACAGCCTGAAAGACGATGGCAGCGCCCACGGCAAGATGAAAGATGAAAGATCTGGTCACTGAACGTCCAGTTTTATGTGTTATTTTGTTAAGTATACTTGATTAAAAGAGTATCTAATTTCAATTGTAGTTTCGGTGGGTATCAACACCATTAACACAAAGGAAACTGAAAAGAGTAAAAATGTAGCTTTAACTTGACATTAACAACTTAACAGGTTAAGTATATCATATTGTAGTGTTCTGGCGTAAGGAAACACACTGTTGTGGGAAAAAATTACAGTTGTTAGATGAACTGTTGTTCTGATACTGCTGTTGTATATATTTTTCTACCTCTAAGCATTTTATTTTATTTTTAAGCATATCGTTTTTAACTTTGTGCATGCCCTTATTTGTGTTTTATACAGTGTGTTTTTTATGTGCAATTTATCACCGAAGTAAGTTCCTAGTCTGTGAGCTGTGTTCACTGACAATGCAATATAAATCTCTTCTCTGATTCTGATTCTGAAAAGTAATCCATTTGCGAAGCTTGGTGAGTTTTGCAATACAAAAAAAGGTTTATTTTTTTGTTACCAGCAGATACAGACAGGACAGGGCACAGGTCTGCCCTGGCCTCTGAGTCCCCCAGTCTAAATTCCCCTTCCCTGTTCTCCTGTCTAAGTCCCCTGAGCATCTTAGCTCTGACTATTTATACCAGAATGACAAAGCTACATACATTTCAAAGCAGAGTGACTTTTGTTTCACACCCATAAGATAATGAACTTTTACACTTAAACAGGTAGAACAATAATGAGTTTCCTGTGGGATGGAGACAGAGCTTCACACATGTTAATGCCTGGTGTGGGTCTGACAGACTGACGCAGATCAAATGCATAATAAGCAGAATAGCAAAAGACGAAGTTCAAATCTGTCAACTGGACCTATTGTCTCCAGTTTCAGCTGAAACTACTAATAGAGTAGACTACATTACTGTACATTATTGTAATGTAGTCTACTGTATTCAGTGTAGTGGAGAGTGCAGTGAGCATTACATTGGAGAAACTAAACAGCTACTCCACAAGAGGATGTACCAACACCGGCGTGAGAGTTCCTCTGGATCACAGTCCGCTGTGCATCTACATCTCAAAGCCACTAACCACTCCTTTGAAGATAGTGAAGTTCAGATCTTAGCCAGAGAAAATACATGGTTTGAGAGAGGAGTTAAAGAAGCTATTTTTGTTAGGAAAGAGAATCCTTCTTTAAACAGGAATGGGGGCCTGAGACATAATCTCTCCCCCGTCTATAACTCCATCCTCAGACCCAGAACAATAGGAACAATAGCAGGGTCGTTAAGGGCTGAATAGGGTAGTTTCAGCTGAAACTGGAGACAATAGCTGTTTACAGTTTCAGTGTAGTTAGCCCCTCCCTGCAGGTAGATATAAGGCAGTGGGCTCCAGTAATCTGATCAGAACTGAAGAAGCGGCTTGGATGATTAGTGAAACGTCTTCACTCCTACAACGATTTGTCCAGTTGACAGATTTGAAGTTCGTCTTTTGCTATGGATCAGACCTGGACGACTGAGGGTTTACACAGATTTAATAAGCAGAATATTTTCTTCAGAACATGAATATACTTAACTTACTTATTTCCATCACAACGCCAAATTTCTTCTGGTTGTTTATTTTTTAAGCACAAGAGCTTCTGTAGGCCGTAACACACATCAAAACAAGAGCAAAAGGCCTTAACTTAACACATGAATTGAAATCTTTTGAAGTTTAACTATGCGAATGGCTAGAAATTATGTTTGAATATTAATATTTGGGCCTGCTAGCTGCGCTTTACAACTAGGAAACGATTGTTGAAGAAGTGATGCCATCTCCTGTCACCGGGTAAATTGTAAGGTAAAATCTGAGGGCAATTGGCTGTGAATATGAAGAGTGTCATGTAGCTTCTATGATGCAACTTACAGCAAGACCCCGCAAAGAGACTCAACACATTGGGTCAACGATGTCTGTCATTTGAATGATGATTGTCAGATGGGCTGATGAACCCTCCATTCAAACATGCTGGATATTAGCTCCTCACCTTTAGTCAAACCAATTTCTCGACTGTCCCTCAACACACACATTTTCTTAGCTACTTTTAGCCCTAGCGTTTTACAACTGACGCAACTGACATTTTTCATATGTGTCTGAAATTTCAACTGACTTCAATGCCCCAACACCTTGCACATACAGTGACGCAAGTCTCGCACATCTGAAACAACATATAAGCAATCTTAAAGCTGTACAATGTAACTTTTGTAGCTTCCATGGAGATGCTTATTGCTTTGCCATTTAGAAGTTTTCACAGTATGACTTATCTATCTTATCTATCTTGCAAATATTTAATCAAGGGTTTATATTGCTCAAAAATACCTTGAAAAATACCCATTCTAACTGTGAGCGAGGTCATCTCTCCGCAGATCTGACCTGTAACTTGCCTCGGTGGAGCTTGTTTGTGTAATACTGCAGTCGTCCAGGTTTGATCCAGGTCCTATCCATAGCGAAAGACAAAGTTAAGGTTGTTAAGGCTGAAACTGGAGATAAAAGCTGTTTATAGTTTCAGTGTAGTTAGTCCCTCCCTTCAGACAGATATAAGGCAGTGTCCACCAGCAATGAAGAAGTGGCTTGGATGAACAGAGAAAAGTCTTCACTCCTGCAACGATTTGCTCAGTTGACTGACTTAAACTTCATCTTTTGCTTGGTGGAGGTTGTCTTTAGGGAGATAGATAGGTTTAATGCTGTAATGCGGAACATTCAATGTAAAGCAGGGGTGTCCAAACTTTTCTCTTTAAGGGCCACACACAGACAAAGCTGAGGGCCGATTGAGGGCCATAGACTGGTCACCAATACAGTGAATACTTCAAATCTGTGTTACTATTACAAGTTAGACTGAACCACTAGACTTTTATTCATGCTTACATCCTCAATTGGACACATTAAATATTTGATATGGGCTTGTTAAAGTACATTACAGAAATGTGCAATAAAAAGTACTGTTTAAGGTGATATGGGCTAATTCATCTCGAACCTTGAGGGTCAAGAAAAATTGGTCTGAGGGCCGCATTTCCCCCCCAGGCCACAGTTTGGGCATGTCGATGTAAAGCATTAACATATTCATGCATACAAAAAGGTAGCAGACCCACACCAAAAAACTTCAATATATTAATAATAAAAGTACAGAATACACTATGCTCTTGTCCCAGTCTTTGTAACCGCCTTTTATCATAACAGCTCTCCCGGGTCTCAAAAACAGTTATCTACAGACACCATAAAACATCTTAGCTCTCCATGCTCACACAAACCCAATGGAGCGACCCAAGCCTGAATCACTGCAGTTCATTTCACGGCCACTGATGTCCCTGTTGATAATGCCATAGTTCTAAACAGATTAGAGGCGGAGAGATGGGGTATTTGTTTTTTCATTTCAATCCTGTCCAGTGTATACTCCACACGACATGCTTTGTACTTAACCCTAAATCGAGTTAGGTTTTGTGTTATTTAATAGGCTGCATGTTCTAACCTAGTCTCCCCTTAAGCGACCCAGCGACACACTACCACACACTTGTCTCCTCGGAATGGACAGGCAAAAAGTCAGGGCATGGGCGAATTCATTTAGTCAGAGCCTAATTGCGTTTATTGGCCATGCCAGGCACCTTCCTAATCCGGGATTATGATGATGCATTAACAGAGGCGACTGGCTGTTTACAAGGCATTTATTAGGCCGTGTCAACATAACGAGACAAATTCCACCTATCGCATTAATCACTGCGCTGCCACATCTAAGCGAGGAGGTGCAGCATATAGTCAGAGCAGACAGCGCCGCATTAGCCACTGGTGTGTGCAGAAGAACAAAATATGAATGCCTGAAATTCTAAAAATCCACCGGCTAATTAGTTAGTGGAGTTGTGTGTTTTTTAGTGATATCAGAGGGTACCATAGACTGTATAAAGAAGGGAATTAAGATAGCGCTCAAGTCAAAGCAGCAGCTAGCCGTTATGGAGCGAATTTGGAGCTCCGTATTTGGAATTCTGCCCGCGAGTATCATAGCAACCAAAGAGCCAATACGGAGCAAGGCTGTTGAAGGTAACGCCCCTTTCCGCTGGTTCTACAGGGGGCAGGCGCTTAGCAAGGGTCAGTCAATCTGCGAACAGCGGGTGTGACCTCTGGGAAAGCCTGATTTGTCTGTTATTAATTAACACCAGGATCATGTAGAGCGGGTTAATACGAACATTTTAAGACCCAAAATGACGAGCCTGACAGCAGCAGTTACGAAGAGAGGGGCAACAGTTTTTCAATAGAAAGTGAACTGGAGCCAGAGACAATGGAGCTGGGAGGGTGCCCATGCTCACGTCCTATTGTGGCTAGCAGGTTAGCTATGTGCATTTATATATACAGTCCATGGTGGATACTAGTTTGGACAGTCTGTGACAGATTACCTCACTGAATAAAATAAGTTATATTTACTTGAGTACTTGCCGTAGGTGATAGCCGTACTGTAGTAGTTGAGAGTAGCGGCTCTGAGTGCATACTGTGGTTATGTCCTTGGGAAATACACCCTTTTTGCCCTGTCTAGGGACAGTAATGAAAAAAGTTTTTGAATAGTACTTTGGCACAGAACTTTTATTGTGCCGATAATGCCCTAAATTTATTCTGAGTAAGTAGCAAGGTGGTGACATGAAACTTATGGAGTGACTGAACAAAGCTAAGTGAATTTGCAAAGGGTTAAGATAAACAAAGAATAATGGCGGGATCAAATGCATGCTTGAGTGCACCGAGCTACAAAAACAATTTTCCACACACGATGCCTCTAATTGAAGTCAGGTCACTTAATTACATTCAGAGTATTGTTTACCTATCGCCTTTTCCTCTCTGCGCTAATCTGTCTGTGACTTCTTCGTTTCGCTGATTGCCATTTTATTCTTTCTTTTATGCCACAAGACTATAGAATGCAGAAAGCAGCAACGTGAGCAAAGCAGGAAGTAAGAAGAGCAGTGCAAACAATGCTTGATTGACAGACTGACGATCAGCCTTGTAAATAATAATCAAAACACGTGTAATATTCCTGAAGTGTTTTCTGTTATTAAAGAAGACACATTGTGCTTTTGTCTGCTATTTTTAGACACCATCATAATCACTAGACATTATTATGTTATAATTTGGACATTTTATATCACAATATTGATCTAAAACAACTTAATGAAAGAAACAAGCTGACTACCGCCCAGAAGGGACGTCCACGTTATAAAACTACAGTGCCCAATGGGAGCCTGCATTGCTGTAAACGTCATTATAACAAGAGAGCCACATACACTGTGGCCCAAAAGTCACTGACACTTTTAAATCTTCAGTAGCTCTTATAATTCTTAAGTTATACTCACCAAATTTTAGCACTAGTTAAACTGAACCTTCCGAGATTATATATATAACATACATAATATATACGGTTATAATTGTTCACTTACACTGGAACGTATCGCTACTTAAACTAGGGGAAGTAAAATTACCTAATTTTTAAAAATAATGTTTTTTTAAGTGTCCACCATTTTCGATTTCGCTCTGAATAGCCAGATTTGAAAGCATTTCCAGGTTTATGGCTCTTTTTGATCCTCGATATTACGTTTTAAGTTGTTTATTGTCTGAGGTTTATTCACAAACAGCTTTTCTTTAAGTTAGCCCCGCAGGAAGAAATCAGGACTTGTCAGGTCTGTGGAGATCACATACTGCCCCGTGTCTTTGAAAACCACTTATTAATCCTTTAATGGCATTTACTCTTGGGGCATGTCGGCCCCTCCTATCGTTACAGCTGCACATTGAGTAGCAGATTTTATTTCATTTGCGGCAAAATGACTACACGATTTTGCAGAATCCTACACGTATCACCGATTAAGAAAATGGGAACAAACTAAAGTAGGCAGAGCAGGCATGGCAGTTAAAATGGGGGTTGATCGGAGCAATGGCTTGAATACAGCAGTGTAAAGATTACTGAAACATGCATGAATGACTCTAAATTTAACCTCAAGAGGGTAAACGGGAAAGGGAAACAACTATAACACGGTTTAAAGCTCTAAAAGGTCGATAATAGGCCAGCTTTAATAAAAGGGGACAGTGAGGTTAGCGCTCTCACCTCAAAGCCAGAAGGTGCAGAGTGTGATTCCCAGACTAGGCTTTCAGTTAGCAACACAAAAGAAAATGGCTTTTTTGATAGATAGATTTTTTTTTTGCAAATGCATAAGATTCTGCCACAAACTTTTCTTCCTGTAGTTCTTGATCCATTTATATAAGTTTCAAGAGAATTAATTCCACCCTGCAGCCTGCTCCTCTCCTGTATTGAATTGGACTGCTGTGCACTTGAGTATTTCCTATTATTTTTCACTTCATGCTTAGACATACACAGGCACAAGGGGCCACAGGTTGAATGATACTCACTTTATTCTGTCTGGCATCTGTGCAGAGGGGACATTGATTTCTTTTCCCTTTCGAGTCATCCCCAAAAGTGATGTGTGGCAATTAAAGCCGTGCCCGCCGCTCCGACCTGACACGGCCATTTGAGATATGACAGAGGAGAGCATCCCCCCGGCCGGGCCCTGGCGGAGGCATGGCTTTGGATATTGCATTTTGTGCCGAAACACGAAAATCATCAAGTGGTCTCGCCTCTAACCCTGTAAACACTTTATAGGTGGATATATCTCCGATTCCATTTGAAGAACTACAGCTCTTACACTCAACGCCAGCATCACTCTCTGTCAAGATCTGCCAGACTCAACAACAAGCACAAGCTGTCAGCAGATCAACTCAGGTATCATTGTGTTTTCAAAGTCAAGATGGGTGAACATGATTTTGTAATGGCCCCTCTAGGCACAGGTCTTCACTCAAGTCAACAGGGGATGGGTTTGAATATATTGAAACGGCAGCAGTATGGGCATCAGTATATTCAGAGCACATTATAATCGGCTATTTTGTGCAACATTTATTTAACCTCAAGGTTGGTTTGTTTCCCTTGAATCATTCTTTCATTCAGACGTGTCTTTGTGTAGGCAGAGAAAAGGCTGTAACTATAGACTGTATAAATTCCCATTTAAGTCAAACAATGTTAGTCATGCAAGGTTAAACCACTGCTTGCTCTAAGGTCATATAAGGACAAGTTGACTAGAGCGTAGATGTATGGCAGAAATACAGCATAAAGCTGATACTAAACTCGCTCCATACGTTTTATGTCAAAACAGATGATGCGGGCCCTCATTTGCAAACGCAGCTAAGTAGCGGAGTTGTTACTTTAAAGTTTTGCGCCTTCTATCATGTATTGGAGACTGCGTTTCGCAGGAGTGCTGGGAGTAGACTGTAAAATGCACGCTTTCTGCTTTCAAAATGAATGTGCTTTAGTGATAAGGGCCGGATGAGAGCGCAGGAGATACGGCACAAAGCAGCCGCACATCTGCCAGTACTGCCTGTTTCACTGAGGAAGAGCACACAAAGATACAGCATTCTGGTGGGGCTTATAGAGCCTTGTTTCCACTGGTTAGCTTTGGAGAGAATTTGAGGGGTCCTAAGAGGCCCACACGAGGTAAGACTACCGCCCAAAAGGGTCTATCCCTTTTTTTTTTCGCTTAGGGGCGGGCCCTTAGAGGAATTATAAAACGCCTTTTTGAGAATTGCTTTTGTGAATTGCTGAGATTGACTTCGTGATTAAAAAGTACAACTGAGGTACTTTGAATGTTATTACAAATGTAATTGTTATGTTTGGGTAACGTCAGTTGCTCACATAGCAGACCCCTGTCCCTGGAGCTATTCCCCAAGCATGGAAACACATTCTGCCATTAAAAACGTGTCTAAGAGCTGCAAGGCGAACCGATTAGAGTACCACAGAGCCAGTGATTCTGTCTGGAAATAATGAAG
The DNA here is from genome assembly GCA_019594935.1 of Periophthalmus modestus. NCBI lineage: Eukaryota > Metazoa > Chordata > Actinopteri > Gobiiformes > Gobiidae > Periophthalmus > Periophthalmus modestus. The sequence goes on along the minus strand of JAIEZT010000007.1, from coordinate 7,493,077 downwards.
AACAAAATACAAGCACCAAAATCCACTCTCACAACTCTTGTAACCTTTGGCACACCACCATAATTACAGTATTGTAGAAAGTTCGATGAGTCAAAGATTTTGAAATGATTTGTGACTTGGGCAAAAGCTTTTACAAATTGAGAAAAAGTTCTACCTTGACTGCACCAGATGTTTACCGCCAAACCTGCTTTCACGTATGATAAACAAACACCCACATAGGGAAACCCATGTCACCCTGGTGCTTAGAGCTGATTCATGGTATTAACTCCAGAATGGAGGGCAGCTCATGCCAGCCTCCGCCATCCAACTCTTTGCCTCTTTTCCCTGGGAACAGCTCAGTGCCATCTGTCAGCTCTGGAAAGCCCATAGTGGCTCGTGGCAGGTCTCTCCAAGCCTCTATACATGCTGCTTCTCCCCTGTCAGACCGCGCAGTGCAGGAACGCCCATCCATGACCGCCTGTGAGAGAGAGGTGTGTCCGCACTGCTTAAAGCTTCATTTACATCCAAGAAGTATCTTGGCTGGGGCTGGTATTGAACAGGGATGTTATCAGATCCTGAGATGGGCATTGGTCAGAGTAAAGAAAAGCCCACGCCAAAGCTACTTAAATGTAATGGGACATGGTTTGCCTAAGTGCTGTTTAATTGGCTGGCTGCTCATTGAATTTTTCATGCCATTCTGGGCTGCAAACAAACATTCAATAACACAGACAGGATGTGTTGGCTGAAGCCGCGCTGCAATTTATTACTTGAGTTATAGTAAACTTTTGAGGTTGAGGATTCTCCTCCTGATTGTCTATGAAGATATCTTAACAAAATGCATTGTTACTGTGAGTGGGGGTCCCTCTCCACAGATCTGACCTGATAGCGTCACCTACTTATCTCCATGAAAACAGACAAGTTTAATATCTTACTGTGGAAAGCAAAAACATCGCCATAGTGAAAAGCAGGTGGCAGACCCTCTACCGGAAAAGGTACACAGTGTTAATTGAATGCATCACTGCTTTTGCTGGAACTATTATTTTTACTCATCACTCTGTGCATCAACTGCAAGAAAGCTAGAGTTAGGGTTAGGGTTCGACTTCGACAGTTACTTATATTACCCTAACCCTCTAACCCAGGGGTGGGCAAACTTTTTGACACACGGGTGACAATGAATGGGTTCTAAAATTTGACAGAGGGGCCAGGCCTATATATATATATATATATGTATATATTACATTCGAGATTTGGCCTGTAACATGTAGCAAAACATGAATATGCAAGACTCATTGAACAAATTGTTTTCCAAATGCATTATTTTAAAAACTCGCCTTCAGGGAGAGACTTTTGCTAATTTGAATGCCAGCTAAAAACTTGACTTCGTACTTTGATCGGACTTCAGTGAAAAAAATATTTTGTTGTTCACTCCGTATTAAACACGCGCTCACTATCCATTTTTCTTTTCTTTGATAAGCTCATTTTTGAAGGGCCAATAAGAGAATAAGAGAGTAATACAAGGATGATGTATCTGAAATGCGCCATAACTTGGTCACATTCTGTGAGCCAGATTAATAAGCCCAACGGGCCATATGTGGCCTCCGGGCCATAGTTTGCCCACCCCTGCTCTAACCTTAAACCAAAGTACTTGTGAGGATAATTCAAATGCTGAGAACTTGTTTTTTTTTCTGTCAGTACAATAGAGTAGACATTTGCCATTTCAAACCTAAGGGCATCCAAGCCATATTTGCATATCACAGCATAGGGGCAGATTGTTTCAGAAGTCCAAAGATGCAAAAGCCGAAAGGAAAACAACAGTATCTTGTGGCTATTCAAGGCTTTATTTGCTTGCTTTTAATGCTATCCCCAGATGAACTTCTGAATAGCTTCTGAGAGGAAAATTCTTCTATACAAGACTTAAACAAATAATCTAAGAAGCCTCCTAGGAGCAGACAGTGCAGTGTTCATATTGCGTTTGAGATGCCACTGATGGGGTCCACGAGTCATTTCCTCGAACACAAAGAGGACACATCCCGACATGTGACTCCAGACTCCATATCTTTATCTTCACTGGCCTCTACTACGGCTAATAATCTTTGTTTTCAAGGGGCTCATAAATCAAACCTATGTCAGCCTAACAGATACAAGGAGATTAAAACAATGTATGATTAAAAATGGGCTCAGATCATCAGGAGTGTATTCAATTAAATAAACCCGTCAAGGCTGAAAAGTGGAGGACAAGCCTGGGTGGTTTTGGGTGGAGATAGACAGGGGACTATAATGGAGTGCAGTTAAAATGGTGTAAGAGACAGCGGTGAGGCTCAGGGTCGTGAAGCAGCTGTGGCACTGACCTCCGGGGCCACTGACTTTGACGACCACACACTCCAACAGACACACACACAAAAACGGACAGATTCACAATACACTGCACATTTTTGGAGCTCTTACCAGAAATTTTACCCCATGGGCTCTGTTGGTGGACAAGACTATATGGGTCAATCATTGCCATTGGCTTGTTTCAATCATCTTTTGAGTGGGTTGTAGTTAGGGCTGTACTGGAAATACTGATATGGCAAATATAGATCGTTACAAAATTCTTGGCAACACATGTATCGATATAGATAGGCATATCATGGTACTTTTAAACAACATTAAATCATAAAAAATTGTCAAGTTATATGCTTAACTACCTCCTCACGACAGCACAAAGGCTTTATCTGCTGGACTGAGAAGGTGACTTATTTATAGGACAACTGAACTCTGATATTAAGGACATAGTGAACATATTCATGTATCAACATTTATTGTAACAAAGTCAAAGAATCGGGATAGATTTGTATTGTGGACCTTATATCAGGATATGTGTTTTATCATGAGGTACGTGGCAGAACACAGCCCTAGTTGTTGTTCAGATATATGAGCTTATTATGGTAGAATCAATGCATGATTATTGTATTGTATTGTATATTGTATAATGATGCTTTTGGAGTAGAAGAGTATTTATCGACCATCCTCTTCTTGACATGAACACTCATCTTGTATCATGCAATCAAGAGACACAGTGTGCAGGGCTGTCACAGTGGTCAAAGAGGACACAGACGTGTGATAAATAATAAACTGCTGGTTGCTACTGTAACTATGACAACCTACTGCACTGCTGATGCACTGCTATCTTCAATACGTTGAGCTAAAACATTACAAAAAGCTCAATTGTTGTAGAATAGTCAGTTTGTGCTCTAAAGGTGGAAAAGACAGACCTAAAAAGGAGGGTGTGTGGCAAATTTGCAGCAGTAAACCTAAGCATTAACTGCCATCTAGTGGCTCATCTTTGTAATGAAGAGCAAAAGCAAAGGGCCACACTTCTTGAACAGTAACATTGTTGCTTGAGAGAGAGATCAGTTTAGCTGTGTAGGTCCCAGTGGAAATGTAGCCCCATTCTTGTTTTATATTTAAGCCTCTCTAAGTGTAAGAGCATTTTGATTTTGCAGACCTAGGTTATCGTTTAAGAGCTGTTTAATGGTTCTTACTTAATTTTATCACACAATGTTTTGGCATTAGTTAATAGTGACTCGCTATCTCTGGACAGTTTTCTTTAACTTTACTAAAGGCCAGTAGAGTAGTGCTGCTCACGAGCCACCAGGGTGCGCTCGTGCGTCTGAACGGGCTGAACACAGAGATACACGTGACGCATGCGCAGAGGCAGAGCACGTTCATCGCGTCAGGAGCAGCCTGAGACGCTAGCACAGCGTGTAGTGTTCTAGGCTCAAAATGTCTGGAAAGAGTTTTCGAGTAAGCGACGGGGACTGGATTTGTCCCGATAAAAAGTGAGTACCTCTTGTAAACACAATAGTGATCACATCGAGCCTCGTATGAACACAGGGCTGAATATTATCAACAAACATTAGCATGTAGCTAACTGTTAGCTCTTAGCATCCAGCACATAGCCTTTAGGCCGTGTAGTGTTTTGTTCACATTTACCACACAAGTTTGTTGCCTTTGCGAGTTTGTTTTTCATGCTCCACCGCAAATAACTTTAATGAAACATAATATGTAAAATTATAATGAATTTAGAACACGAAATGACCTCTAAATATCACCTAACACGACAACAGGAAACCCTCTTGCCAGCTCTTTGGTTTGCACTCGACATGATGTTGACTGAGGATCAAATCTGGAAAGTGACAGTATCAGGTTACATGCAGGTTTATTCTGTGCATCTGAGTGGTAAACCAGATGTTAGAAGTAGTAGAGTTCACATTTTCTATATTTTTAGTTATTTTTTATATCTATGTACGCCACCACAGCTTGTCTATGTTAAGTAAACAAAGTTCATAACCTGGTTTTGCACTTCACAGGTGCGGAAATGTAAACTTTGCAAGAAGAACTAGCTGTAACCGATGTGGCAGAGGTCAGTTTGTATTATTCTGCAGTTCACCGGATTCTTGTGAAACCTTCATTTTAAATGCATCGATATTTTTTTCTTTGTCAGACAAAACCACAGAAGCCAAGATGATGAAAGCAGGTGGCACTGAAATTGGTAAAACTTTGGCAGAAAAAAGCAGAGGACTCTTTAGCGCAAATGATTGGCAGTGCAAAACGTAATTGTCTTGCTCATTTTTATATCAGATGTATTTAAATGTACCTGTAATAATTTCTTTTGGGTTTATTCCCGTAGATGTGGCAACGTAAACTGGGCCAGGCGATCGGAGTGCAACATGTGTAATACACCTAAATATGCCAAACTTGAAGAAAGAACAGGTTACTAATGGTTACAGATCTCAACATTGTTATTCTTACTGCGAGTTAAGCCCTCTGACTTTGAAATCTTGCTTGTATTTCTTTGTCAGGTTATGGCGGGGGTTTCAATGAGAGAGAGAACGTAGAGTATATTGAACGAGAGGAGTCTGATGGAGAATATGATGAGGTCAGTGTTGTTGATATCTCCAGAAATGGACTTGCATTTGTAAAAGTTTATATTTCCTGTGTTGATGAAATGTCTTCTTGTTACAGTTTGGTAGAAAAAAGAAAAAGTTCCGAGGTAAAATTAGTAGCACATCTTCCTCTAAAGAAAGTGAAAAGAAAGAACCAAAATGTGAAGAAGAGGAAGAGGAGGAGGAGGAAGATGATGAAGAAGGTGACCTCTCGAAATATAAGTTGGATGTAAGTTTTATTTTACGTTCTTTGAAAATAGTGACGTAACTACATATATAAAAATTAACTGGAATTATTGGAAGAGGTGCCTCACAGTATTTTAGAATTTAGATTTTAATGAGAAATCTTGTTGCATTTTAAAATGTTGAATGACTTGTTCTATTTTTAGACATTAGGAATTTAAAATTTAACATTACATTTACAGTGAGAAGTAACATAAAATTTTTAGATGATTTATGATTATTGACGCCATCACCAAACCAGTTAAATCTTTTCTTTCCACATTTTTTCACGCTTTTAGAAATCTAACTTTCTAAATGATAAATTTAAGTTGGCATGACGTAAACAGTCAAAAGCACTTGACATTTAGGTTTATCGTTTTGGAGTTTGGATTATATTTATGAAACCTATTTTAACTGTCATTATAAAAATGGAATACAATTACTGTACTTATCTCCAGGATGATGAGGAGGAGGAGGAGGAGGAGGAGGATGAAGATGGAGACCTCTCAAAGTATGACTTGGATGCCAGTGATGAAGATGAGGATAAGAAGGAGAGAGAAGAAGAAGGGCAGTCGATCGGGCTCGTCCCGCTCCCCGCTCTTCTTCTCGCTCCTCCAGCTCCGCCTCACGGTCCAGGTCCAGGTAAACGGGTACAGGTCAAAGGGTAACCACGGGCAAAATGTCAGTATCAGCGCTCTATTCATTTATGCTTTGAATGATCGAAAATTATTGTGTCTTGTAATGTTTTTTTTTGTTGTTTTCCTCCACTCTAAAACCCACCCTGTTATAGCATTAGTTATATCACACTCACAAAATGGAGGGTGGAATGCATACAGAAAATTATAGTTATGTTAAAGTACACTATCATGATCAACTGTTTAAAATTGTATTGTGCAAAATACTTTTCCTTCCATGATATATTTAAAGTGCATACTCTGAATACTCATTTGTAACAGTCTGACCTTGTGTTAGTTATATTAAATAAGGGCATAAGGGCTACCTGTATTGTTCAGCACTTTGGTAAGCTTTGGCTGTTTTAAATGTGCTCTACAAATACATTTTGATTTTTGATTTGCTAAGTAAAACTGATTTTATGAAAAATGCTTTCACTTCTGACTGCTGCATGCTCTAATAATATAGTGTAGCTGTATAGTCAGTCTATATCCTGTATTACTCGAGAGGTAGATCTGTCTTGTCACTGCACAAATGTAACAATTTTTAGTTTTTTTTTTTTTTTGCCTCCTAACCCTGTAATGGCAGATGAAAAGGCTTGTTGTCACAGTATTGAGATGATTGGAAAGGGTTTGTTTTGTTTTCCAGGTCCCGCTCTAGAAGCTCGTCCAGCTCCAGGTCTGGCTCTCACTCCAGGTCCCGTTCCAGGTGAATGAGGTGACATGCACTCTCCCTCTGAGAGTGGATGTGTGGGGCACACGCCCTGCTCAGTCCTTTGGCCTAGTTTAACTTACTTCCACTGTAGTCTGACAGAGATGGCCAAACTATTATGATCTTTTCTTATTAGAATAAGTTTGGCTAATTGCAAATGGATAGAAATGTACCAGACTAGAAACCCTAGGGCTTAATCAAGCAGCTCTTAGCAGTAGTACACCTAACCTGCTATTCAGGTCTCTTGTCCAAACTGAAATATTTGGAGGCTGTTGAGAGCTGTTGATTAACCCATGCAAGTGGGGTTGATTGTGACCTTACTGACCTTTGCACTTGGTTTATCCTTTCACAAGATCCAGCTCCAGGTCTGGAAAGGGCTCGTCTCGGAAGGCCTCCCGCTCGCCCTCCTCTTCCCCCGAGAGGACACTCAAACGCAGTCGGTCCCGGTCCTCTTCTGGAGAGAGGAAACGCAGGCGCTCTAGATCCCATTCGTCCGAAAGGTTTGGGTTTATGTGGAATACCACAGTGGCACAGATCATACTTCTGTTGCCTTCTTTTGGGTTTTGCAGTTATGTCATTTTATCATATCTGGGAATTTTTATGCTATACTGGTGTTATTGTGACCTTGTTTAGTTTTAATGACTAATGAGAAATAAATGGTTTACTGACCTTGTATTTCTTCCCTTGTGTTTGTGCTTGCAGGAGGCGTGGGCAGTCCTCTGGGTCATCAAATTCTGGCTCCAGTTCAAAAAAGAAATAACTTTAAACAGCTTTTGAACACATCAGAAAACAAAAGGAACCCCAATACCAGTGCATGTTGTGTTGCAAGATATCAAATGCTCCCATTCAGTATACTGTTGATCTACTTTCTTCAAGTAACATTTATACTTTTTTGTCCTTTGAACAAATGCAGTGCAACCCAATCTCTTGCCAAGTCTGTAACTGTCGGTGTCCCGACCTTAACTGTTAAATACTGTGAAAGATTTTCACAAAGTCATCTCTTCTGTGTAGTAGTCATTGTAGTGTAAACTTCACGTTTTAAACATGTCAGAGGAACACTTGATGAGATTTCTTTTTTCGCCTACAATTAATTTTATTGAAAAAGAATATGAACAATGTAGCAATGTCATTATGGCCTTTTTTTGTTTTTGAAGGTAAGTATTCATATTTTTTGAATCGATGTAATACATTTTGTTTTCTATAGTTTGGTTTTAGATTTTGTTACATTTCTTTAAGGCAAAGTACTAAATTTTTGTCACTGGAAATAGCGAATTATTCACAATTTCAAAAGAAATAAGCAACATTAGAAACAACTAATTACCCATCTGCAGTAGGATAAAACAGTACAGTATGTTGTTGGTGAAGCATCACTAATGTACACGTGTAAATAAAACTATTTTAAAAATGTATGTCTGAAGCCTGTTTATCGGGTTGGAAATGCACACATGATCTAAGATGTTATACAAGTCTCCTGCGGACATAAACGAGACAATTGCCCCAACTCAGTTTTAACTAAGCGTCATATGTTTAAGCTCATGTAGTACCGGTGGCTGCCAACAAGTGGCGCCGCATGCAGCGTCTCAAACATGAGATTTTATTAATGTTTTAGTAATATTTTGCTTTCTCAGTTCTTCAGGCCAGACACTCGGGTGAAAGGGACGTGACTGTTGAGGAATGAATGAGGGAAGGAAACGGGCTTCTTTGGAGAGCACGATGGATGGAAGCCCCCCCCTTTTTTTTTTTCCCAAACGACTTAAGTTGGTGTTAAACTTTGTTCTAATTGAGTAAACGCTACACAGTTCAAGATTTAAGACAAATCCACAAGTGAATATTTTGGATACAATCGACCTACAGCAATTAGGCTACTTTGACACAACAGGCCCACACGTCGAGGCAAATGTTATTTACAGTGTAAATCCTGGCACTAAAGTTGTAGCAGCAGCTTTCCTCAGACTGTATCTGCTACAGCCAGTCTTAAAGTGCACCTTGTGCAGTCGTAGCCTTCAGATAAGCTGTGTGTGATGGGCGGTCTTGAAGTCCCGCCTCCCGCGCGTAAAGGCGCTGATGCGCTTTTACGCAGCGCACTCAGTTTCCAGCTCCTTGGAGTAGGAGTAGCAGTGGTTTATGTCACTCACACATGGCTTTTCATCTGCCCGCGTGTTTATCTCTACCGGCAGGATGACAGGGGATGCGTGTGATTCCCTGGAGGACTTTCAGGCGACTTTTGGAGACATGCTGACCTCCAACATGTCCAAGACTCTGCACGGGGACAATGTCACCAAGAACTCCAGCTGTAGATCCGTTTCAGTCGGATTCCCAATTACTATGATGGTGACTGGGATGGTGGGCAACTCTTTGGCACTTATCCTAGTTTATATCTCCTACAGAAAGAAAGAAAACAAAAGGAAACGGTCTTTTCTGCTCTGCATTGGTTCATTGGCTTTTACAGACCTGTTTGGACAGCTTCTAACAAGTCCAATAGTAATATCAGTTTACAGAGCCGACTTGAAATGGGACCGAATCGACTCTTCTGGCTATTTGTGCCCTTTCTTTGGTGTTTGCATGACAACTTTCGGACTGTGCGCACTGTTTATGGCGAGCGCAATGGCAATAGAAAGAGCCACGGCCATAACAAACCCACATTGGTACTCTAACCACATGAAAACCAGCGTGACCAAACAGACTTTAGCTGTCATATGGTGTCTTGTGTTGCTTTTTGCTCTTTTGCCCATCGTTGGAGTCGGGAAATACACTCGTCAGTGGCCCGGGACCTGGTGCTTTATCAGCACGGGGGACAGAGAGGTTCCAGGCAACATGTTTTTTGCCATCACTTTTGCAGCACTTGGGATTTTCTCGTTGCTTGTTACATTTTCTTGTAATGTAGTGACAATAAGAGGGTTGATCTTACGGTGTAAAACTAAATCTGGCACTTCCCATTCCTCCAAACAGTGGGAAAGGCTTACTACAGAGACTGTTATTCAGCTGTTGGGAATCATGTGCGTTTTGCTGATATGCTGGTCCCCTTTGCTGGTAAGATTTCTTCAATCACACGTTTGGCACATGATGTTATTGTGAGGGTTCATATCTCTTTTATAACACATTATTTTTTTTCCTCTCAAGCTGCACCAGTCCTGAAACAATGCCCCCTTTGAAACACACACAGCTGTCATTTACAATTATGGGCCAATCCACTTAGTTGGGTCCTGTTGGAAGGGTCTGCTGGTGGTGCTGAGGTCATGCATTGTCAGTTACATATTTATGAGTCCCTCTGTGGATATTAATAGAGACACACATGACAGAGACTGTAGGAGCAGCATGCATGAATGTAGCATGTGGAAAGTTACTGGCGGATGCTGGGGATTCATGAAAATTTCAATGAATGAGGATAACCTTCTGAATACTGTGTGTGTAAGTGTGTAAATGCTTATGTGTGTATAAATAGACACAGAGATAGAACCCAGTAAAGCCCATGGCCCAAGACAGTATGGGTACTTTGTTTATTGATGATCTTTTTATTTAAAGGTCCTATATTACACAAATTGAGCTTTAAGATGCATTAGAATGTTGCTACCTCTTCAAAAACATACCTGGAGTTGTGTTTTGTTTCATTCACACGCCTGTCTTCATTTCCAAAGCTCAAAATGCTCCATTCCACCTTGTGATGTCATGAAGTGGTAGTTTTCAAGTTAACAGCTGCGATTTACCTTTAGGTCAGTAGAGATTGGCCGTTCCAGGGCTGAAATGATCCAAATGATTCTAGTGAAGGTGTATGGAGTTTAAAAACAGAGTGGAGCATTTCCTGTATTAACACATGACGTCACAAGGTGGGACAGAGTGTTTTCTGTTTGAGAGAAGAAGTCAGCCTAAATATGCAGAGTTTGTGGTTTATGTGCGAATGAAAGAAACACAACTCAGGTCTGTTTATTTTAACATAGATCAGAAAATAGAGTAATATGGATCCTTTGATGATTTTGTCCAAAACATCATATTTTCCCAGTATAGAAGGGGCTTTACACTTTACTTATTTCATTATTGTTATGACCCAGAGCTGTAATTGCTGTGTCTTGGATATGTACATTTGAATCTTTGTGAATACTAATATTATGAGATTTGTGTGACTTTATAATGCATCTGCAGGAAGCATACTAGAGATGTGAACACGGGGGAGGGAATAAATAAGTATTACTTCAGCCCACACACTTTCGAACAGAGACTTTAGTCAAAAGACATTTTGTAAATTTGATACATTCTTTTCTTTCTTGGACAAGTATGAAAAATTATCTTAGATCCTAGATGTTGCCAGATACTTGCTGCTGTAACACTCCTTATTTTAACATACTTATGCATAGAATGTACTTATGAATGTTGCGTTACTGCATTAGGTAAATCATACTTTGGTTACAAAACAACACAAAAGGTTAAAGTAATTTCAGCATTTGCAGTTGATGGATTGTAGTGCATCCTGTAATGTAAAAGATTATATTGTTTTACATCCAGCTTTTACACGATATTTAGTTGATGATTATATAAAACATTACATTGATTCATCTATTCAAATCATTTCAGCAGCTGGTATTTTGTTCATCTTTTGCACATATGTCTGACACTATCAAAAAAACATTGCATTGTAGTACATTCCATTTCGAGCAATGTTGTTTTCTTTCCAAAAACAATTCTATCTGAAAAGCACTTCAAGGTGTCATAAAGAGGCCTAACTCTGTTGGGTTTATAGCTTGTTCTGTGTGCAAAGCAAATCAAAACTGAAGTTCTGCTGAGACCTGACGGTTGATGCTGATGAAACAACAGAATATAGAGTTTTATATGTTTTACTATATACGAAACCATTGCATTATAACTGATACATCGTCCAAACCCTTTCTAATTATGTAAATGTTTTTCACACTCCACTATATTTCCACTATATTTTTCAGGTGTTAATGTTAAGGATGATCTCTACCCAAACCTCCTCCCACGAGTGCAACCCCACCTTTGGGAACAGCATGGTGAACTCCGGCCGGGATTACCAGTTAGACTGTAACTTCTTTCTGACTGCCATCCGCCTGGCCTCCCTCAACCAGATCCTGGACCCATGGGTGTATCTGCTCTTCAGGGAGATCCTTCTTCGGAAGTTCTGCATCATGGCCAACGCTGTGTCCAACTGTTCCATAGAGGAACGAAAGGGCACTCAGACTGCTCTGGATGGGCTAAACAAAGAGAACCAGGATAACGAGAGCCTTCAAAAACCGCAGACAAGCTAAGATGAATGTTTAAAACTATAACACTTGAAGATGCTGTGTTGGATACAGGGAAACTATTGCACTCAGTGGAATAATGGAGTGTTTATTTGGGGCAGCCGAGCTCTCCAGAGCTAATCAGAATGTGGAAGCATGACCATTTTCTTAGCACGCTTTTTGGATTCTTCTCAAGTTACAGCGATTTGTCCAGCCATATACACAGATCTGACACAACCTTTATAGTGTTGGAAATGTTCTCTATTGAACAGAACTGCCTTATTAGGGATGGGACCAGATCCTGCAAGATAAAACGGACACAAGACTGACAGACTGACACATGTAATAAAGTCTGCCATGAGACAAAAAAAAAAAAAAAAATCTTAACCTTGTGTCTCGTCTCATCTTGTGGGAAATGTGTCTCGTCCCATCCCTAAACCTATACACACCAATGCATTATGTATTGTGACTTCTATGTAAAAGAACCAGCATAAATGTCTAATGACTTTGAGCCACTGTAACTCATCTGCTGAATTGCACCAGCTGAACCAGCCTTCACTCTCCACATGTGTCAAGACCTGCAGATTTGGAGACAGTCTGTTGCGCAGCTGTTTCATGCTTCATTTTCACTGCTTCTAAAATATACATTTTAATCAAAAACTGTTCTCTCGTTGCCTGGTAACATGTGTTATAATGAAAAGAAGGGTTCTTTCTTGGTCATTTCCTGTCTAATCTGTGCACCTTCAATCAAGGCCTGTTTTGTAAATATGTATAAGACATGTATATAACAAAATATATTTAAAAAAGAATGTGCAATTTACAATGGGAATGTGCAAATGCAATGCAAATCTCTAACTATTTATTTGTACAAAAGTGAAATGTCATCTTTAAATGTCTGTGTAATCCCTCAATCCTCCAGGTATGATCTTACAGCTTTTTATCCATTTGACTGATTTAATATTTTTCTTTTACTATGCCATCTTTATGTATTATTGTTGAAATGTTTGGACAGTGTGAATGTTTGAGTTTTAATGTCTCTCCCAAGGAAAATATTAGCAGCATTATTTTTTCCCCCCAAAACAATTCGAGCTTGAAATTATCTATGTGTCGGGTTTGTAGCTGCATATATCACAGAACTGAAAATGTTTCTGGAGCAGACAGTTGTTGCATTGAACACAGCTCAAAGCACTGCTGTTTGAGTACAATAATTGGACTACTGCAGACCTGACTATAATCAATACAGAATAATATGGATTACTATGACGAAAAATGATGAAAAATGTAAACACGGACCGATCGATCTATGATAGTACCAGCACAGGATGTCTGTTCTTTCTTAAGCCGCTTCAATAGAAAGAACATGAGGCAGTGACTGTGTGGAAAAGCAAATAATAGGCTGTTCATACAATACGATACAATACAGTACAAAAGTTACAACATGGCCCATATGCTAGACTCATTTAAGGCATTATTTATATGTTTATAGGTATTCAGATTTTTGTACACATTTTTTATAACACTTGTCAACATAACATACAAATAAAGGGACACTATGTAACTTTTTAAGTAGAGGATCTAAAACATTTTCTTCCTTGAGATGTAGTTTTGACTGGAATGTTTGAGGAAATTGCGTAAAACTCCACCAAATGTATTTGAATAACTGCATAAATGAGTTAATACCATACTGTGGAACATTCAAGGCTCTGCTGAACCCTGCAGAAAACTCCCCTAACTACTTCTGTTTAATTTTTTAATTGAAATTACTATCAGTCTTTTCAGAATGTGATGCTGAATGTGTTTCCATAAAACCAGACCTTGAAGCTACCTCGGATTTAACAAAAGACCTATTCTTTCATAACTATATCTTCACATCGAGACATTTTAAACATCTCGTTGCAAATTCTAGTGGGGTATTGTTTGTTAAGCTCATCTGCTTTTGACTTCGTTACCATGGTGATGGGTGCACACGGGTGACGGGTTGTGCATTCTGCCCAGATCGTGATCCAGTCTTGCCTTCGATACTTGAGTGATAATGATTCTATAGGAAATCAATGTGCAAAGCTGACCTGAGGATGTTCTAGTCCATGTTGCTGGTGACAAATGAGAACAACCTCAGTGCGTTTCCCCATTGATTTTAAAGCCTTTTCAACATAGCGCTGTGGTGAGAAGGTGCATTTCTATGGTAGATATTGTCCCATTATGCATGTAGTTTCTAAGCTCTTATATACACTGATTAAAATGACTTCTCGTTTCAAGATTCTGACTCGGGCAAGAACTAAACAATTTCTCAACATTTTGCTTATTTACATAGTTTGCAGTTTGCATAGGGCATATGTGTCAAACTCAAGGCCCGGGGGCCAAATGTGGACCGCTATGTCATTTTATGTGGCCCGCGAGAAGGTAAATTAAAAGGCATTTTGACACCAAACACGGAGCTAAGTACGCAAAAGTCAGCCTTCAAGAAAAAGAACAAATTGTCCAAGAATTAAAAGGCTGTAAAAAGCTGTTTTTGAAGTAGTTTATCAGGGGATACGCAGTTACATGTAATATTTCCAACTTGAACAAGTAATAAATACAGAAAGAGTTATTTAGCAAGTTAAAAGGTAGTTAAATGCATTTTATATGACATTTGGTTACATTTAGTGACATTTATTCTGCCTACAGTGACATCTGGCCCTTGATGGCAGCCATTTTGCTGATGTGGCCCTCAGTGAAAATGAGTTTGACACCCCTGGCATAGGGATAACACGTTTGTTTTTTTTTGTTTTGCTCTACATAACATTTCTGGTTGTGTGTTCCATGGAAACAACATTGCTTTGAATGTTCCACAATATGTCATTAATTTTCATCTATAGATTTTTGTCTTTTTTGCTATGAAACACCTATAATAAAAAAAAAAGAAAAGAAAAAAAGCAACATTAACAGCTGGTTTTAATGCCACGCTGTCATGTCAAACATCCCAGGCAAAAACAGTAAGCATGCTGCCATACCCTCCCCCAAAAAAGTTACATAGTGTGCCTTTAAGAGTACTTTTTACACTATTATGCAAATCTCGTGTCCTATTGTAATTGGTTAGTATATGTTCTGCGCCAACTAATCTGTGACTCCGCATTCTCGGCTCTTATTTCAGCAGCCGCTCTCCGTCGTGTCAGTTCATATGCTCATTTAAATCTGTGTAATTAAAACTGTGATTAGATTCATTTGTAGCGGGCTCCATCGTTTTTCTATGTGAATGTACAGCTCGGTAATGAGGTCCAGACAGAACAGGTCTGAAACATAATTAGTCTCATAGATTTCACTGTGCTCCTGACACGCCGCTGTGGAAAACACTTTTGGTTGGTGTTTGCATTTTTTCCTCACTTCCTGGTTTTAAATGTTTGTCAGTTCATCAATATATCTTGTATTTAATCACATAATATTAACGATCTGTTGTGAAAATGTGATCATATAAGCTTTACTGTTGTTTTATTATGGATTTGACACCAGACAGTAGCTCAGTTGGAGCGTTTGTCCACTGATCCGAAGGTTGGCGGTTCGAATCCCGCTCTAGACATAAACATTATTGATTGAGCTGTCAGATCCACTGACGCACAGGTTGGCGGTGCAATTCTAGCTCCCACAGATGAATGCTGTCGTTGTGTTCTCAGGCAAGACACTTAACCCACCCCCTAGTGTCTGCGTACACTGGTGTATGAATGTATGTGTTCCTTGATGTAAAAAGTGCTTTGAGTGCCTTGAAGGTGGAAAAGCGCTATATAAAAATGAGACCTTATACCATTTTACACCAGATGTCCTACCTGTGGCAAACATCTCAGTGTATCAGGTTTACTTCAGAGGCCTTCACTGTAAAAAACAAACAAGCAAACACAACTTATCCAGGCACAAAGGTAAACTGGCTTGTGACTTAAAGCTTTTGGTGCTGTTATATGGTGTCCCGTTAAGTTATAATTAGAAAATGATTTTACCAAAGGCGTCGCCAGCTGGCTCTGTATATCAGTAAAGCCATTTCCTGGGTGCTTTGAATCCACTTGTCAACTGATGTCTTAATTTAAAGACAGGGATATGTTTACCACTGTGCTAAACATTCAGACTGGTGCCAGAACATTGTGAAGCTGTTTTCACCTTGGATTTGAAAACAACAATACCACTTTGTAACAGCATTAACAATCTGGAGAAAGTGTCTGGGGTGAGGGAAGTCTGGGGGGTCCCTGCTTAGACTGTTGGCCCTGATAAGCGGAAGAAAATGAATGGATGGAGAGTCTTACTAAAGCATGAACAAAGACCTAATCGTTAATGAACAAATTTTTTATTAACTGTCATTATTATTATTATTATTATTATTATTATTATTTTTATTTTTATTTATTTATTTTTTATTATTATTTTTTAATTATATTATTATTTTACTTTTTATTATTTTTATTTTATTTTATTTTTTTTTAAGTATTGGTTCAGTATGATTTAAGTATTTTTTCATGCTTTTATTAAGATGTAGTTCATATAAAAGTATTATCAGATGTCAGCTCTGTGCCAATTTTTTTCTTTTTTTCTTTCTTTCTTTTTTTTTTTTTTCTTTTTTTTGCCAGCCATTCTGTGTTTTTGCTTTCTTTTGCATAAACAATCACAATAACGATGTTCTGGCTGTCTTTGTAAAAATCTGTGTAGAACAAGTTCAGCAACTCTTTCCTCCTTTTCGCTTCTGGGGCTGTAACAGAAATACCTTACCTTCCAGTGCAGCCATATGTTTATAAATGAGGTTTTAGATCAGATGCCCTTCCTGGATTTGTACAGGTTTAGCTTCGTTGTCACGTTTCTTTTTAAATGATACTTTTGAATGTGAAACTCTACACGTGGAAACCTGAGACACGATTCTCAGATGAGGGCTAGTATTTCAGTATGTTTGTTCTTTCTGACACGCTCCGATTACTGTGCGTTCCATGAATGTTTGCTAACGTCACTCTAGGCTGATATGTTTGTCAGGAATAACCTTATGTAATACGTTCCCGAAGAAGCTATCTAGAAGTCTGCTCAAATGTGTGTGTGTCACTGCTCGACTTGTTCCAAATAAATGCACTTTTGATTCATTTTTGGATTGGCTTTTATGCCAAGAAAGAAAAAAAAAAGTTCCTTGTCTGACTAAAGCATGCTTCTTCAAATGTCTGTGTTTTTATCTTGTTAGAGGGACTCGCGGTGTATAAATGTAAAAAAGAAACACAAATGGGAAACCTTACATTTTGCTAACTGTGCAACAATTGCACCAAATGTATTTATTGTATCGTCACATGTAAAATACAAGACTGAAATAAAGGAATGTGACTTTTTCTGTATCTTTGTGCCTAAATGTTTCGCTTCAGGGAGTCAAACCAATGCAGTTCATTGTGAAGTTTGTATTGTCGGTCTCTGTTCCTTGTGGCTCAATAAAAGATGTGACTGTCACTCTCTGTCTGCAGATACAAATCCCTCTGAGTAAAATGTCCTGGATTAACTCGAGATATATGAGACTCTGTGGGCGTTACAGATGTTTTTACACGCTTCTATTGGAAATGCAGGACTTACATAATGAGCGCTTGTTTCATTTTTGCTGACTTTTGTTCGGATAAAGGTCAAAATTGTGTGGGTGTGGTTGATTGGAAGGACCCGGGGTTGTTGTTGCTGCCTCAACATAACAGCGTAAATTCAGATATTGCAGAAATAAATTTAATATTTATTTAAAGCAACAGTTTCTGTGAAGTGTAAAAACAAAAACAAAAAAAAACTAAATGGCAAATGCTCATAAATTGGACAGTAGTGGGTCTTTTTTTTAAGGTTAAGTTTAGTTTTTTTTTTTAAGTTTTACACGTCCTGTATGATGCAAAATCGATTCTTGTGAGCTTTAAGCCATGTTTAATGTTACCTCATAAAAAACAGAACTCTAAATATGCAGGATTTGTCTGTTAGACATGTGTGAATGAAAAAAAACTAAATTCCGGGTATGTTTTTGATGAGGAAACAGCACAGACATAATAACACAGATCAGAAAATGTCATAATATGGGCCCTTTAAACAAGTACAATTACATTTAAAGAAGTGAAAGTTTCAAATGTAGCACTTCAAATTGGCATAAACTGGCCTAACTCCTTTTTTTAGTTACATTTAAACACACACATATTAGTTTACAGTAAAAACACTCTCAAGTACTTATCATTTGCAGTAGCCCACATCATTTTACTCACCCAAACTAGTCTCCTTACGGCCATATTTGGACTTGCACAGTTACAGATGGCATTGCACTTGGCTGACATGAGCTCAATCATGCGTTTTACATCAGCATCCCCTCCCAGCCCCTCTCCAGGCTGCAGGTGCCTCATACGGACATGATTTAAACTTCTTCCCGCTCACTATCTGTGTAAAATGAGCCTGAAGACGAGAGGCGGCACTTGCAGCTATCTATAAAAGCTAAAGAGGCATACGGATAACATCTGAGAGTGATTTCAAAGCTTTAATTCAATTAGTCATGAGGAGTGTGTGAAATAAGCACCTAGCGGATTTTTATAGAAGCTATTTTATTGCTGAGTAAGGCCACCGTCTGCATCTGATAAACTCGGTGGGGCTATTAAAACGTTATCATCCCATTATTCATACCTGTGGGCAGCAATGGACCAAACCAGGGCTGAATCTCCACAGGCAGCGATGAACAAAACCACTTATCTCAAAATGGTTTTAAACTGAAACTGAAAGACAGATAAACCGAGGTGTTCAGGACTCAGTTATTAGCCTCAGTGGACTAAATGCTCTTAGTAAAACGATTAGTTATAATGCTGATTCAATTGAGCTAATTATAAAGTCTTTTGTGGGTAACCATGAGTGTGGAGGTCATTACAAACTGGAGAGCGAGAGCCGCAAGGTCTGGAAATTAATATATCCCATCCTATAGCTGTTTGTCTGTATTGACCTTATTCCGCCCCGCCCACTTTCACTTTTGCACACATCATTCATTTCAATGGAGAATTCAGGAAAGGTTTTTGCCACTAAATCTGACATAAAGTAAGTTCATGTGTGAAAAATTTTCATCTAACTAAGAAGCCAACACTGCACTGATTCTCTTGCAGGCTTTAAAACAGCTTTCTAGTCCCTATAGAACGTATTTACTGTCAAGATCAGCGCCCCCATGCAACTTACAACCTCAATGATGATGGAGGCTCCCACAGCAACTTCCACAATAAGGAATAGCAAAATAATTATAGTGGTGTCTGTGTAAACCCTCAGTCGTCCAGGTCTGATCCATAGCAAAAGACGACGTTTAAATCTGTCAACTGGACAAATCGTCGTAGGAGTGAAGACGTTTCGCTGCTCATCCAAGCCGCTTCTTCAGTTCTGGTCAGATTACTGGTGGCCACTGCCTTATATCTATCTGCAGGGAGGGGCTAACCACACCGAAACTGTAAATATCTATTGTCTCCAGTTTCGGCTGCAGCTACCCTATTCAGCCCTTAGTGGTGTTTTTTTTAAATCATTTCTAACTGTTGTAATTGTAATGGGGTGGTCGTGAATTGTAATGGATAAAATGCCCCAAAAAATTACAGTTTTGGATTTCGATTTGATCACAGTCTGAAGATATTACCAAAACGGCAGATTGTCAAATTGATGAGCTCATTTTATTTGTTATCACCATATCACCCAGCCCGTAGCGGCTCTATAAAAAATAAGTCTTTTTGAAATAATGCTGGTACTGATGCAATCCGGTGAAGACTATATGTCTATACTTTATGGAATAGGTAGATATGCACTCAGAAAGGACAATTTAGCATCAAAACTTGAAATAAAGACAACATCCGACACTTGTATAACCACTGAAAACCGCTGAAAGATAATGCTGCTGAAAGAAGAGAACTAGCTCTAAGATGACAGATTTTATTAACTTTACATAGTTGACCCTTGTTCCCTGCACCAGTATACTTACAAGGATTAATGCCTGTTTACTCGAAATGGCATAATTGCTCCTCCCAGGCCTCTCAAAGGGAGTAGAGGCACGACTTTAACTGACTTAATCAGGAGTGATGGATGCTACCCATTACTTCTTCTGTGCTTTTAGACTCAGCTTTGAAGACGCAGTCCGGGCCAGGCTGCTGTTTTGGTCATGAATAAGGCTTTGATCATAAGAACAATGTGAAGAGGTTCTGTGGCCAGCAGAGGTGACCCGAGTGTGCCCGTTGAACTATAGCTTACTCTAATGCCTTCCATGATATGTCCTTCGCTAAACGTATTATAAGCTTAAACAATGTGACCGTTATAAAGTAGAGACCCCTTCAGAATGACAATGTCCATAGATGCATTCAGTATGTTTGCATCATAAATAGATGTGCTTCGGTGGGACCAAACTGTATTTACATTCTGCATTAAAGCTGATGAAAGGGCTTCAGAGCTCATTTCTGGAGCAGGCTCACTACTGCGTCTTCATTAATATTGCACAATTCAAACGCAACACACATGATTTATTAGTAAACAAGGCTTTGACACCTTTTGACATACAGTGAGCTGGATGTTGATTGAAACAGAAATGAGGAGCAGCCGTTGGAAGTGAGTTTATCTAAACATCAGATCTCCTGTCCGATACTGGAGGAGCGATTCCAGCTCGTGCAGATGAATGCTGTTGTATCCTTTGCACCCCCCCTTATCCCCCTTAGTGTGTGTGTGTGTGTGTGTGTGTGTGTGTGTGTGTGTGCTATGTGTGTGTGTGTGTGTGTGTGTGTGCTGATGTGTGTGTGTGTGTCTGTATGTGTGTGTGTGTGTGTTTGCGTATGCTTATGTCTGTGTGGGTGTATGTGTGGGTGTATGCTGATGTGTGTGTGTGTGTGTGTGTGTGCTGATGTGTGTGTGTATGTGTGTGTCTGTGTGTGTGTGTGTCTGTGTGTGCTGATGTGTGTGTGTATGTGTGTCTGTGTGTGTGTGTGTGCTGATGTATGTGTATCTGTATGTGTGTACTGATGTGTGCGTGTGTGTGAATAGGTGAGTGGTTCGTTGATGTAAAGTGCTTTGAGTGCCTCGATGGTAGAAAAGTGCTTCATATAACTGTGACCATTTAAATATTTAAAAATATAAAAGCTTAAAGATTATAATATGTCACAAAGTTAACTTCCTGCTCAGATACTGTGCTTTTCCTTCTTGGAAAGTGGGCAGGAAAGGCACAAGTGCATAGTGGGAAAGTAATGCAGTATGTTTTATCCAGTAGACGTTTGGACGCCATTAAAATGACTTTAAGTACCTGCTATACATTGTACTATAATGTGGTTATTTATATGAAAAAAAGGAAAACCAAACTGATGCATGAGTCTAATGGTTAAAAACAGCTCACACCATATTTCAAACTATCTCCTTGTACAAGCTGATTATCATGATACATTTGTTATTACATTAGAAACAATAGTATTCAATCTTCATTGTTAGATTCTATATAATATACATTGTTGTCCATCTAAGTTGTCTGTACCTTTTTCTCTCTGTTGCTCTATCCTATTAAAAAAAAAAACAACAAAGAAAAAGTAATGAAGCTATATATCTGCCCTCTCCCCTAAGTGATGCCACTCGAGCAGAAACACTCCTCTGTGATCAATACACTTCCAGTCAGGTGACCACAACGGTATCCTAACTACTGCAGTCGTGGCTCTTCTATCCTGTGTTTCAGAAGGAAAAACAAAATGCTGCCTATAAGATTACATAAGAGATCCTTTATTAGTGCCAAAATGTAAAATATGCAATCAAAATCACCTAAATAGACCAATCAATCTTAGGTGAATATTAAAAATGCTTTGAATTCAGCCACAAAAATATGCAAATATACAACACTGTGCAAGTAGAATAAAAATATAAAATTACAAAACTATTACATACAATAACTGTCTATGATTGCTGAAACATAAAGACATGAATACCCTGCCTGATACTCCAATGTAAATGCAATGAATGTGATGATGACTAATAAAAAGTATTGATTAAGTCATAACCGCGGACGGCAGGTTATGTCTGAGTTCATCACCGAGGAGATGATTAGATAAAGGAGGTATTTTCACAGCGGCGGAGATGCTTTTGGCCCCGGTCAGAACGCCTCAGGCTTCGATCGATCACATTATGATATGAGATCTGACCAAGTCTCCCTCAGACACAAATATTTACACTGCTTGAGTTTTATTAACGCTGAAATATAGACAGTAGATCAGCGGAGATGAGACCGCTCCTGCACCGTGTTCTTTTGTCTGTTTGATTGAACTGGCAATAAAAACAGTACGACTTACAAATGATAAATAATACGGTTTATAACAAAGTAAATAGAGTAATTTATTCAGCAGATATACACATCACCAATCAAAAGTTTGGACACACCTTTTCATCTATGATTCTTCTTTATTTCTATGATTATTTACATTATAGATTCTCACCGACGGCATCAAAAATATGAATGGACACGCGCAAGATATAACAAAAATAAACTCAAAATAACTTAAAGCCTGTTTTAGATTTCAGATTTATAAAAAGAGCCACTCGTTGCTTTGATCACAGTTTGCACTCTTGGTTTCTTGACCCTGATATGGCGTGGCACACACCATTTCAGGAAACTTCATCAAGAAGATCCTTGAGAGAAAGCCAAATGTTTGCAGCACTGTCAACAAAGCAAACTGTGACTACTCTGAGGATTTGAAATGCTGTGTGTATTTGGGATGCCTCCGGTCACTGCGTCGTAGCTCTGCACAGGGTCCTGAGGAGGTGTCTCTCTCCGTTTAGGCCTTTTGAATGCTTGATTGCTAGCTAATAAAACATTTCTCCAGAATGATCTCTTTACAACTGGATTTTATTTTGCTCACAGAGATATGGCTCCAAGCTGGTGAGTCTTCCCCATTCTCAGAACTGTACCACCAGCTACATTTGTTGGCAGGTTCTGATCAAAGCTTTGACACCTCGGTCCTGTGCACTCTGGTGTGCTAAACACACTTTTCAGACCACTTTGCCGTGTTGTTGTTGTTGTTAGTCTGTGTGTCCCAGCACGCCGAGTGTGTACCATGAACTCTATGACCGCCTCTTTGTTTTCTGGTGCATTCAGGGAATCTGAAACTATGAATAGAGATATGGTCTCTACGCCATATGGTCTACTCTCTCGTTTCAGTGACACTTGAAGGTTTTGGGTCCAGTGGCTCCATTAATACTAAAGCGCACAAAGGCAAACAGCCTCAGCTTAATGAGAATACACATGTATGTGCCCTCACCTACACTCTGTGTACATGAAAAACTCCTTGTCTTTCTGGTATGGACCTTGTAGCTCCAACAGTCTGCAGTTCAATTTGAGTGTTTTGAGCTAGTGTTTTCTCCGACTTAAAAACAAAAGAAAAGTTCAACAGCTAAAGACGTCCTTGTGTTATCATTCCAAGTCAAGTTCAAAGATACTTTGGATTCTATTGGACCCTGTTGTGAACTTGTCTTTGAGGTCTGGTTGTTTTCCCACTGCCCTGAAACAGCCACAGCATCATCAAAAAGCCTAATCTTGACCCAAATGTTTTTTTCTATCTCATATTTGGCCTTTTTATATGACCAACTGCAGGCTTACCTTAATCTTAGCAAAACTGGTGAAAATTCCAGCACAGTACCGAAACAGCTGTTTTAAATGTTTTAAAGGATCTGCTTTTAACTGTTGATTCTGCGAAATCCATTCTTTTAGACTTATCAGCTGCTTTGATGTGATGGTGGATCACACATCCTTCTGTCCCGCCTGGAGACACATGTGGGCATCAAGAGTCCAGCATTCCACACATGCTTCCCCTGGGTGATGTTTTTAGAAACCACAATGTGGCATTTCATTGTTTTGCAGATGACATTCAAATATGTCTGTCAGTGACCACTAAAGACAGCCAGACCACAATCACAGCTCTGCACATTAGCTCTGTTAGTGCTTACACTCCAGAATGCTGCAGCTCGTCTGCTGACAAAAACAGGGGCACATCATGCCTGTGCTGTGTCACCTGCACTGACTTCCTATTTCATATCAGGTGTAGTTCATAATGTTATGACTCCTCTATATTTGAGGGAGTTACTGCAGCCCTATACTCCACCCAGAGGCCTGAGGTCAGCTGTGCCCAAAGCCAGGCCCCAGACCAAAGGTAACAGAGCCTTTTCTGTGGAAGTGCGCAGACTATGGAACAGCCTCCCTCTGCCTGTCAGATCCTCTGGGTCTTTAATGCAGTTTAAGACAAGACAGAAACCGACCTCTTCTCTCTGGCATTTAATACTGGCTAGACAGGTGTTTTATTATACTTTTCTTATGTATCGTATTATTTGTTTGTTTTTTTGTTTTATTTTAAGGAAAACATAAGTTGTGTCCTCATCATTATAGAGTTATATCTCAGTTGAGTGATGCATGTTTGATTATTCCTGCATTGGCGCTGAAATTTCTGTTTTTACCTACCCCCTATCTCATAGGCGTCAAACACATTTTCACCGAGGGCCACATCAGCAAAATGGCTGCTCTAAAAGGGCCATATGTCTAAATAAATCTAACTAATTTAACTTGTTAATTCACTGTTTTTGTATTTATTACTTATTCAAATTACAAATATAGCATATACATTTGCCTAGATGTAAAAAAAATATGGCTGTGCAACTGTGTATCTCCTGATAAATTGAGATTTAAACACCATCATACCTTTTAAATTTATACTGTCGAGGGCCACAGAAAGTGATGTGGAGGGCCACATTTGGCCCGCGGGCATTGAGTTTGACACATGTGCCCTATCTCCACCCACAGAAAAATTCTGCCTCATGTGAAATGTGAAAAAAAGGTTCATTTCTGTAAACATCCCACTGTTTCTCTGTCTCCTTAGGCACATGTGCTGCTGCAGGATTAGGATGCCACATGTTTTTAACACATGAGTATCAAGAGCTCCTGCTCAGTTACTGTGGTTACCCAGTACACATTTTGCTGATGAGACTGCTCCTGAAAGGCTACAGCCGTTCCTTCAGCTAAATGAAACTTTAATGGATTGGAGTGAGCTTGTAATGTACCATTTAAAATCAAATAAACAAAGCACTGCTGCTCGGGGTTTACGGTTTCAGTTCAAAATGATGAAAAATGTTGCCAATATCATCAGGAGAAATAATGAACTAATCATGTTTTCACTTAAGATCTAATGTGTTCCCTCAGTTTCAGCTGTGACTGCTCCAAAGAGAGAGACAAGTTCAGCTTCACAGTCTTTTCCAAACACTAAAAAGGTACAAATAAATACACTTTGATTATAACTTGATTAGGAAGAAGTGCTTTTCTCCATGAATTCAGCTAAATATAAATACATAAAGGCTTACTACTCCTGTTATAAATCATCAAGCGTTTTACAGCGAGCGACTCTTTATCCTAGTATTATCTATGGCAGTGGTTCTTAACCTGGGCTCGACCGAACCCCAGGAGTCAGTCTCAGGGGTTCGGCGGAGATCAGGACACGCACCTGACTCATATGATTCGTGATGAGACGCTTGGCCATCACTGGCTGCAGGTGATCACACTGCTTGGCCAATTTGTGCTGCAGAAAATTTAGTGACTCAGTAGACAACTTGTGACTGTCGTGATGGTTTGTCGTGTGATTTCTTTCTTAACTCTATAGAGTCAGATTCTGTCACCACTAACAGACTCGTGGACTGCGAGCGTCTCCAGATGCCGTGTCCCAATTTGACAAATGCACCCTTCGATGTGCCTATTGAAGTACCGCCCGATTTAAATGTGCCGTTTGAACGCCGGATTTAAGGGCACTTTGGTGAATTGAGACACAGCATGAGACACGGAACAGACGTTGCTGTGAAAATGACATGAGAGTGGCACAAAGTGAAGCCGCATTTCTGAACTGGTCTCTCAAAGGCAACAGCAGAAGTCACTGATTTGCAGTAAATATTCATTATTATTGTAGCCTGATGGAAATTAGGTGATGGGTGTGTGTTAAAATGTAAAAAATTATAAATAGCATAAATACAATAAGTTCATTATTAGAATACATAAGGTTAAAAATTAAAATCATTTTAGTGTGGTAGTATTAAAAAAGGTCATGTCTTTGTGAAAAGGTATATATGTTATTTGTTGTGAGTTCACGTATTGGTTTTGAGCACAGTGATGTTAATGCACGGTTCATTTTGTGCACCAGGAAAACATACCTATGTCTTAAATAAAAAAAATATATATATATATATGTATATATTTTTTAATAAAGAAGGGTTCGGTGAATGTGCAGATGAAACTGGTGGGGTTCAGTACTTCCAACAAGGTTATGAACCACTGATCTATGGCTTCCACTGTTCTTATTATTTCTAATGCTACTTAAAACAACTAAATCTGCCACTAAAAAACTAACAGACACAAGACCCAGTTCAAACATTTACGCAATAAGATCCACTGGAAGTTCTGTTTAACTTCCAAACTTTTGTTTCCAAGGTGCCAGCCAGGAAAGTGTCTCGGTCAATATACCCAAAGTCTGAATCAGCAGGTTGGCCGGGTCTGTCACAGCAGCTCTACGGGTAACTTTAACAGACTCTTAATTATGCCTTCACAAAATGCCAAAGAAAATGCATTTGCGTGAGAACAGACCTGCTTCTTGTAAACATGTTTATTTTTTTTTTATTACTATTACTGAAGCAGCTCCTATAACACGTTGAGGAAAAATTTAAATAAACAAACACTTTTTTATTTATTTATTGAGGAGATGGTGTTCATATGACATCATGACACTGTATTGGCCAATAATATTGAATCCAGATGACAGTAGCTCAGTGTTTGTCCACTGATCCGAAGGTTGGCAGTTTGAATCCCGCTCTTGATGTAAACATCCCTGGTTGAATGGCCACTGACCTGCTAGTTGGCGGTACGATTCCAGCTCCCATAGATACATAAATGTTGTTGTTGTGCAAGACACTTAACCCACCTCACCCCCAGTGTCTGCGTAGACTGGTGTATGAATGTGTGTGTGAATGGGTGAGTGTTTCCTTGACGTAATGTGCCTTGAAGGTGGAAAAACGCTATATAAAAATGTACTGTTTATTACAGGTAGAGTTAGCCAAATGAAAATGCAGATTTTCTTGTAATATAGTGATTATACCATGTAATCACTAGCTCATATAACATAGTCACATTGGA
Organism: Periophthalmus modestus; assembly: GCA_019594935.1. Lineage (NCBI taxonomy): Eukaryota > Metazoa > Chordata > Actinopteri > Gobiiformes > Gobiidae > Periophthalmus > Periophthalmus modestus. Next base: position 7,466,201 of record JAIEZT010000007.1, on the reverse strand, counting down.
GTATATGGAAACTACCAAAATGTTCCTGCTTTTTGTATGTTAACAGGCTATATACGTTTTGAACTACCCTCAACTGCCCCATTCACCAAGCTGCTGCCGTCCCTCAATAGTCAATAGAACTGTTTGAACTCAATCAGCATTTTCATGATGTTGCAAAACGTCCTTATACACAAACAGATTAGTGACCATCTGTATTGATGGATTCTGCCAGACTAAAGCCCAGCAAACAACCTTTTAACACTTCATTTATATGCAATAATAAAAAGAACACAGACATTGTAAACACTTCTTTATGTGCCCCTGTTGAGCACTGCACAGCAATAGACCGGCAGTAAAAGACAACCACATAATACAATGAATTATGATGTGTGTCCCCTATGGGAAGAAATGTCAATATAAGCATGCATTGGATGTTCTTCTGCTTCTTTATTCCTGGATTGCTATTTTTTCTGCTTCAAAAAAATGGATTTAACAATGTTTATTTAGTGCATTTAAAACAGCAGTCCTAATCTAATGTTTGTGCACGTATCCAGGTGCTCACAGAGTGCTTTGTTGATGTGAGGAGGGTGATGACTTGAGCATCCTGTGGTCTGGATGGCGCTGGCTCAGTACTAATGACCCCCCCCCCCCCCCCCCATCTCAACCTGACCCCATGCACCCGACTATAGTGCACTTCCAGAGTTTTATATTTAGCATAGGTCAGACAATCAGGTTAATGTGAAAGTGCTTTCTATTCATGGTTTTAGCTTCCTATTATGTGCAACTTCTTGAGGACTTTTTCCAATTCAAACGATATAGTACTATAGTATGTTTTATATCGTTAATCGCTATGGCAAAGGCCCTAATTTATCAACAGTCTGGACCCATGGATAGTGCACTAAATAGTATTGCTATCCATTCGTCATATTATGTTGGTACCGGTGTTGCAACCGTGAAGCACAGGGCCGACCCCAGCTTTCAGGGGGCTCTAAGCTGAATTTGCCTCTGGGGCAGGTACATGCCTCTTGGCTCAGCTATTGATGATTCACAATTGAGAACATTATGACTCTGCTCTCATCACCTTGACCAGTTGTATTTGTATTTAACCCTGGAGAACCCAAGCACCCTTTTCTTTGGAAAATTATGAACATTGCATTAAATTACTGCTGTAAGTTCACTGACACACTGAAACATCCACATTTTCAATTTTACCCTTTATTCCCTAATTTAGGATCAGGGCCAAATTTGACCCGTTGAGCTCACTAATTTATCCAAAAAGAATATCAAATGTACTTCTAGACATTCTGAAAGCTATTGCTAACAAGATAATAAAAAAAAAAAAAAAAACACACACCACCAAAAGCCATCTTGTCACTACCACTCTGGTTCATTTTAGTTCAATATTCATCCACTAGTTGTTTCTATGCAGGGGCCAGAAGTGGCACTCTGGGCTTTATGAATTTTTTGAGTTGAAAATTGACTTTTCTTTTTTTTTTTTTTTTTTCATTTTGGGTAGCAGCAATTAACAAATTTGAAAACACTGAAAACATCAAGAATGTCACAACTACCATAGTCACAAGAACAGTACACAAACATATAAGGGGGGTTAAGATTTTTGAAATTCTAGACATTTTTTCTTTGTTTCTGGTGGATTTTAATGTGTTCCAGTTGGTGACAGTGGGCTTAAATTTATATTATAAAGGGTCCTTGCACCGTGTAAACACATCGCTGCCCTCACCTCTGCCCGACTCAAAAACAAACGCAAGCAGCAATAGATCTTTTGCTACTATAGATATAAAACAAATGTAATTGTTTCAGAGGGATATTTAGGCTGCTGTAAACACACAAGCTCTGTGTCCAATAAAACTTGATATATCATTTTCAATATAAATGTATGGGCTCTTGAGGGCCCTCTGGTGGCCTCGGGGCCCTGTGCAGCTGTTTAGGCTGCTTATAGGCTGAACTGGCCCTGATGGAGCGGAATGATAGAAGCATGACTGCGAATCTGGGAACCTTTGTATGTTTATGTATTCAGCTGTCTAAAAGTGTTAATGTAATATCTGTTCATTTTACCACTCACATTTTTTTTGTTCAGTTTGCTTAAAAATATAAAAGACTCGAACACATTTTTAAATTATATAAAAAAGCAAGGTCTGGGTAAGGACACTGTTCAGTCCTTGGAACTCCACTTCTACATTTCACTTTATGTCTATGCTTGAGTACTCTTCTGATCTCAAATCCCAAAGCTCTATAATTCACCGCTGTAGGGTCCATGCGCAATTACACACTATGATCAAACCGTAAACTCCAAAGATATTGATTTAACCATGTCAACTAAAATTCTTTGAACCCTATTTCCTTGGATAATGTGGTTTAGTGTGAGGTGCAGTTAGATACTGGAGCCATAGCGGAAGCACTTCTGTTGTTTTTCCCCAAGGACTAAATACATTTCGCTGTAAATGATATTGTAAATGAGGTAAACATGTTCCACGGATTTCTATGTTTGAAGTGTGAAAGTGTACAAAGGAGAAAAACAAGGACCTTGCTTGAAACCTCATGGCAATTATTGTGTTTGTGAAGTGGGCTGTTCACAAGCGTCACTGTTTACGCCAGTGATTCTTAAATTGTATAATGCCATTTTCCTGTGGGCTATTTCGTTCTCCATCCAGCAGACCTGTCTTTTTATAACCTCCTTTGATGACATTTACTCTTTCACCGCGTACCCAAATCCCATTATTGGTCTTCTTCTGGTAAGCTCTAACCTAATACTTTCTTCTTCTTGAGTTTTATTTTCTCTAACTTTATCTCCTAATATTAAAACTGCGAGCAGCAATACTACTACCATAATACTACTTCCGTTTTCTCAGTTTAAATTAGATAAATGGAAAAAATGTCACATTTTTATATAGCGCTTTTCCACCTTCTAGTCACTCAAAGCACTTTACGTCAAGGAACCACCCGCACATTTATACATCATTGTACGAAGACACTAGGGGTGAGGTGGGTTAAGTGTCTTGCCCGAGGACACAGCGACAGCATTCATCTGTGGGAGCTGGAATTGCACCGCCAACTTGTGGGTCAGTGGATAAACACACTACCAACTGCATTGAGAGCAGGATTCGAACCACTACCCTTCAGATCAGAGGACAAACGCACTACCAACCACGTTGAGAGCAGGATTCGAACCGCCACCCTTCGGATCAGCAGACAAACGCGCTATCAACCGTGTCGAGAGCAGGATTCGAACCGCTACCCTTCGGATCAGAGGACAAACGCACTACCAACCGCGTCGAGACCAGGATTCGAACCTCCACCCTTTGGATCAGAGGACAAACGCACTACCAACCATGTCGAGAGCAGGATTCGAACCGACACCCTTCGGATCAGTGGACAAACGCACTACCAACTGCATCAAGAGCAGGATTCGAACCACTACCCTTCAGATCAGCAAACAAACGCACTACCAACCATGCCGAGAGCAGGATTCGAACCGCCACCCTTCGGATCAGAGGACAAACGCACTACCAACCGTGTCGAGACCAGGATTCGAACTGCCACCCTTCGGATCAGTGGACAAACGCACTACCAACCGTGCTGAGAGCAGGATTCGAACCGCCACCCTTCGGCTCAGAGGACAAACGCACTACCAACCGTGTCGAGACCAGGATTCGTGATATTTCCTTCCTTGGCACTTGTCACTCGCTAACCGTCTTTACACCCCTATGTAAGATGTAGAATAGAATCCATAACAGTGGCCATCGATTCTCGTTCGATAAAAAAATCTCATCTACCATAAGGAATCATAAAAGTCTATGAACCTCAGTCGAAGCAGAGATATACTGTCCCACACAACATGCTGGCGATCGTTTATCTTTGATCAGGATTAGGCCGAGGTCCGGGTCGTGGCCTTTGCAGCGGAGACAGTACAAGGTGAAGGCTAATCTTTGTTCCTTACATGCACTGCTCTGCTCTATGTACGTGTCAATAAGCAGGGTTATATATGAACACGTCCTGTCTATATTCAATTTGCCCACATTAGCTGTCATTTATCTACCCGCTTTAGGCTAGGCATTGTCAAAAACCTTGACTTTAATTAGTGTTGGGTTATATTTTCCATGTAGATTGTATTTCAAGAAAACAAATATCTGGCAAGACCTCATGATTTCACCACTGTGGAAAGAGAGCTTGGCATTGCTAGAGTTGTTGGATCCTGATATGGCCAAGACCACGAAATTATTCATTTATTTACATCATTCCAGCTTAAGAATGGAAAGTGTCAATATTTCCTCTAGCAATCTAACAGCTATGGTGGTGGTCTGTTTTAAACACACTTTTGGCAGCAATGGAAAGTTCCAGTTGTGCACGTCATATGTGGGAAACTAGAGTCAATGGAATAGCATCAATCTATTTGGAATTGCAGCCAGCACAGACAGGAAAAGCTAAAAATAAATATACAACGAATGCCATACTAATAGATCCCAGTAGATACTATTGTGAGGTTTATGGGTATGTGTTTGAAAATGGGGGAATATGGATGAGACCTCAAATAATTGCCAAGTAGGACAAGAGCAGGGATGTGATTGATTAAAAACAAAGATAAAAAATGCACTCACAATGGTTAAAAGTCCATGGATAAAAAACTAAAAGTCAGTGAAAACAAAGTGGGTTAAAAACTACTAAAAATGGGGGTAAACGAGGCAGTTTGGGGTAAAGTGCAATGCAGAAATCTCCTCTTCGGCTCCAGCGGCAGGTATTGGATAAAAACGAGAAGGACATTTCAAAATAAAAGCACAACCCACTACAAATAAAAACATGCACTTCAAAATAAAAGCTTAAAACCTTGCCGCACTACACTAAATCCACTTTTGAGCATTAAAGAGACTCTATGTGACTATTCTGGTTGGCAATCTACCACATTCTTGTCTCCATGGTGATTTTATTCTTTTGCTTGGTATTTTCTCCATTGTGACCTTAAGCCTATGTATCTGTTTTTTATTAAATTATGGGCATTTTATTGCAAGAAAATACCTCGAAAAACATGCATACCTGCTGTGAATGTGGTGCACAGATCAAGATCAATGGAGATAGATCATTTTAATGTCATACTGTGAAACATTCCAGCCAAAACATAACATTTCCAGGATGAAGACATGGCAACCACATTCCACGTTTTGCTCTCATCAAAATGCTATCGGGAGGGTTTTTTTTCGTTCTGTTTTTATTCTGTCTTTGTCTTCCTCTCTTTACACACTTTGAGCCACCTTGTAATGTCATTATATAAGTGTACTCAAGTATATAGGCCTATAAGCACAAATGCTACTTAATATGGAAGGCTGTTAGACTGGACACTTCACCTTCTGTTCACACTGCTCTCAAATGAGTTTTTCATTGATATTCCCTGGACTATGAGTGTTTTGGCAGCCTCCTTTTCCACATAGGTGCTATAGGGCCGTTCCTGACTGCTCAGCACATATACAGGGGCAAATTAAGCACAGGCTGTAAATTGTGCGGTGATTCTCCTGAGCCTATGGGTGAGGTGACAGAGGGAAGAGGAGCTGCCACTTACACTTTATCAGCAGTAATCTGACACCACATGGAGAGAATAGTCCAGGAGAGGATTGCATTGGGTCGAAACTGACTGAGACCTTGTGTGTCATTCTTTGCTACCTTATTAGAACAGTGATCCAAGAGCAGGGTTTATTATCGGTGAGGGAAATGTATTGATAACTATGCGGTTTAATTTAAAAGTGCACTGTGCAAAAGTGCAAAAATACCTTGAAAAACATGCATGGAGGTAGATGAAGTTTAAAGCAGGCCTATTCTGTAAAATTGACTTTTCAGAGTTTTTAGCCATGTTATAGTTGCTTCCTTCTCATTTACCCTCTTGAAGTTGTTTTTGGAGTGATTCGTACATGTTTGAGCAATCTTGAATCACTTCATTCAATTCTCTTCAAGACACCATATTGCAATCAGTCCCTACTTTTCACCACCACCTTTATACACCCACTACTTCAACAGCATCGTGTAGTCATTTTGGTACAAATGAAAAAAAACAAACAAAAATCTGCTACTTACTAGTGTGATGTGGAACTGTCCATTGGAGGGGCTGACATCTACATGGCTTGTGTACAAGTCTCTCCATGGCCTAGTACATCTCCCACATGTTAGTCTCAAACGAACCATCTCACACTCTGAGGACTTCAGGGACTGGCCTCCTGCTGGTGCCCAAAGTCAGGACTAAACATGGGGAATCAGCCTTTCAGTTTTATGCAGCTAAAACTGGAACAATCTTCCTGTAGATGTGAGACAAGCCTCTACTTTGACAGTGTTTAAATCCAGGCTCCAAACGGTTCTGTTTAGCTGTGCATGTGACTGAAAGGTTTTTATTCTGCACTCTTCTCTTTTAATGTTGATGATTTTTTTATGATTGCTTGTTTTGATTTGTTCTATTGCAATTTTAATGTCTTTCTTATTCTGTAAGGCACTTTGAATTACTTTGTGTACAAAGGCTTGTCTTGCATTGGCTCTTTGTTGTGATGACATTTATGGCGACATTAGCTGCTATTAGGCACCACAGTTTTCTAACGCAGAAGTCAGCAGACTTGTTTCTTTTATTAAGTCGTTTTCGATGAATATTGCAATTTAAAATGTGCAAGTTAAAACAATGATTTTTGGGTTTCATAGATTATAACTGTATACCAGGGACAAGTGTAATAGATCTTCTTTAATGCCATATTGTCATACTAAAGAAGGAAGCAATAACATCTGCCTGGAGACAAGCGGGAAGCAGACTTTGCACCTAAAAGTTACTGTCATGATCCCTGCCTACTCCTTCCTCTGTGTGTGCCCTGCCCCTCCCTCACCTGTCTGAGCCTGGAGCTGGGAGGAGTCCTGGCTCCTCCTACGCGCACCTGGACTCCATCAGTGAAATCAACACCACCTGAACTGAATAAGAGGAGTCAGGACCCAGTACTCTGGGCCAGATCGTCTGCTTGTCGTCACTGCTCACCTCACTGCTTACCTCACTGCTTGTTTCCCTGTTGGTCTGCCTGTTGTCCTGCTCGTGTTCTGCCTGTGTTCTGCCTGTGTTCCTGCCTGTGTTCCGGTTCAGCACTCTGCCTCCCTGCACTGTCCTGGACTCCCGTCTCCGACCCTGTCTCCCGGTACCGGCTTTTGTTCCTGTCTCGTTGATCCCTGCACCTCTGGACCTTGACCTGCACCCCTGCACCTAGCTCCTCGTATATTCTCCCGTCGCTTGTTTTGTGTTCTGTCAATAAACACCCTTAAACTTGCCCCGAAACCCGCATCTTTAGGTCTGCCTCACACCCCACTTTACGACAGTTACACAAGCACCTTTTTTTGTTTTTGGAGAGTGTTGAAAATCACATGCTTCACATCAAATTTTTTTGACAAAATGAGTGTATTTCATCAGGGAATATTACATTTCTGTGGTTGATTCATTTCTGTTGATGTTTTATTCAGCAAAGCCTTACTGTTCTGTCATGGTCAAAACAAGCTTCTTCAACACAATACATTCTTCAAAGCTTTCAGAATAACAGATAACGTTGTTTTTCTCTGCCAGGCGTTTGAAAATTCAACTTCAAATTCAATTTATTTTTATGTTGTAACTCTCCCTGACACATAAAAAGCACAGACTGTATAAAGAAGTGGACTAAGGGAGCGTGACGTCACCCATAGTGTTTCACTCTGTCAAATGAAGCTCATCGAGATTGGCGGTTATAGGGACAAATTTGGAGCGGAATCCATACATACTGCGAGTATCATAGCAACCAAAGAGCCAATCTGGAGCGAGGCTGTTGAAGGTAACGGCCCTTCCCACTTGCACCACTGGTTTAACAGGGAGTGAGCCCTTAGCAACGCTGTCAATCAAAAACTGTTACTAACTAAAGAAGGCGCCTGATTTGTCTGTTATTAATGTTCATATCTTGACTCACGGACACAGTGCAATAAAAACACCAGGATCATGAAGAGCGGGTTAATATGAACATTTTAAGAGCAAAATGACGAGTCTGACAGCAGCAGTTACCATGATAGGGCGACAGTTGTTCAATAGAAAGTGGATTGGAGCGATGGAGTCAATGGAGACGGATATGCGCCCATGCTCACTTCCTATTTGGAAGCTAGCAGGTTAGCTATGTCCATTTGTATATACAGTCTATGGTAAAAAGGCATTAAATCCTGTGTGTGAGTGTAAAGGAGTGGATTATATTTGCACACCTCATCTACTCATCTATCAGTCGCTAGTCTCCTGTCGAGGTGCTGTGACTCTCTGCTGTGAAATATAGGGTAATTCTGGGTCTTTAAGGACATATATTATCAAAGCACTTTCATAATGTAATAAAGTATAGACAGTGGTGGATGAAGTACTCTATGTTGTTAATTAAGTAAAAGTACAGACACAAAGTAAAAGTATTTATGTACCCATATGAAAATGTAATTCACACAAGTGTAAATGTAGTGATATTGATAAAAAACTGCGCAGATTTTTTAGTCTACAGCAATTCGAATCTATTTCTTAATTTTTCTTAAGAATTTTGTGCATATATTTTTGTTTGCCGAAGCCTGAGCTTGGCAAAACTTTAGTCGAACATGGTCAAAATAACCCCACAAATCATATGAAAACTACTTCATACTTTTCTGTTCAGTTAAAAAATGTAATGGAGTAGAAAGTACAGATACCTGCTTTTGAATGTAATGAAGTAAAAGTAAAAAGTATCCAGTGTAAAATGTATTTAAGTACAGATACCACGGATTATAGATGGCGACATTTACTTCTACTCCAGGAAAGGTCTTCAGAACATCTTTCGTGCAGGTTGGGGATGATGGAAGTGGATTCTTGTCTTGAAAACAAATGTCCCAGTATTTAATTATGTTATGTTATGTTATGTTAGTATCAGCACCAATCTTTTTCCATCTCTGTATAGATTTTATCACCGAACAACACAAAGAAGGGAAGCAGGGAAATTACATACAGCAGGATGTTTACAATATAAAGCATGTCCTATTGTACATACCTATGTTCAAGTCACATGTCCAGACAATTTGAGCTGTTTTGTCAGTTTGCTTAGCCTCAAACAAAAAAGCTGGAAAGAAAGAACAGAAAGTAACTCACTGTTTTGCGTCATAGAATCCTCTGCCTTTTGTAGAGCTGAATCATTTGGGGCTAAAAAAAAGGCTGAACATGAGCTCTGTACTACAGGGTTAGTAGTTTTTATGCAGAGCAAGGCAGGTTATTGTGGAGGAAATGATGGTGCTTTGTGTTTTTCAAATTGTGAGTTCGGTTTTATTATGATTAATCTTGCAGCCCTACATTTTTGGCGAATATTTCTTTGGTTATATTACATCAGTCCTGTTCCATTAGTGCTTGTAAGGATGCACTGTTCCAACCATTTCCTACAGCCAATGTGTCCTGTATGTAAATATACTTTGAGCTTGTACGGAGAGTTCCCAGTACACAGATATGGCCTTCGCATAAACATGGCTCTTTAAGTGTTCGCTCCAAGCCATTTGCATTTTTATACATTTGTTTTTATTCCTCCCACTTAGCATGTGTCTCCAGATGGTTTTCTTTGCAGGCATGGTCAAATACATTTCCCATCTAATGATTTCTCTATTAAATTTGCCCATTAAAATTCCATATGGGCCGACCCCTGAAATGATCATACAATGCACATTTCGGATACATTAGTGATTCGTCATTGAGCTGATCACATTTCGTAGATTTGCTGGCTCTGGTGAGTAGGATTATTGTGCATTTTGATGCTTGCATAGGCTGATGCAATTTCCACAATAATACTTCAATCCATGTGGGCTTATGGCGGTGGACACGTGAAGACTAGTGATGACTGCTTCATATTCCATAAGCATCCAAATAAATATGAAGTGATGGACCCTGTAAAGGTGAAAAGGTTAATCATCTGTCAGGCAAGGAAAGTGTAATGGAGCCATGACCGGAGAATATAAATGTGTATATGCCCACGCAGCGGCCAAGATACTGAGTCACACGGAAAATGCACGATGAAAACTTTATATTTTAACACAAAAGTAAATGGTTACAACATGGAAAGTATTTACACAACAAATGTTCTTGATAAAAAAAAAAAAAAAAAAAAAAAAAAACACAGTTCACAGTTATTAGTTCATTAGACTTAATTCTTAATGAACTACTAGTTTATTAAGAATTATTGATGCTTAGTAACTAATTAAAGCCACAGTGTGTAACCTTTTAGCCAAAAAAGTAAAAAAATAAATGCTTGTTTTTTGTTTCGTTTTGGTTGTGTTCATTGCACTGAAAAATGTTGAACATGCATCCATACTGTGAGTGCTTGCATCTCCATAAACCTGACTCTTATTTGGACTGGGGGGGTTCCTTTTGACCAAAATATTCCTTTTGGCTAAAATATTTCATAGTTTGGCATAAAAAAATCTATCTCCAAGGAGAATGTTGCAAAGTAATTTTCTATTTCCATGGAATCATGCAGGCGACGTGCCACCTCTAGGAAATTACTTACTGTACCTTTAATTAAGGAGTCGGTGATAGGAGTTAAGGTTTTGATGAAGTAGTTACTAAGCCTGAATCAGTCTTAATAAACATTTCTTCTATTATTCCTTACTTACCTTTCTTTTTATCATTAATTACTTCACCCTTTCTGCATTATGAATCAAGGTTAATTAAAGTGTGGTTATTATTAAATGTTACCTCATCTAAAATTTAACACACGATATGTTTTCTGAACATTTGATTTGCCACAGTGGGACTATAAAGCAGAAATACATCAATATGCAATGACCCACATCCTTCACAAAGTGCTGGACATGTCCCTGGGTTGTGATGATTGTTTTCTTGTTTTCATCAATCATTGTGTTAGAGCTGGTATAGTATGAGATTAGGGGTATCACAGAGCAGTGGGAGGGATCACACGGGGCTTTCATTGACAAACTGCTGTTCCTAATGGACCTAATCATGTTTGTCTGTGGTGACATCATTACCCCAGTGAATCATGTGACAGGCCTTATTGTGCTCTGCAGGATCATGTGTGTGAATGCTTTTAACATGACGATAATATGATTTAGTGCCTTTCTCTATTCTTAAAGCACATGGAACCGTTCAACTATAAAACGACCACTGAAAAATCACTACTGGCTCTGTTTTCATTACATTTCAGGAGCTGTTATTTCCCTTTTTGTTCAGAGCTGCATTTCAGTAACGCTATTTGTTCTCCAACGCCCTGAAAAGACAACAAGTCCCTATTACCTTCAACAATACCACTTGCGTAAGCTATTAAAATCAAGTGTTCTACTGTTGAGCTAAGTGAGCAGAGGAGTGTTGAATGTAAGAGCCAATCAAGCTATAATGCGTCCATTGTTTACTATACCCGTGACAAACGAGCTCTAATCACCTGCCCATAAAACTAAGAGCTCCAACCTGTTTACAAAACACTTTATTACTACCATCTGTGGAAGTTGAGTTCAGTTGGTAGAACGTTTTGTCCGAACTGATCCGAAGGTTGGCAGTTCGAATCCCGCTCTGAACGCAACATCATCACTGGTTGAGAGGTCAGAGCCAATGATGATGAATGTGTCCTTGGGCAAGACGCTTAACCCACCTTTTCCCCCAGTGTCTGCGTACATTGGTGTATGAATGGGTGAGTGGTTCATTGGTGTAAAGAGCTTTGTGTCACAGTTCTGCCTGTTTACATTTTTATCCCCAATCCAGCTCCGTTTCCCAGCCTGTTGCGGTCCTTCTTTTGCTACCTCTCTGTTTTATCTGCAGCCTGGGGTACCAGCCTAGGGTATCCACCACCACACTCCATCTCGCTCCCTCCGCTCCTCCGGCTCCAACCTCCTGTCCCTGCCCTGTAGGACCAAGCTCCGAACCTGGGGGGACAGAGCCTTCTCCATCGCTGCCCCCACCCTCTGGAACTCACTGCGCAAACCCCTCCGTGACTGCTCTGACCTCCCCACCTTCAAAAAAGAAATCAAAACTCACCTGTTCAAAATTGCTTTTAATGTTTGATTTTAGTTGTAATTTTTTTGATATTTTATTCTTGTATTGTGTATGAATTGTAAAGCGTCTTTGAGTATGGTGAAAAGCGCTATATAAAGCTCAAGCTCTATATCTGAAATAATGTTTGCATTTCTGAAATTCTGAACCTGCATTTATCCCTGTTTGAGTTACCTGTTCCTTGAGTTTCCTTACTTGAATCACCAGTGTGGAAGAGATTTTCATTTATACTAAATAAGACGTTATTCCTCAGTCGTTTATTGCCTGATTCTGAATTACCGGTTTAAAGGACACTTTCTGTTGTAGTTACTAAGACGTTCGACTGTTCTGTTTGTGTTGCATTTGAGTCCAGTTTACCTGCGTGATACTTTGAGTGTCTTGAAAGTGGAAAATCGTTATATATGTGACAGTTTGAATGGTAAAAACAAAATATGGAAGTCAACAGTAAAAATGATCAAAAGTATATCTATCAGTTTACTGGTTTGCCTGTTTGTAACACATGGCGCATGATTATACTATTTTGTTTTGACCAAGGTAGAAGCTAAATTAGTAGCTTCCAGGAGTCAGTAAATCAATACTGAAGGTGGGGAGTTTGTCTCCAGACGTGATTGCTTTGCCAGTACGGTATTAAAAATATTTGAGTGTAGCGGCCTAGTGGCATCGCCCGGTTGTCTCCATGGAAATAGAAAAGTTTAGTGTCATACTGGGGAACATTTCAGGCAAAGAAACAACAACAACAACAGGTGGCAGCAGGCCATCTACCAGAAAAATGACACCTTTAATCGGTTGTGAATGAAACAAAACACAACTCCAGGTCTGTTTGTGATGAGGAAACAACATTAGAACATAGATCAGGAAATAGTGCAATACGATCTCATTTTATGTGATTTGTCTTTCTTAAAAGCTTCACTAATCATTGATATTACATTTTTTGTCAAAGAAATGTGGTGGGTCCGTTACCTGTTACATACCATGTCTACGAAGATGTTATTATAATATATTGCAGGTAATGTTCCACAGTATGGCATTAAACTTATCAGCCTTGTATTTCATTACTGGTGTTTTTATTGCTCAAAAACACCTTAAAAAACATTCATTCCTACTGTGAGCGGGGTCACCTCTCCACAGATCAAACCTGTAACTTAGGCTGGTGGCTTCACTCACTCGTCTCAAAAGCAGAGTTCAGTTTAATGCCATACTGTGGGACATTCCAGACAATGCAATTAGATCTCTGTTGAAGATATCAGTCCCTTCACCAGAAACGTTGTGCAGTGCCACTTTAAATCGCAGTTTGTCAGGCAGGAGAAGGACAGGGGTGTCGCTAATGTCAGAAAACTAGTATAGAACCATTTGCATGTGATGTTGGGCTATAAAAATGAACTCAGTGTGGATCTGTCGTTTCAGTGTGTGTGTTAAACTGTATGTAAGATGCTGCTTTGCTGTGTACGTGTACGAGTCATGTAGCGTTTTTTCTTTCATTATTCTTTATTTGTCAGGGACCATGTACAAAGTCATTCATCTTACAGAATAAAAGGTGATTTGTTCTAGATTTAGCTACTGCTACTTTCCCTCTGCAGTCACTGGGCAGGTAACACACATTAAAAATATACATTTCATTACAATTACTTTACAAGACTAACTAACTGAGCCATAAACAAAGTAATGTGGTCTACTCCATTCAGTGTAGTGAAGAGTCTAGTGAGCGCTACATTGGAGAAACTAAACAGAAACTAAACAGCTACTCCACAAGAGAATGTACGAACATCGGCGTGAGAGCTCCTCTGGACCCAAGTCCGCTGTACATCTCCATCTCAAAGACACTGACCACTCCTTTGAAGATAGTGACGTTCGGATCTTAGCCAGAGAAAAGAAATTGTTTGCGAGAGGAGTTAAAGAAGCTATTTTTGTTAGAAAAGAGAATCCTTCCTTAAACAGGAACGGGGGCATGAGACATCATCTCTCCCCCATCTATAACTCCATCCTCAGACCCAGAACAATGAGAACAACAGCAGGGTCGTTAAGGGTTAGATAAAGTAGTTTCAGCTACTGGAGACAATAGAGGTTTACAGTTTCAGTGTAGTTAGCCCCTCCCTTCCGATAGATATAAGGCAGTGTCCACCAGCAATCTGACCAGAAGTGAAGAACGTGGCTTGGATGAGCAGCGAAACATCTTCACTCCTACAACGATTTGTCCAGCTGACAGATTTAAACTTCGTCTTTTGGATTTTATGGATCAGACCTGGCCAACTGAGGGATTACACAGACTGTTCATCATTTACATTAGCAGTAACATACAGTAGAATGTCAACATGCCCAACACATTATGTTTCCTACTGTCCATACAAATATTAAACATCTTTTTGTGCAGGTTGCAAGAGGACACACTTGATTGTCTTAAATGTGCTTTTTCAGATTTCTAGTAAAATGATTAAGATCTACAGACATTTTCAGACTGTCTGGTCAGTGTCTGATGGTTTAAAAAGAAAAGGCCACTTGAGCAAAGGCCAAGGATATTTTGGGATCTATGCAATTTTGGTTCACAAAGGAGCGAGCAGATTGGGTAGTTTGTTCGGAACACAGTTTAATAAGCTATGAACGAGATTATTCATAAACCATCCCTATTTTACATACTGACAATGAGAAGTGACCAGCAGGAAGCATTGGGCCAGCATGTGTGCAAAAAGAACTGATGTGCACAGCAGATTGAAGTCATAGTGTGAGCTGGTACCATATCTGAGGAACATGCTGTGTGATATACAATTCAATTATGGTCACTGCAAACTTTACAAAGACACTTTTTCCTGTGGCATAAGCATTTCTCCATCGATCTGCTGACATCTACGAATAGAAAACTGTGACTTTGTTTATTTACATAACTTACCTCAAGCGATTTCATCTTATAGTTCGCCCAAACCAATGCAATGACGAAGCACAGTCTGCATAAGAATGATATTTTGATCATCTGAATCTCTATCAGTGCTTTCAATCTGTGTCTGACTCACTGCTGCACACTCAGACCAGCCCTTCAGACCAGTGCCGTATCCTGCCAAGAAGTTGTAATGGCCTCTGGGGACATTTTACTCCACAAATCGTAGAAGCTGAAGGGGAATGCTGACTCATTTAACGAGGAGAATGCGTGATTACATTTGAAATAAGATCACGTTTATATTTTGCATGTCATACAGACGGGTTTAATAGGGAAATATTCAGGCAGAGCACATAAAATCGTGCCTGTAATGATTCGCCCACAGTTTGAGGATGTGTGATTAGATTATAGTGATTCAGGGCTTGTATTGCTGACCTTTATGCTTTCATGTTCATTTTTTTGTGCTTTTTATAGTATTTATTTGTAAAAATAAGCAGCAGTATTTGAAGTATTATTTGCTCATAACAGTTGCACTTTACTTTAGAATAATTTCCCTACAAAAATAATTGGGCAATTATACAGCTGTCAAGAAAGGCATCTAGTTTAAAGTTTTCAACGAAACAATTAGATACATGATAGCGCAGTCGTCAGAGACCCAACTTTGGATTCTAAATAAGCCCCCAGAGCTTTTATAAAAAAAAAAAAAAAAAAAAAAAAAGCTTAACACTAAAATGCAATAACTAGTAAGTAAGTAATGGCACTTTAAAGGTCCCATATTATGCAAAATTGACTCTTGTGAGCTATTAGACATGTTAAGATGTTGTTTCCTCATCAAAAACATACCTGGAGTTGTGTTTTGTTTCATTCACAGACGTCTGACTAATCCTTTATTATTATTCTGTCTTCATCTCTAAAGCTCAAAATGCTACTTTTCCACCTTGTGAGGTTATTTAGCTGCAGTTCAGTGGAGATTGGTAATGTCAGGGCTGAAGTTATTATTATAAATGATTTTAGTGAAGGTGTATGGAGTTTAAAATTGTAATGGAGTACTTTCTGTATTACCACATAACATCACAAGAGTCTTTTCTGTCTGAGAGAAGATCTTGGCCTATATATGCAGGGTTTGTGTGTTAAACATGTGTGAATGAAACAAAACACAGCTCCAGGTCTGTTTGTGATGAGAAAACAACTTTATAACATAGATCAGAATAGAGTAATATGGGCTCTTTACATTGGTATTACATTTTCATGGGATTCGTGTTTCTTAAAAGCTTCATTAACCATTGACATTCTACTACTATTTTGATTGTCATTATCATTATTATTATATTTTTTTTGTTGTTAAAGGAGCCCTTATATGTAATTTTTCATGTTGTGGGTCTACTACAAGCTTATATCTAAGAAGATGTTATTATAATACATTGCAATCTGTCAACTGGACAAATCGTTGTAGGAGTGAAGACGTTTCGCTGTTCATCCAAGCCGCTTCTTCAGTTCTGGTCAGATTACCGGTGGACACTGCCTTATATCTATCCGAAGGGAGGGGGCTAACCACACTGGAACTATAAACAGTTATTGTCTCCAGTTTCTACCCTATTCAACCCTTAACAACCCTGCCATTTATAACTCCATCCCCAGACCCAGAACAATGAGAACAATGGCAGGATCGTTCAGGGTTGAATAGGGTAGTTTCAGCTGAAACTGGAGACCATAAATGTTTACAGTTCCAGTGTGGTTACTTCCTCCCTTCAGATAAATATAAGGCAGTGTCCACCAGCAATCTGACCAGAACTGAAGAAGTGGCTTAGATAAGCAGCGAAATGTCTTCAGTCCTACAACTTTTTGTCCAACTGACAGATTTAAACTTCATCTTTTGCTATGGATCAGACCTGGACGACTGAGACATTACACAGACATTGCCGGTACTGGTGTTTTTATTGCTCAAAAATACCTTGAAAAACATGAATTCCTACTGGGAGCAGGGTCACCTCTCCACAGATCAAACCTGAAACTTGATCTGGAAGCTTCACTCGCTCATCTATAAGGAGAGTTCAGTTTAATGCCATACTGTGGGACTTTCCAGATAAAGCAATTAGATCTTTATGGAGACAAGGCATCAGACCCTCCATGAAAAGTTTCACAGTGCCTCTTTAAAGCTGAGTTTGTCAGGCAGGAGAAGGATGTGGGGGTCACGATGTATCCACTGGTCAACTGATGGTCACTGACAGAAAACTGGTGTAGAGAAATTACGTGGCATCAAAGTAGAGACGAAGAAAACGTCTGTCTCACTTTGGCAAATATGTTATGTGCTGTTCTTGGCTCCCTCAATGCGTTTCACAGCACACAGGATGAATCAAGTGCTGTTCATCGAAAGGTCACCTGGATTTATTGCACCTTTATGGAAATTAGCAGCGCACTTTAGCTCATAATTCCATCTTAATAAATATTTAAAAGCCCTTGACGCACTCTTATGTTCTCCCCACATAATCATTTACTTAAGTAGTGCATTGATTTCTTTTTTGCATTGCCATTATGAGATTGTGAGCGTGATATTCTTACTGTGGTCATGCTGAAAATAGTTAGCAAACAGCATTATCATTACAGCGTTTGACCGGCTCTCTGGGACCACGGCCAAACACAAGTTTATAAGGAACAAGAAGCAGGGAACACACCAAGAAATAACACCACAAATCCAGAAATAAACCAAGGGGAATTATGAAAAGTTGAGCTATTTTGTATTAGCTTCTAAAAGGACTGTATGTAAGATTTAGATTTTAAATTGAATGCTGACTTACAAAAGCATAAGGCATGAAGTCACATTTATGTATGTCATAATTTAGTGATAATCCAACCAGAAAGTCTGTCCTTGATCGGAATCCAGTTGATTTAAACCTAAAACCCCTCTTTCAGATCTGAATCGTCACTACCTAAACCCCAACTCCTGCAACCAATCATGAATCAGTGCTAGTGTGGCCTCTGAGTGCATTCTGGACGTTCTGAGCTTTCACATAGGGCATGCCTTTTTATATACTGAAAAACTTGTATTTCTTCTCTATCTGCAGGTTTAGGCACTGGCAACTCAGGTTCAGTTGTGATTGTAGTAGTATCTGTTTTAAAAACGATTTTTAGTTTTTAATGTCATAAGAGCGGCTCATAATTAACTTAAAGTTTAATTTCAACCGGTTGTTTGAGCAAAATGACGTACATTCGAGGTTTGATTCTCCGAAAATGTCTGTTTTCACTTATCTCTGTACTGTCTCTGGGTCATAGGGCTCAAAATGCCACAGTGAAGGAGCAGGTTATCGCAGATGTGCAATTTTGAACAGGAAGTCACTGGACCTGTTTCTGTTTTTAAGCAGCTTGAGATTAATATGATTTACAATGGACAAAACAAATAATAATGACCTGTGTATGTTATAGTTTAATAATAAACACCAGAAAAAGCATTATATGTTTCCTGCCGTCATGCAAAACGACACAACCACAAACAGCATTTAATTAAAGTCTAGATTACAACCAGCCCAATCCTTCAATATGTTTGTCTTCCCTGGAGCGATAAGAAAATTAAACATTCCGGGACAGGGATTTTTAGACCTTCTTTATTATCTTTATGTATTTTCTGTTTATCAATCATTTCCAAAAATATCATCCAGGAATGTAATCACCAGGCACCAGTCGGTTGAGGAAAAAAGACTGCACAGTGCAGACACTGTAGACACTGGCTGTGTGTGGAATGACCATGGGAGAATTAGCATAATCCTCCAAACAGAAATGTTTAGCGGTTTTATATACTGTGACAATTTGCATATAACATTTGCGTTAGGGGCTTAAGGCTTAAACAAGGTAAGTTTGAACAAATGAAGCTGCTGTGTGAGTACCTACGGTATAGTGTAAGCCTGTTTATGCTCTCATCACCTAATTTTATTTTTCATTTCAATAAGAAAAAGCATCATTCTTGACACCGGTCACCAGTCAAGAGACAGTCACCAAAACAGCCATAATGTTTGCTATTTAAAATCCCCCTTGGGCCGGGTCCATATGATGTAAATCTGTATTAAATCTTAGTTGACTCATTATGTTTATGAGTTTTTGTGAGGTGAACGTGTGTCGGAATGAGACGGAAAGACATACTGAAAATGGTCAACAATACAGTGGACTGAAGTGAAATTATAACTTCAAATGGGGGAGAAGAATGTGAATTAATTACTTAATTATTCATCACTGGATTTATACAGCACATTTTATGACACCCAAAGCGCTTTATTGTGCATTATTCATTCACTCCACTCTCGGTGGTGATAAGCAATTATTGTAGCCACAGGTGCCCTTGGACAAACTGAGGGAAGCGAGGCTGCTTATCTGCTCCATCACCAACGCACTCACGCACATACCACGTTCATACTAGGCAATGTGGGTTAAGGATCTTGTCCAAGGACTAACCAGGCCCGGCCTTGTTTAGAGTCTGAGATCTGATGAGGTCAGGCTTTGACAAACTGGTATGGCCACAGTAATTCAGTAATTCAAGCCAGGAATAACCTTTATTTTTTTATTTTTATAGGGAAAGTGCATATTAATGAACAACTAGTAACCATTTTTAAAGCATTTCCATCTGTTGTTCAGGTACAAAGAAGACAATTACAAAACCAAAAGCAAAAAAGACAAAACCAATTACCAAAAGACAGAACAGCACAATAAAAAGCCTGTTAAAAGTGTTCCAACCTTGAAAATGACACGATTCTGCCCAACCAGGAGTACACAAGAGGGGGCGCTTGAAGTGGTTTCAGATTTTAAATTAATTCTGTGGAAGTGAAAAGTACTTTTTAGGAAATCGTACACCCACAGCCCTGACTGACTGAAAATGGCTTTTCCACAAAACTGGCGCCAGCACAGAGCCTTGTAATACGCTGCAGCCTATACACTGTATGCACGAGGTCTGGAATACTATCAGCTTCTTTCTATTATAAAACTACAATAGGGGAACTCCAACATTCTCTGTATACTGGTCACTGGAGATATCTTAAATGTAATCTGGGAGAGAGCCAAAAGCTGCTTATATGCTGAGACTCAACCTGCAGCTCCCAATGAGACCAAAACCTCCCCTTTACATCTTATATATTAACTTTTCTATTTTTGATAAGAATATGGATTATATTTTGCTCACAGCCAGGGTAGCAGCATTCTTTTGCACTTGTAATTAGTTTATTTCTTTGCACAGTGTACTTTGTATGGCTCACTGTTGCTCCATTAATCATTGTCAGAACACTTTTGCATATGCAGGTTGAGCTCATTTCCAAAACAGTCTTAAGTACATGCAAAACTTCCTCCCAGGAGAATTGCACAACACCCCACATGCTTTGCCTGAGTCTTTGATGTGTGCTACCATTGGAGATACTTAATTAATCCCAATAGAATTTAATTAATCATTTCCCATCGCTTCCATCCTGCTAAAATGCTACTACTACACCAGTGTTTCAGGAAGTGCACCTTACAAACCGGATTTCTCCAAATCTGTCTGCGCCTCTCTCCTGTTGAGGGAATATAAATCTGCCGTATCGGTACTGGCCATTACTCCTTACTACAATGATTGATGCAGTGAGACCACACAAACAAAAGTGCATCCATCTCCTGCTCCTATAGCTCCACAACAATTCCACCAATGTTCCCAACACACTGGTATTTTTCTCTCTTTATCAGCATAATGTGTTTGTCAGCGCTCTGGAGGGATGTGGAAAAAACATGTCATTTCTTTCAGAGCTAAGGTGGGCTACTTTTCACACTAGCCTCGCACGTATACACCTGTATTTGTATTGTGGTGGTAAAATGTTGCAGTGTATAAAACAGAACACATGTACTCAGATGGCTGTACTAGATTTTCTCTGTATAGTTGAGCAAAATGTGTTTTATCCCAGGCATATTAAGATAGAAATGAGACAGCTGTTTGCTGTCTGCATTGTAAAGTGTTTATCCATCGTGAAGAAGTGCTCCGTTAGCATTAGGGATGGGACGATATATGATAATATCGTTAATCGCGGAAAAAAAAAGGGTCCACGATTAGTCGCTCGTGGCATTTTTCCATAATCGTGATCATCGCGCACGATTATTATCGTCTTTACGGCACCAGACTGCCTCATGTTTCTGGTTTCAACACAACGTTTAGATGCTAGTTTTGGTGTTTGCTCACAAGGGGGGGGCCTCTGTCACAGCTATGACACTTGTCTGTACCTGTTCTGGTGGCAGAGTCTGCCAAAAAAAAAGTTGCGAGTCCGAGGGCAAAACACAAGCAACTTGCACGCGCATTTACGAGACAAACATCCTGCATCGTTTGACAAACTTGAGCTGAAAATATTCATCGTAAGTGACATAAACTATTGAATGTAGATTGTGTTGTGTGTAGCGCTATCTAAACAGCATTTTACAGAAACACGCACCATATATATTTACCTACAATCATGTCAATAGCAGAATAAACCAGGCTCACCGATTGAGAACAGCATCCAATCCATCAAAAAATAAGCTCCTCTCCTCCTGAGTCCACAGTTGTCTTCACTCTGACACGAACCGCTACGGATCCGAGATGCCTCTAGTTTAACTTGTACAAGCATCCACAGTGTCCTCGTACTTCCTTTGTTTTGTCCGTTTCATCATGTTTAGAAGCAAAACACCAGCACATAGAATGCGCGTGCATTACGCACGCTTCGTTTACTCAGCAAGGTCCGTCTGTTTATGGAAAATCTCGGCATGTCACACACATGCTCCGCTGGGGCATAAACTTTCTGTCACATGTAGCACTGATTCGCTGTTTGCGGCTCCAGTGACTCACAACCTCCACCTTTATTGGACAACACTGGTGTCAATCAGAAGCTAACACGTGTGTTTAGCTCTGAGGAAGAAAGTTGGAGCTGTCTTAAGTTTATTATGCCTGAAATCGACCAAAGAAATGCAAAAAAGTGACGGAGCAGATTTCACGTGTGGAATACTTTCCTGCAGCAGATTGGACATGGAGGATCTTTAACTTATTTTGTGGACATAATTTAAGTAAGGAGGTAAGGTAAGGAATTAGGATACTAGACATGGATTAGGTTAGTAAGAAGTCACTTTGTATCTCTGCAAACTGTTTAAAATCAGATAGTTAAGTTTTTTTTCACATTTTGAAAACATCAGGTACAGTGTTTTCAATGCACATATATGTTAGGCTTCTCGCTTCTTAGGTTGCCGTACTATTTATTTATTTATTGGTGGTTTAATCCCTGCTGTAGCCATTACTTGTGGTGTTTCCTTGAGCAAGGCACTACAGTACTCTCACCCTGGTGTGTAGGGATGTGGTGAGCGAGAGATTGTTTGTAACTCCGATTGACAGCCATGTTTTTATTATTCTACCCCAGCTGTTGCTTCAGTAGCCCTATAGAATATGAAGAGTGAATCAATAATAAATGAAATTGTCAAGCAAATCTCAACAGGCTGTGTTCACCTTCTAGACTGTGATGGGAGTGGGTGGGGCCTGTGTAGCTCTATGGGAGATTTAGTGTTTTATCTAAACTTGATTATCCACTTTATCATTATTTGTTGAAGATTGGCTCCACAAATTTGCCGTATTGATCTCATGGCTTGAAGTCCGTTCAATTGGCGACGTCTTTGGGGTTGAATAATGACACCACTTTACGAAGCCACTGTGAAATAATAATTGCAGTTTTCTTTATTTATGCTGACAAAGTAGATCTGCCAGAGTTGGAAATATAAACCCTAAACCCAGTCAACAAATCTGTAATCTGATTATAAAACAGCTGCACAGAGTTCTGACTTGTTCCCCAGATCCATTTCAAACTGTGGACACTCTTGCTGTGAACCCATGAACCCACTGTATAATTTATACTTGATATTAAGATTTAAATTCAACATCTGGATTATTATTGGAAATGATTTTTCACACCTGCAAATTAGAGCCAGACTTCAGTCCATTTGCTCTGAGCAGCAATAAATCAATGAATTATTTATTGTGGAGTCATCATCTGACAGGAACTCTCTTTTCACTCCACTCCACTTGAACTAGCAGAGTTGCGCTTCGGTGGTGGGACTCAACACTAATTAAAGTTACGCTGTGTAACTTTTCCAGTGGGTGGTTCATCGCCTGCTTGTTGCCATGAAGATGTTATCTCTTTAGGTGTTTTTTTTTTTATTTTTTTTATCTTGCACTTATTCAATTGAAAAACATGCATTCTTACAGTTTACAGATTGGACAATTCATTTGACTACGTTTAATGCCTTACTGTGGTACATTATAGACAAATATATAGCATCTCTATCATAGACTGTATGTATAAATCGATGTAGCTAACCTTCTACCTCCCACATTCCAAATAGAAAGTGAGAATGAGCTCGCTTCAGGCTCCATCGACTCTGGCTCCAATTCATTTTCTATTGCCCCTTTCTCTGTAACTGCTGCTGACTGGCTCATTCTGGTCTTAAAATGTTCGTATTAACCTGCTCTACATGATTGTGGTATTTTTCTGGTATTATTATTTCACTATTGTGTCCGTAAATCAAGATATGAACATTAATTACAGACCAATCAGCAACTAGCATTAGCAAGAGGTTTGATTGATATTGTTTCTAAGTGCCTGTTTCCTTCTGAACCAGTGGTGCAGGTGGGAAGAGGCGTTACCTTCAACAGCCTCGCTTTGGATTGGCTCTTTGGTTGCTATGATACTCGCAGTCAGAATTCCAAATATGGAACATGGCTCCAAATTCTCCCCTATAACCTGCTAGCCTCAAAGAGCCTCATGTATACTTCTTTCCAACATACATACATACACATAGAGTCTGTGATCTCCATGGAGACAAGCAGGTGGTAGACCCTGATGGATTCAATATATTTTTAATATGTTTATTGATCTCACTGTGAATCTTAAAGGTAATGTAATGTTCATTTTTATTATAATCACTATAATAATGATATGTAACCTTAATATGATTTATGCACTTATGTCTGTTTTCTGAGCTTTGCAGAGAATGTCTTGTGAAAGTTGAATGACCATGGGAGAGATCACAACAAACTTGATAACAGGAAACACCCTGAGAGGTTGTTTGTGCGAATAAGGACCCCTCTTGAGAGTGAGCAGTGTTGTGTAACTAGGGTTCCTAACTGAATAAAGATGGAGAAAGGCGGTGGAGACTTCAGAGAGGCAGAGGAGGTTGTAATCTGAAGGTTTCGGCCTCCCCGTCTCTTCTCCTCATGAGTATAGTAATAATCTCTCTCGTCTTCTCTTTTGAACTGTAATTGGGTTAAGTGTGAACCTATCAGACCCTATCACCAGTAAAGTTAAATAATGTACCTTTAAATGAAGAACATAAAAGAACGTCATAGTGTCAGGCCACAGAATGGCGCTCAGAAAATGGCATGAATCCATATTGCTCACTTGTTTTCCATTAGAACACCTTTTAGGATGTTCTGTACATCGGAGCATCACCCTCTCTCTGTTTCTGAATCATCCATCTCTGGATCCATTAGTGCGATGCGCTGCTGTATTGGAGGAGATTGGATGCATTTTGGGATTGTAATAACCCCATGAGGAAGATGAGCTCACTTGGCATGGCGCCATGTCATCTGCACCAGTCTCCTTGGAGTTACCTTTCTGTGGATTTATAGGCCCCGTATAGTTTGTGGAAGATGAAGAAAATGCATCACCATTATGGAAAAAAGATAGGAGAGATCAAACGCAGCTTTCATTCTTTAAGATCTGTTGTAAAATCGTGTTAGTGTAAGAAGTAAAGGGAGACCTAAAAGAAAGAGACAGAAAAAGACGATATTATATGAGGATTATACAGGATATAGCAATAATATGCATGTTATACTGTTCTTTGTCAATAGAAGCTAACACAAAAGCTAAAACTACAATTTGCATCCATCCTAAATACAACACTAAAGATCTGTCAGCTGCAGTGTCTGTTCAACCAATAAAACTGATTAGCATATTGATTTTCCATTAGCCTAGCACTCAACAACAGACACTGCAGGAAAGTATTGTGGCTACAATGAAGCCTAAGGTGGGGACATTTACCAACAAAGACAACAGCCCTAAGTCTAATAAAGAGAAATTTTGTCTTTAAAATATATTTGGGAATCTGCTTTTCAATTTCTTTATGTTGACTCAAAAGAAAATATTTAAATTTAAGTAATTCCACTAAAAATGTATGCATTCAATCATCAACATAAGATACATATATGCACATATATATGTCTTTCTGCTCTTGTCTTGATGGAGATACCTAGAATGTTTCACAGTATGGCATTAAACTTTGGGTACAAGCAGGAAATGCCACAAATCACAGTTGCAAGTCAGATCTGTGGAGAAGTGACCCACTCACACTCATAGTAAGAATTCATGTTTTTCTTGGGAACCTATTAAGCAATGAAAATACTTAGAATTGATCAGGTGCAAGTAGACAGAAGATGAATGCCATACTGTGGAACATTCCAGGTAACTCATTAACATCTCTTTGGAGACATATCTGCATAATGTTATATACAATGGACTACTATATCAACACATTTAGTATCAGAGTTGAATTTTCCACAGGATTGAGGAAATTTTTGCTGTTTTCTAGGTGTTTTGTCCAAGCTGGTGAAAAAATGTCCAGCTGTGTAAATCTTTCCAGTTTGTGACCTCCCTGGAGAAACGAGGTAGAAAGTGAGTGTTTTGTGTCTGGAGGCTGGAGCAGCGGTCAGCACCTTGTTATCTCTTCACGCTCGTGTGCTCCGGTGGTCACTAAGCCAAGGTCAGCATGTGCACTTTGTTGCAGTGTGACACAAAGCAGACATCAGTCATTCTGGAGAGGTCTGTATGAAGAAGCCTTTTTACAGAGCGGACACAGCAGGAAGCTCGAGATTACAGGCCTGACATATTAGGCAGTGAAGCAGAATGATCCCTGAATTAGGATGTGTCACTTGCTTGAACAATAATCTGTTTCATTATAAGCGGCAATGACTATACTAAAATAAAGGTATTCTTATTTAAGCAACACAAACTGGGCTTGAGCCTGCTATATATGGTTTTAATCTACAACACCTGTGGATCATGTTAAATCACAATATTAATCTAAAACAATTTAATAAAAGAAACAAACTTCCACATTAGAAAACTAAGGTGCCCAGTGGGAGCAGTCGCAGTGAACGTCAGAGTCAGCAACTGATTTTTATTTTTTCATTTGTACCAAAATGACTGCATGACGCTGCCGGATCCTACGTGTATCACTGATTAGAGAAATAAAATTGCAGCGCGAAATGAGTACACAGCAGTGGGTGTGTACCGGAGGCGGTGAAAATGCGGGTTGATCGTCAATATGGCATCTTGAAAATAAGTGATTAAAGGTTCCAGCCAACCAAAGTCAAAAGGATTGAAAATATAGGTCAAATATAGCTAGAGGTATATTTGACCTATATTGTTTGTTAGGTTTGACTGAGAAAGAATCAAAGTAGTCTAATTTATCCCTGCTGTCCTACTGCTAATTCTACAACTGCTACTACAACTACTGCTACTACTAATACTACTTACTTCTATAATGCAACATCTATATAGTGCTATAAAGTACACTGGAAGAATCTGTTACCCAGATATCACACACTTCTATAGGGAAATATTCTTGTTTTCTTGCATTTGAAATTTGTCGACCTCTTCCAGACATTGTGTCAGAATGTACCGAAAAAATATTGAAAAACAAGTGTAAAATGTAATACAATTTCCGCCTTTCTTTTTTCGGTCCTGTCCACAGATGTAACTATAGCTGCAGCTGGTGAGGCAGGGCGTTGTCATTACTGGAAGAGCTGCAGTGGCAGGTCAGGACCTTGGACAGTGCTGCACAATGCACTTCACCAAAGCACATCCACACTGATAACACATACGAGAGGCGCTAGTTGTGTTTGTCTCCTATAGTCCCTGCAGGCTATCATCTCATTAAACCAGTACACACACTGAGGAAATTGTGAACTGTATCTGTTGGGTATCTGCGGTATTTGTGTTGTTCCTCCCCCTCTTGTTTTGTTTTCAGGGCTGGCGTGTGACAGGGGGCGCAGCTGGCTCTTCCTGCTTCTGATAAAGGCACCCCTGTTTCTAGTTCCGCCATCATCATCTTGTCTGTAAAAGCCCGACTCTCTCTCCACTTCTCTGCCTGATTATGACGTTAGTGCTGAACCTCCGCCTGTGATTTTCGAAACTATGGTACAACTTTGTCATTTTTATATGTGCTTAGGTCCTCGCTGCTGTTGGATCCAGCCTGCATTTTGTTAAATACATTTTTGAACTTTTGAACTGAGCCTTCTCTGCCTCTGCTTTGGGATCTACTGAACTCACCTGTAACAGTATCAGCATTAAAGTTTGGCTCATTACATTATGTGCTGTTGTCTATAATGAAATGAACAAATGAAACACATTACGCTTTTAAATTACACTAACTTCTGATTGCTTTGCTGCATTGTTGCATGAAACTAACTGCACTACATCATTCTTCCTTCTGACAACATGTACCCTATATGAAGTTTGGAATTATAATGACCGAATATGAACACAATATTGATGAGTTAAATCACATTTTTTTTACAACAGAGCCTACTGTACTATACAATGATAGTGATGTAACTGTAGAATTATCACTAGACCATTAATTAATAGACACATACATATATTGTGTCTAATTTGGACTGGACAACATATGACAAAAGAAATGATCACAATCACTCCATAATCACTTTTATTTTATCTTAAATACTGATAAAAATGGCTTACAGTATCAATTTCCTGAACATGGACAACAGTAACTGGTAGAGTGTTTGTCCACTGATCCGAAGGGTGATGTTTTGAATCTCGCTCTTGAGAATAAACATCATTGGTTGAGCGGTCAGATCCACTGACCCACAGGTTGGCGGTGCCATCATTGAGTCCTTGGGCAAGACACTTAACCCACTCCGCCCCCAGTATCTGCTTACACTGGTGTATGAATGTGTGTGTGAATGGGTGGTTCCTTGATATAGGTGGTAAAGTGCTGTATGAACAAGTTACCATTAACCATTTACCAACATACAGAATACAGATGTTGAAATATAACCCAAAATTGTCAAATTCCTTCCTCATGTATGCTCCAAATGAACCAAGGACTAGCTATGGACCTCTCTATTAAAAAGACACAAGTATATCATTGACGATTAGAAATGAAATGACAGAATCTCGGTTACAAGTCTACTGTACAGCCCTAACTCAAATATATGTGTACATGAATGAACTGAAACCACTTCTTTTTAATGGTGGCACTGTCTACTTCTGTGGTTATTAGCTTCCCTGCTCTGCTCTGTTCCTCCTGACACTCAAGAATGTTCATCTTTTGAATTACTACTGTGCACAGCTGGTTTTCTTTCACTGCAGAGATGAAACAGAAAGTTGAGGGCAAGTATAATGTTCTTTTTAGGTAGCGCTGAAAACAACAGGGTGACAGAAGTCCATGAATAAGTGTCACAACAGTGGCCCGTTACAAAAACAATATTCATCTTTTATATTACGATGGCAGCAGATGTTTGTGTTGTAGCAATGAATAAATATTGTGCCATCTGCAAAGAGGTGCTGTGTCTCAAGTCGCTATTAAGTTTTATTATAACGTATGGCTGTAACCTTTGAATGCCTCGATGAACATTATTGCACTTAAATTGAAAAGGACTCTGTTTACATACGGTTTATAAAGTTTAATGGACTCAGAGTTTAAAGGTCCCATATTATGCAAAATTTACTGTTGTGTACTGTTATAATACTGTTACCTCATCGGAAACATACCTGGAGTTGTGTTTTGTTTCATTCACACATGTTTGAGTAATCTGTTAGTCTGTCTACATCTCCAAAGCTCAAGATGCTCTGTTCCACCTTGTCATGTCATGAAGTGGTGGTGATTTTCAAGCTAACAGCTGTCTTTTACCTTTAGTTTAGCAATTCCAGGGCTGTGTCATGATCCCAGTCTGCTCTGTGATTTGGTGCTGTTTTTCCCCTCTCTTAGTGTGTCGGAACCTGGAGCTGGGCGGAGATTCGGGCTCCTCCCATAGACACCTGCAACCCATCCGTACTCAAGCCGCACCTGGGGAGGACAAAGGGACCGAGGACCTGACACTCCACTCCAGATCATCTGCGTATCCTCAGTGGTATAGCTCAGCTTGGCTTCGTCTTGTTTTACACTTATTTTGTACTTGGTTGGATATCTTTTTTTCTTCGCCAGATCCTGCTCCCTGAACCTGCATCATCCCTCCACCTCCGGCCCAGCTCTTCACAACCGGTACGACCATCTCATCCTCCTACCCCGCTCTCCTCGACCGGTACGGACATCCTCGTCTCTGACCCCGCTCCGCTCGAACACTACTGCATACAACCCCGCTTTCAACTTTGCTCCTATCCACCCGAGTCTGAATCTTTGGTCCGCCTGTCAGCCGTTACGATGGGCTGAAATCATCCAAATGATTCTACTGAACATATACGCAGTGGAGCACTTCCTGTATTACCACATGACATCACAAGGTGGAGCAATGTTTTCTGTTTTTAGAGAAAACTCAGAATAAATATGCAGGGTTTATGTTAAACGTGTGAATGAAACAAAACACTGGGTATATTTTTGATGAGGAAACAACACTATAACATAGATCAGAAGGTAGTGTACTAAAGGCCCTTTAAGCAGCAGCATGTCCAGACCAAACTGACTGAGGCTGCACTTATTCATTCTTTAAGTGTCATTGTGTATCCCTCCTCAAATGAAGGTGCAAACATTCATAAATGAGGTTTCAGTGGAGCCTTTTGCTCTCCTGTAGACCTGGGCCTGAGATTAAGTAGTGCTTGTAAGTGGTCTTATCTCTCAAATAGAAGTGTCCTCCAATGTATCATCCTCCAAAGTGCCATAACCCACACACTGTAAAAATTATTCCCACATACAGTATTTTGGTATTTTTCACACGGTTCATTGTTTTTTTTAACCAAGAGGTCCCATCGAGATTCATATGTATTTATATTTTAACTACCCAAGCATATGTGCAATACAGTTTGGTTCTAAATGTCTTTTGTCACTCTCTGGTTTAATTAATATTTTAATTAACATGCTACTGTTCAAAGTACATTTATACAAACATGACACGATAGTCACTGTCCTTGTTCACCTGTCTTCTCCAGCTGTACATTGTGTGTGTGTGTGTGTGTGTGTGTGTGTGTGTGTGTGTGTGTGTGTGTGTGTGTGTGTGTGTGTGTGTGTGTGTGTGTGTGTGTGTGTGTGTGGGTGGGTGGGTGGGTGGGTGTGTGTGTGTGTGTGTGTGTGTGTGTGTGTGTGTGTGTGTGTGTGTGTGTGTGTGTGTGTGTGTGTGTGTGTGTGTGAGGTTTATTCACAAACACCTTTTCTTTAAGTTAGCCCCACAGGAAGAAATCGGGACTAGTCAGGTCTGTGGAGATCACATTCTGCCCCCTGTCTGTAAAAAACACTTATTATTCCTTTAATGGCATTTACTCTTGGGGCATCTCTGGTATTAAAATGTCGACGGTAACACCACTGGGTTTGTGAATTTGACCCATGTGACTCAAAGTACTAGTGTACAATGAGGGTTCGTTCCTCGGTGCTTTATTTGCTCATATTAATCTCGCAAGGGTAGTTATAAATGATCTAAAAAAATAAAAGAAAAATATTTAGAAACAAAAAAGTTATGATTTTTTTTTCAACTGTCAGTGACTTTTGGGCCACCCTGTATTAGCGATGTTGGTTTTCTTTGGATGCCACATAAGAAAAAGAGGGTTTTTGTTTTTGTTTGTTTTTTTTAACTTTTTATGTTTTTAATGTTCACCAGAAAAAGTTGTTCTAGAAATATAAATTTATTTTAATAGATTCCTTTTTCAGACCAAGGTTTAGCTTGTTGACCAGTCAACTGGACACATCACAGCAGCATCACGTGACCATTCTGAGAAAGACCGCGAGTGAGCAATCGAAACGTCAGGTATGAAAACAAACTAAACCTTGGTCTGAAATAATAATCTACTGAAATAAATTATCAGAAAACCAGATTAACCTCATTGGACTATTGTTCTAGAGATTTTATGAAGTCTTGCGCTTGCTTACAGAAATGTATTTTAATGAGTATTTTTTTCAGCAGTAGACTATGATGCTTCTTTCAGTCAGTGTGACAACAGGAGTCAGAGGGTCATAAAGTCACTGTTTTTCCATGAGCATGTTCACTCACAGAAAAGCCACTCTCAGTATTTAAACTGTTACAACCGGCCAGAACTGCTTCAAGAGGCACCTGCTCAGTGAGGGGGAAGTAAGAAGTACATGCTGTTCTCGTTTACTGTCACCTTAGTTTAAATTTCACTTTCAGGAAATAGTGACAGCTGATGTACATTTCAGAATACTTTTCTGGTGAATGGTAGGTCACTTTCTTGTCTCCTTTGAGAATTTATCCTTTTCCCTGGAATATTCTACAGTATGGCATTAAATTTGCCTATTGATCCATGTTTTTATTGCTCAAGAAAACATTACTGTGAGCAGGGTCGTCTCTCCACAGATCTGACCTGTGACGTAGTCTGGTATTGTTACGCCTTGTTTTCTTGGAGATAGACAAGTTTATTGTTTATACATGCTGTGAAACATTCCAGGCAAAGAAATCTCCATGGAAACGAGCAGGTGGTGGATGCTTCACCAGAAAAGTTACAGGGTACACCTTTAAGATTAGACAATGTATACGCAATAGGCCACTTAGATTAGTCCTTTCTTAAAATGAAAGGGTCTGTTACGGGGCAGATTGAGGAATTCAGAAGAGGTTTTTATAGTTTTTCTTTGGGCAGATGGTCCAGAGCAGTGATTAAATGTGCCTTACGCTGCACCAAACTTTATGAGGCCAAAGCACCTCATGTACACGGCTACATGCCAGAGGAGCTTAGATGTTTCAAAGTAACAGTGTGTTCCAGCAGCAGGCAGCAGGCAGGGCTCTGATAGGTTCTGTCGATACGCTGTAACAAAAGAATTCCTACACAAAACCAGAATGACGGCATTTGTGTTTTGCGTAAGTATTTGTAACAAGAAATGATTTTGAGTGATGATAATCCACCTTTTAGACATATTTTTGAATAACGCAGCATGGATTCCAACCATAGAAGTTAATTCATAGCACGTTTTGATTGTTGATCCTGTAGAAATCTGCTCTGTTTCTTTTTCCTGTGTGCTGTTTTTGCATCTTTTTTACATGTCAGTCGTCATGTTGGCTTTGTGCATCTCCCTGATTGGTTAATCCGCCTGTCAATCACGCCCTCTGATAACACATTTTGGAGTTCCATATACAGCTGAAGTAAATATAGACGATAAACGATAATATTGAAACTAATTTACGCTACTGACACAAGAACCCAAGAGCAGATTTAAACCACAAAAACTATTCTAAATGTACAATATTGTTAAATTATCATGAGCGGCAATAAATAAACAGCAGAATGAAACACATTAGTACTGAGTTTGCGTCTGTAATGAGTCATAGAAGTTATTAATTCAACCTTTTACAGCTTAAATCTTATCATATTGCCATAAAATAACCACAAATTTCCCAGTAGTGCAAAGAAAATGTCCTCACGCTAAAAACTGACCTCCAAAAAATATAGCCCCAGCTTGTACTGAACGATAAGTCGATATTGTAATTATCGTGACAGGCCTACACAGACAGATACATTGGCTGTAGTTGCAATGGGGCAGCTGCCAGATAAATCAATAAAGTCTATTGGATCAACTCTGCATGTTGTAATAAACTTTCTTTGACGTTTGAAAAGCTGACCGAGGCATTGAACTCTATAAAAGCTGTTAGTGACTCACGAGTTTCGGTAAATCATAAACCAATTACACTGCTGCAGGCACCCTTTCTTAGATTATAGTGTTGCCATTAGCAACAGACCTGTGCAATGCCACTCCAGTCCTGTCATCATCCTACACTAGTTACGCACAAGTAAAATCGATACAAAGCGGGAGCGTGAAGTATAAATAAATAAGTAGTGTAATTATGCTCTAAGAGAAACTTAATTTAAAGAGGTCTTAAGAAACTGAAGGGAGAGCGAGCTGTGTTTTTACTCTCCACATTAGAGAGTGCTTGTTCATCATTTTGACAGTATAGATTAAAGTAAAAGAAAAACTCAAATCTGCCAACTGGTCAACTAGATCTTATGAGCTACACTACAGACCTAGCCAACAGAAACGGTAAACAATACGTGTGTTAGTTTCAGTGTAGTTAGACCCTCCCTTCAGATAAATATAAGTCAGTAGTGTCCACCAGTAATCTGACCAGAACTGAAAACAGCAAAATGTCTTCACTCCTACAACTCCTTCACTCCTCCTTTTTTCCAGTTGACAGATTTGAATTTTTCTTGTACTATGGATCAGACCTGGACCTGGACCTGGACTGGGCGATCGCACAGACAGATTAAAGGTACTGATTGGAGCATGTGCCGTTAAAAAATGCCACTATAATCTGTTTAAAATCACATCCAACTGTAATATTGTCATTCATCCAGGAATGTCCAAAACATCAAAAACTGTGCAGATGTCCAACTTTGAAAGCTGTTCAGTACCTTATCATCAATAAAGTCTTCTGAGACAAAAACAAACACAGCTTTTACAGTGTGATGAAATCATTCATACAGTTTCATTATCAACTAATATCTTGTTTGAAATGTTCATGTTAGGGTACAGAATATCATGGCTCATGATTATTTTTTTATTTGATTAATACATTTTTGTTTTATTTTGTCTATTCATCTATACACGTCCTGTTGACATTTCCCTTGCCTGTGTGAGAAGGCTTCCCTCAGTATGAAATAAAAGACTCTTATAAGCGAGAGGTTGATCAGAAGAGAAGTCAATTATTGTATTTTTGTGTGGTTGAACCTCCTAGCTAAAACCTGATCTCATGTGATTGCAGAAGCTAAGCAGGACTGGACCTGATTGCCCTTTGCGTGGAGTGGTACACTCCAGATAGAAAGCATTAATGTACTTAACTATGAATACATCAAGTAAAAATATATTCTATATTATAAATTACCTCTATAAATGAAACTCTATTACGGTCTGTCAGTGATGAACCTGTGAGTCCTGTCATTTTCTGGGCTAAGCCTAGTGGCATTATTGGTTCTTTTTTTTCTTTATATATTTTTACATTTATATAGTTATACCTCCACCCTGAAGATACTGTATTACTAACAGAAACCCAAATACAATGGCAAAGAGTCTAAGAATCAACAGGTGTAATGATCATGGGACCTTTGTTTCTCCAGTTTTCTGTGTTCCATG
This sequence comes from Periophthalmus modestus, assembly GCA_019594935.1. Lineage (NCBI taxonomy): Eukaryota > Metazoa > Chordata > Actinopteri > Gobiiformes > Gobiidae > Periophthalmus > Periophthalmus modestus. Next base: position 7,432,014 of record JAIEZT010000007.1, on the reverse strand, counting down.
GAGAAAAAAAGGGCCGAAGTTTGTCATTAAAACAGCAGCCAGTGAAGAAGTAAATGGGAGCTGCAGCCGCTACATCATGGAAAGAGACAACTCCGTCCTCATAATCCACAAACACACCGATCTTTTGAGGGACACACCTGAGGGCAAGACTGACAGACGGGGAAGCAGAAGCTGAAAGCTCATTATCCTCTAAAAAAATAACCCAAACACCAAACGAAGGGCTTAATGTTATTTCTTCCTTTCTGTTTATGGACTCTCTGGCCACTCCTAAAGCCCAATGAGTTTTTCCTGTGACCTGAACCTCGAAATAAAAACTTCCAGAGGAAAAACTCTGCTGCCCCAAAACAAGAGGAAGATTAGAAATGTTTTTCGAATTGTCTCGGACATTTTTCCTCGCCGCTTTGTAATGGACCTGTTTGTTGCCATGAGTCATAACTAGGTTGGGGTGTGCTGTATCAGGGTCAAAAGTTACATCGACCGCACATTTTTGTTTCGCTTTTAGATCGGCCTGATAGATTTTGTCTAAGACCTTATTGAATGTTTTCTCCAGCTCTAACAAAGATCTAACAACCTCTACTTTAAACGAGGCCTGACAGATGCTGAGCTCGGAGCAGTTCTTTATGCTTGGATCAGATTCAAGTGGTGTAAATATTTTCAGAAAGTGAAGGTAGTCCTCTGAGTTTGCTGTTTTTTCCATCTCAGTGCTTCTGTGGTCCAACTCAGATATTTGCTCTTCTAATTCAGCGATGAGGTCTTTGTTTTGGTTTGTCATTTTCTTTAGTTTTCCTTGAATCGCCTCTTTGAGATTATCCAAGTTCTTCTGCAAGACCTGTTCCAGAGCAGTGAACACCTCTGCGGTCACTTTGTCAGCTGCTTTCTGACTGAGTTCCAAAGAAGTGTGTATTTGTTCAATCTTCTTCCTTCTTTCATTTATCATCTTCTTCACCTCCGCTTTTCTCTCCTCGCACTCTTCACCCATTGGAACAATATTGTGACTTTTGTGGTCTGAAAACGAGCAGTAGGTGCAGACAAGGATGTGGTCGGTTTTACAGAAAAGCTCCAGAGGTTTGTGATGTTCTGCACACATCCTGCTCTCCAGGTTAGACACGGGCTCCACCAGCCGATGATGTCTCAGCGTTGACACCGTCCCATGAGGCTCTAGGTGAGTGTCGCAGAATGACACCAAACACACCAGACAGGACTTAACTGCTTTTAGCTTTGGTCCGGAGCAAATATCACAGTGAATTTGTTGGTCTGGAGTTGGTTCTTCTGGAGCTTCACAACTCTCTTCTTGTTTTTTTTTAGGCTTCTTCGGGAACTGAGAAACCATGTGGGAAAGCAAAGTGTTGATTTTTAACTGTGGTCTTGTGTTGAAGTCCTCCTTACAAAATGGGCACGTGCAGTGACTACTTTTATCCCAGTAACTGCTGATGCAGCTCTTACAGAAGTTGTGTCCACACGGAGTGCTGACTGGGTCCACGAAGGCACTCAGGCAGATGGAGCAAACAAATGGGTCTTCTGACAGCATGTAGTTCATAGCAGCCATATCTACAAACTAGAGAAGATCAAATGAAATTATATTAAGTTAATTATCTTTTGATAAGGACATATTATAGCAGATCTGAAAATAGCGTAATATGGGCTTTTTAAATAATCTAACACATTTTTGCACTTTTTTGGGGTAGATATGAAACTGGTAAGACAAGATTTATTCAAAGCACTCTACAACATTTATGTCTAGACCATAAATTAGTCCTTAAAGAGGCTCTATGCAACTTGTGCCATTTTAAGGACTATTGTAAGGACAACTTACAGTATCTATTGCTATGCTTTGTCTGGAAGGTTCCATAGTATAGAATTAAACTTATCTTCCTTCCTTTAATGCCATAAACATCCCAGGGAAAGCAATAACATCTTCATCAAGACAAGCAAGTGGTGCACCCTCCAGCAGAAAAAAATACATACTGCCCCTTTAAATTAATAATACTTTAAAAACTGTATTTCTTTCAAAATACAATCACCAACTTCTTTGCTGACACTACACAGCAATACCCCAGATTACATGCTCATAGTAAGTAAGTAAAGTAAAAATCAAACTTTTATCTAATAACCTTTTATTAAATTGTAACCAGGGAGAGGTTAAGGTCCCTTTAATATAAATAAAACCATAGGACAGAGGTAGCATGTAGTGGTAATGGTTAAAGTTTATTTAAAGCTCAGTTGAATCCACGCTATGACAGTATTAGATCACAAGTATTAGCAAAAGAATTTACCTGAGTATTCAACCAGACATGACAAGAAGCTAAAGGAGCCAAGACCTTTAACATTCTGATCAATGGTAATATACACGATAAGACAATAATCACAAAACTAGAAATCTACTTACTTGCACCGCACCACTGTTAGCCAAAACAACAGTCCTGACAGCTGACTAGTGCACTGTGCTGGTGTGCATGCCTTGACATGTGGTTACACCCTTCCTGGTGCAACCACATATCAAGGCATGCACACCAGCACAGTGCTCACAACATGTAAGTTCCTCCCAGACTACACTGGAGCACTGCAGGTGTATATTTAGCACTTCATATTGACCAATATCATAATCAATCCATAATATCATAAATAATATATAATTTCACCTACTTGTTTTATACAAAATTGTTCACTGTATTTGAATTTGACATATCTTCACACTAACATCACCTGACACTCACTCATATGGTCCATATATCAGCTTTTTATAGATAATAGTAGAGTTATCAAATAATACAGTTATCAAGTCAATCTCTTCTCATCCTGAACTATGCAATATATGTACTTAAGTCAAAATTTTGGGTATCTGTCCTTTACATTTTAAAGTGGATACTTTTACTTCACTACATTTGAGAGAAGGTATCTACTACACATTTTAAACAGGACTGAAAAGTAAAAGTATTTGTATTTGTAAAAGCTTGACGGGCTTTTTTTTAACATGTTTGTATTTTAAGCAAGAAAAATATACAAAGAAAACAGCTAGGAACAAATTCAGCACAGATCTTTATCAAAAGTACTACATTTGAAACTTTATTAGATCTCAAACTCTGCGGAAAATACTTTTTACTTAATATTTCACTTTAATTTTTCAGATCCTCATTCATATCAATGTTCCTGAGCCCAGAATGCTCTGTGCTTTCAAACAGATGCCTCCAGACTTGTATTGGCTTACAGATAGCAAGGATAGCTGTATGCTAAAACGGCGGTTGTTTGTAAAGTAAATGTAGCCCCCAGTGACTCTGAGGTAGCAGCTCTGAGCACTGACAGATGTGTGCTTTGACGGGGGAGCTTCCAGAGGAGTTGTTGTAGTCTCAGGATGATCATTATTTCTAACTTTTCAGATTTTGCAGATGTTTTAGAGAGAGTCCCTAAGGAGATTTTAGATACAGATGCAGTTTGAGCTAAAATACCAATTTTAAAAATGAATTCACACAGCCCAATAATATTTGATGATAAAACATTTAAAAAAGCCGAAATTGTGTGGGTTTTGTGACATTTTTGTCCTGTGTGTGTGAATGATTGGTGGCAGTCGTGGTCGTTGATGGTGCAGATTAGCAACCTCACGTCCATCAGTCTGTCCCAGGGCAGCTATGGCTACAAATCGCTTGCCACCACAAGTATGGAGTAAATGAATATTGAGTACAGTGTGGCACTCAGAGGCGTCGTCAAGCCTGTAAAGCACATTAAGTGCACAGTATTATTTTTATGTGTGAGTGCTGAGGTCACTGGAGACATAAATGTCACCTACAAAGATGAGTATAGCTACATTTAATTTCCATAGATTTGAACAGTCTTTGATTCAGAGAAAAATAATTTCATAAATATAAACTTATCATTTTGAACAGTAAAAATGCAGTTTAAATCATCATAATAATGTGGAAATCTTTAAAGCAGCAATCTGCAGAGTACTTTTAGTAAATTGGTTCTCGTTGTGTAAGCCTGTGACAGAAACGCTGACTAATTCACATGAAACTGAACATTATCAGACGTCCATGAGGAGAGAGCTCAGCATCTTACACTCACAGAAAGGTAATGAAAGCACAGCTCAGGGATGTGGCTCATATAATGTGACTTTACAGGCTTCAAGAAGATGACAGGAGCAGACGTTTACGGTTTCTAACATGATGCTTTTGTGAAGTTATAAATCACACTGAGTGTATGAACGGCCATACCTGCACAGGAGCAAGCACTTCTACAAAGTTGTCTCTTTATTGGCATTTTGGTTGAAGCAAAAAAGTACCTGCAAGCCAGATTTATGTAGTCAAGTTCCACTCATTATAAATGTACGATTGCTCTTCCTGAAATAGTGTAATGTTCACTGCAATATTTCAGTATGATTTGGTGAAGTGCCACAGAGGAGCAAGCACAAATGCACAAAGTGCTTCCTCGACCAGCCAGGTGAGGCACGGCCTCACCTGGCTGGTCATCACAGAGAAAAAATTAATGAAATGGTTATATTTATCCAATGATTTGTACTATAAAGTTATTTTCAATTTAACTGTGCAATTTTATAAAAAAAAAAAATGTTTTATTCAAAATCGCAGAATTTTTACTTTTACCATTCAAATACTGAGAAGAGACGTATGGAGAGGCACCAGCCGTTCGTGCATCACATGAACTGACTGTGGTGTAGCTCAGCAGTGACACTGCTGCTTTAAGCCGCTGTGAAAAGGCACCGGGTGAGGCACGCAGTTACCCTGCCTTATGTTAGGGGGCACTCGTGAGCCCAGGGATTTAAACAACTCCTTGGGCAGAATAGTGACAGCAAGCTACAGTTTAGAGTTAGCAAGTCAAGTTTAGCACTCCTTTCACTTTTTTCTTCATGTCTGGCCCTACTTTTTAAATGGAGGAAGATTACATATTAAAGCTCAAACAGTTTTCTAAACTGGACTTTCGGTCGAAGCAGGAGGTTATAATTAAATGAAGACCAACGCCAAAGGAGCTAAATGGTTTGCTCCAGACGAAAAGACTTGCTCTTGGTGGTACACACGAAAAGGCTGGCAATACAAAACCAGCTTGCTTTTTATTTCATACTATTATAGCTATTTGATATGGACTTCAGAACTTTTATTTTGAAATGTGAAATTATTTTTTATTCTGGCCCCAAGTCACTTACTGGGAGAGAAAATTGGCCCGGGACCCAAATTAACTTGCCGCCACCTGGTTTACATGTTTGTAAATCTGATTGTGATGACATCAGTGCCTCACCAGCCACGAACCTCACCACATCCCACCGTCACTGGAATACACCACTTCACCCTAGTCTTCTGCTCAAACCACAATGCTGCCTTGTGATTGGTCCAATAGTCGTAGATTCAACTTTAAGATACAAAGAAAAAGCTTTTTTGATTTTTGTTCCATTCAGGCTTTGACAATTATTCTGACAAAAATAATTGGAAGAAAAATGAATAATGAATAATAATAAGGGCAGACTTTATTATCATTCTGCTCATGCATGAAGGGCTTCACAAATGCTCTGCAGAGGGTTGGTTTCACTCAACATGATCACCTCAGACCCTCCAGGCAAATGTATCCGTTAGCTGGGCTCACGTGTAAATCACTGAATTTGATGGAAGCAAATACTTGTAGATTGAAAACCTCATTTGAATCCTCACTGAGAGTATCTTTTTCTTGAGTGGGGTTGACATCGCTTACATCTCACGTGGAGCAGAGCAGCTGCGGTTTAGCGGGAAGTCTTTGATGTACAATTACTCGCCTCTGAAAACACAAGTCTATAGGCTCCCATATGGACCGAGTGAGTGGGCAGTTGGTGCGCAGTCTGATTAGCACCGCTGGTATAACATAAAGGTGAAGGTTATTGTAACAGATAAGTCTAAGCCGCAGGTCTGTGAAGCTGTGAGGTCGTGAGAAATCATGAACATTTCAATCCTCGAAAGCTCCTGGGAACTGTCCTCTGTGGAGATCTGCTGCAGCAGTAAATACATGTACTACCTCAGGATAAATGCATACATATGTGCTACATATTCAGCCGCTACATGTGCTCAGTGACGCTCCTCTCTATTTATTATTTATTTTTACCCTTTAGCATTAACATTAAAGATGGAGTATTTTACTTTTATAGCAGAGGTGTAAAACTCAAATTCACAGGGGGCCAAACTCAATATTTACTGAAAACTTGACTGCACCTGATATGTAATGTTTAACCTTTTCATATGGAGACAAACTTTAGTTTTGCTTAAACACAAAATCTGGAACAACTCAAGCTTAATATTACAATCATATGAGGAATTAAATTTGAAATAAAAGACACATCAGTAGTATTTACTTCTATTTTAAATAAATAAAATATATTATGTCTCTGTCTGTAACCTTTCAAGTTCCTTTTCAAAGTAATAATAATACAAAGTTCATTCACCGAAAATTAGATTTTCAAACTATTAACAGTCCATGTTTAGGAGTAGGAAAAGTGCATAAAGAAAACAGACATTTAAGCTCAGTTTGCTCCTCTCTAATTTACTTTGCGCATTGGTCTCGACTGCACACTAGTGTACTAGCAAAGCATTCTGGGATGATGTACCCATCCTTCAGTAGTATTAGTGGTGCATGCGCTCTATACTGGCGGGCTAGCTCTAATGCACATTTGATATGATCTCATGGGCCAAACATAATTACACCATGGGCCAGATTTGGACCCCGGGCCTGAGTTTGACATATATGTTCTATAGGGTCTATTAACATGTAACATATTCATCTTTTATTGTTTTGAAAATGTTGTATTCACTGTCGTAAGTTTCGATTTCATTCTTGAAGCACTGAGTCTCCCCTCCCTTTGCTCTCTCACTCCTCCTTCAGAGCGCTATTACAATCCGCAAGCTTCCCGCAAATGAAGCTACTGCACATCACATCAAGTTTGTCGAGTTGCTGTGTACAGTTTTGTATATTTATGGAGAATTGTCGTGTGGGAGCATGAGTGATGCAGACTTGTTGGCTGAGAATTGGACAGATTCTTACAGCTAACCGCAAAGAGGGTTTGAATAGGGCCTGGGAGAGATCGCTAAATTGGCTCAGCACCCGGCAACCAAATTTTCTCTCTATGAGGTCTCAGCCGAGTCACGCTAAAGTGAATAAATATTTAAAGATAAGGCAGTGAACAGGGAGCTGTGGGTGAAGGTCACTGAGAATATGTTAAGCACTACACAGATAAATGAAAACTTCACCAGAGGACACCTCTGTGTTTAGAAAGAGAGATGTTTGTGTCTCAATTCGAACGCTTATGCAAATTTTGAGACATAATAAATATCAAAACAACACCACAAACTGAAGTATTTTGAAGAATGTTTGTTTCTGGTGCAAGTGTCAAAGAGGACCAAGAGTCTGAAACATGAAGTCAGAAGGGTTTTAATGAGTTCCACACAAGTGAAGTGAACAACAAAGCAACGCACTCTACGGAAAAGAGAGGAAGAGAGATGTACCTGCTTTATATTGTCTCCCAATGTATATATGCATGTATATATGTATGTATGTATGTATGTATGTATGTATGTGCGTATAAGGAGGTGTTACGACCCAGCTCGGGTGGGAACAGGGAAGTAACAAAAGAAACCAAGATGAAAAAATGGTAAATTAAGAAGTAATTTAATGAACAGGGATGTTAAGGGTAAACTAAACAATAGTGGACTAAAAATATTGAAACAAATGGTACCTTGCAAGGTTTAAACAAAAAGGTAAAGTTAACTAAAACACAAATTTCACAACAACGTAAAAAAAAACCTTGACGAACAAACAGAGTCAGTACTGAGGCGATAATGTAGTGACGTGGCCAAAAGAGACATGCGAAATCTTCTTAAATAGGTGGGAGGAGGCGGCTGAAGGTGTGCCAGGCTGGGAAACCGTCCTCCAATCACGGCCAAGCGCTCACACAGCCAGGATTATGGGGAAGATGGACAAATTCAGGGACACCGACACGAAACAGGACAAATACAAACAATGAAAAGAACTTAAGGCCTAGGACTATAACAGGAGGATCCTTTTCTGGTCTGCACAGCGTCTTCATAAGATCCACGCTGCACAGATTCTTGCACCCCACTGTTGTGCACGTGTTATTTACCTCAGCATTAGTAAATCTAGATGCCAGTTTGATGTAGTGCTGCACTGCTGGAAAATACCTTCCACATTCATGTAGTTGTTATTTTAATTAATTAGAATTTTAACGTTATAACATGGTAGAAAGGCTGAAACTGGAGACAATAGCTGTTTACAGTTTTAGTGTAGGTAGCCCCTCCTTTCAGACAGAAAGAATGCAGTGTCCTGAAGAGCAGTGAAACGTCTTCACTGCTACAACGATTTGTCCAATTGACAGATTTAAATTTAGTCTTTTGCTATGGTAAAAAGCTTTAAAAAACAACAACAACATAATACCCCTAGATCATATTTTTTTCTGGTATTTATAGATTTAAATGTTAACATATCACGTCACTTTTGGCCAAATTTAGTTTTCCCATCCTACTCTCTAGACTCTCTTGCATCTGTATCATTGACTCCGTCCTCAGCCAATCAATTTTTACAGCCCGGAAAACATAAACCGCACCAGTCATCTAATTGATATAAGCAGTTTATTTTTGTATGTTTCCGAAAAACCTTAAAAAATCACTTGCAATTATGCCACAAGGCTAATAATATGTAGGCTAGATCTTTATTTTGCATTTTGTTCATCGTAAACAGTAATATTGATCTAAAATGGCTCAATAATAATAATTCTTCTCTGCTGCTGGCTCCATTTCTTCATCACTGGAGCAAGCAGCAGATTTCATTCACTTTTTTCTATTGTTGAAAACTGGGTGTTGACATTTACGAATCCTTCATGTATAACCCAGAGTCTGAATTCTTAGAGGGTAGATGAAAACAGATTTTTTTCCGGAGCACTCAAGCCTCAAATATAAACAATGCAGGGTTACTCATCCAGGAATCAATCGAAATACAGCTTTGACTGAGAAAATGATGAACACCATTATGGTTAAAGCAGATCGACCATACACTTCCCTGAAAAAAATAGTCATATTAAAAGTTTGAAAGCTTGCTCAGGGCTAATTAGGTACATGGTGACTAATGACCACAAGACAGTAAAACATTTCGAGAATCTTGCATTTTAAACCACCTTTTTGGACTTTTGCTTTATAGATATGAGTTATCTCGTAGCTGGTTAGCCTACGCAGTGCCTTTAAACTCTTCAGATTTGAATTTTTTGAAAAGTCTGTGGAAAAAATGAACAGAAAATGTACTTCCGGAAACTGAGCAGGGTGTCATAGTTGAGCTCTATTATGCAAAATTGACTTTTTAGAGCTTTGAACCATGCTACTTTTTATTTCTTTATCTCTCAGGGGCCATGCACAAATACATTAATCTTACAAAAGAAAAGATGATTTGTACCAGATTTAGCTACTGCTACTGCTTTTCCCTTCACCGTTTTCTCACCCAAAGTATTTTTTTTTTGAGTGATTCGTGCATGTTTGAGCAAATAGCTTATTTTCAAGATGCCAAATTGCTGATCATTCCCCGTTTTCACCGAGAAATACAGTCACTGCTCTATACTTACTTAGCTCTCCAGTTTTATTTTCTTATCCGGAAATATGTGCAAGATTTGGCAGTGCTACGTAGTCATTTTGGCACAAATAAAAACAAAATCAGCTCCTCGCTTGCGTGATGTGCAGCTATCCATCAGAGGATCATTTCTACAACATGAAATGGGACTTTTCTCTTTTATTAAGTTGTTTTAGATGAATATTGCAATTTGAAATGTGCAAATTATAACATAATGATCCATGGGTGTGATAGATTATAGCTATATAGCAGACGCAAGCATAACTGGGCTGGTCTAAAAGGTCAGGCCAAGTTACGAATCAGGTCTCTGGAGAGGCAAACTCCACAGTAATGATGCATGTACTTTTATTTTTGTCCATTGACTGTAATGTTACAAAGTGAAGCTTGAATTACACATTTGCTGTTGCTAACTTGTCACACGAAGTAAAGAGAAGAATAACCACTCTGCAAACTCCACACTGCAAGTAATTGGATCATGGAAATGCACGGTATAACAGTTTGTCTCCAGCTCTGCTTTCTATTACACAGCAGAAAATTAACTGCACATTCAAGCATGCACTCAGTCACATTAGTCACGTTTGCCAACAATAATATGAACTATTATGTACTTTCACTTTTATTTACTGTTGACAACACGCTGTCTCTCAAATATAAACCTCCAGTCAAGGAAAAGCACCTGGAAAAGGTCACAATGGAAACTAATCGAGGCAGGAGTGACCACAGCGCTGCACGTAAATCACTTTTATTGGGTTCTCAGACTTTGGTTTATGTTGCTACACGCGGCGGTCATTAACAAGAATTTACTATGCTGTTTGACTTAACATAGCATGCCTTTTACGAGCTGGAGGATTATTTTGACCCCCACTCAAGGTAAAAAGGAGGAACAGACAATTTACGTCTCTCTCACGAAAGAGCAGATGAATTTGTACAAACAAATCATCTCTAAATATGGTTTCTATCTGCCCTAACAAACTGCAGTCCCACCGTCCTCACTGCAGTGGTATAAGCCGGGCTCTTAATGGCATAGTAAATTGGTGGTGATACATGTGGTGGAGAAATGCATATTCTGCAGTAACAGAGAGACCATGAAGAGGAGGTGTTTCTATCATTAAGCTGTGGGTCTAAATAGTGCTTTGTATGAGAGACGCTATTAAGGGAATTAAATGAGACCCAAGGTTAATGTAGAGAAATACGGCTGAATTCATAAATGTTAATGTACTTTCCAGACTTTATCCAATCACAAACACGCAGACAAATCTCTCCATCTAAACACAGAAGCAACCATCTCGTGAAGCATTCATGTTAATTGTCTAGTTTTTAACATCCAGCTCCCTGTCCAAGGCCAGATCTTTATATATTTATTCATTTGAGCGTCTCGGTAAAAACTTCATAGAGATACAATTAGACAGGAAGTAGTGACGCTAACAGTGAGGTTCCTGTTGTGCACAGAGCTACAGGCAGAGGTAGTGTGGCAAAAATGAAAGCCCATGTTTTTGATTCATTGTTATATGGTTGGCCAAACCTCCTTGTCAAAGCCTGATCTGGTCTGGTTAACATTTGGATGGGAGGTGCCACAGCGAGTTTTCCATGGCAGAATGTTGTGTCCTTAGGCAAGACACTTCACCCACATTGCCTAATATGAAAGTGAGCATGATAGCTGCTAGTTGGAGGGGCTGGTGGTGCAGAATTTGCTGTGGTTATGTAAGTCTACCACCCTGTAGTTGTAATTCAGTGTAATTTTATGATGATTTTGTGGGGGATATATGAGGCACATGCAGACACACACACACACACACACACACACACACACACACACACACACACACACACACACACACACACACACACACACACACACACACACACACACACACACAAAAACACAATACCAATTCCAAAAAGGCTATACATTATACATTTTACATTATTATTTTCCTCATAATTGGAGGTTAAACGATGCTGTATTTATCTTGTTTGCTGTGGTAATCGTTGACTGACTTTGTGTCCATTGATCACAGGGGCGGGAATCACATAGTAATTAAATTAACATAATCAATTATAGGCACTTTGAGACAGTGTGAACTTACCACCTGATATGAAATGTCAGTGGAACATGTGGGCCTGTCAGTACTGCACATAAAACAATATTGGTTTGGTTTGTGACTATTGAGCAAAGTTAAGCATTTTCTTCACTGCTAACATGGATCAATGAAACTTCTCTGTTCAAAAACATTCTTACTGTCTTGTTTAGCTTTAGCTTAGGATTTTTGGCTATGCTTCCTGTAGCCTTTGTGTCATGTGATGGAGCGAGGTGTTGATACTTATGGTTTTGCCAGACTGTAGGGGTCATCAAATACCAAAACAATATACCAAAAATACCAAAAAAAATCACAAAACTTCCCTATAAAGTCAGTAATTAATCATGTGTCCCTACTACATAAATCAATTCAGAGTGCAGAGTTTTGCCATTACGGTAAAGCTAACAACGACTAGCATGCTAATGTGCACAAATGCTTTCTGATTAGATGCGCTGTATCAGACGTTACACATCGGACTTATTTTGGACCTCAAGACCAGCTGAAACAAAACTGTACTGGGGCAAGACAAATTTTTCTCAACTACATCATGAAAATCGAATATAGTTGCTTTAAAGATGCACCACGTAACCACGTTTCTAATGGAGGACCAGCCGTCTGCTTGTTTTCACAGAGACGTTATTGCTTAACCTACAATATCCTGCAATATTGCATTAAATGTGTCTGTGTCCATGGGAAAGAAGCAGGGGACAACATCAGACAAAGTAGCAGGTCAGATCTGTGTGTCCCTCTTACATAAACCAATTAAGTTACAGTAATATTCAGTGAGTTTAAATGTAATTGAGAATAGAGGTCAACTTACTTCACTGCAGCCCCATCTTGATTATTTTGAAGGGATCTCAGCTTGTCCACTTCTGCAGACAAATTAATAAGATGTATTGGTCTAGTCCCATTACTACCCCCATAAACTGCTGAATATAGTTGAGGGACCATATAGCTCTTATACAGTGAAGTAATTAGGATGACAAATGTGTTTCTAGTTTAACCCTGGTCCACTGTATCATACATTATATATGTCGGTGGTCAAGCAACCGGTGTGACCATTGCATTTGTAATGAATCTCTTCAATATTCATAGAGTTGTAGCTCCAGCAGAATAATTACTACTCAACTATGTAATCCTATCACTTGGCTTTTAGCTGCTCTTTTTACAACCTTTACAATGCGGTAACACTAATGAAATTGATACTGATTGTTTTACACAGGCCTTTTAATGCGTGATTAGTTCCCATTCACCTATTGTCCTTAGAGGTGCAGCGTTACCATCTGACTCGTCACATAAATTGGTTTTATCTGCCCTAGACCTTGACGGATGTTATTGAATTCAAATTGAAAAGATTTAACTCATTCTCTTTCGTGTTTCCTCGGTTGTTTTTCACTGAGACAGAAAGCTAGACCTATGAATCACATCTTTGTTTGTGCAGCCTTCATATCTGCCTCAATAAATCTGTAATCAATCCCTCAGCGGGTGACTGAAATGTGACAGGCCTCAAAGTGCCTCCTGACCACAATTATCCTGAGCACCTGACCAAAAATATTTATAGTTATTGGACTGGAATGACATAAAAAGACAGGTAGATAGATAAGTGGGAGAAGTCAAATCCATAGAGAAAAGGGCAAATGAGGATTTTGCCATAAAGCATCAGTGTACTTGTTCCACTGGCTCTGAGTACGATTCATTATTGTAATGGGCTCAAAATGCACTTGTTGAGCTAAAATACACTCGGCTTCCATCAAGCGGAGTCAAGTCCTTAATCGTTTCCTTCCTTGGATATGGGCCATTTTGAATCTTAATATGGCAACAAAATAGTCCATTACAAGTTCTATGTTTCAAATACACAGCTAAGAATTACCTGGCATACAGTTTTAAAGCTTTTGGACTTGAACCTATCCTGCACTCTAACAGTTTTTTAAAAAAAGAGCTATAATCACAACTGAGTCTGTGTTGCCAGTACGTTAAATGCCCATTCTACTCTGATCTATGTTGTAATTGTTGTTTCCTTATCAAAAACATACCTGGAGTGTGTTATTCCACTGTGTTTTTAAACTCCATACACCTTCACTAGAATCATTTCGGTTATTTCACCTCTGGAATTGCTCATCTGTACTGAACTAAAGGTAAAAGGCATGTAAGAATTGTTCATTTCTGGTGTGAGCATCAAAGAGAACAAAGAGACTGAAATAGAGTCAGAAGGGTTTAATGAGTTCCACACAGGTAAAGTGAACAATGAAGCAACGGACTCTCAGGAAACGACAGGAAGAGACTCCTGAGATGTGTCTGTTGACAGCTTTTATAGGGTCTCCCAATATATGTGTTTGTGAGGTGGGTCCTCTCATCAGTATGGTGTCACACATTAAGTAATTTTAGGCAAAGTCGAACAATGTGTGAACCTCTCAGAGTCGGGGTCACTCATTCCTTGGTGAAAGGGGTTACAGATAATGTTCTGCCCCCAGTGGACAATGATATTTTCTGTTTTGCGTTAATGCGTTTTGTCCGTTCAGAGGATTCTAATCTAATTCTAATTCTAATCAGCGTTTTCGTTAGCTAGCTTCCTTTGGGCTGGTGTTATATACATGCTGTATCTATAATTTTGTGTAGCTATATGTTGTGTTAATAGTAATAATTAAGCATGATTGTAATTTGCATGTATTTTCTTGTGTGTTACAGTTTTACAAAAAATCTTCGTTGATTAAATGTCTAACACAGCAAGAGGCTTCCTGGACGTTTATTGGAGAAGTTGTTCGCTATCTGCAGAGCTAGTTCACAAACACTAGTGGAGGCAGAATAGATAAGAAGAGGCTTTAATCACAAGATCAGAACATAGGTGTTATCTTCTCGTCCACACATCCCTGTAAGCCTCCACGCTGGTCTCCATAGCATCCTGGTGATCCCCCATGCATTCCATATCCACTGTTGGGCACGTGTTGTTCTCTTGAGTAAATCAAGAAACCAGTTTGGAGTAGTGCTGCACTGCTAGAAAACACCTTACAGGTAGTTCTTAACTTGAAGCCTCGCTACTGCTACATAAGGTGGAACAGAGCATTTTGAGCTTTGGAGAGGCAGACAGAGTAAAAACAAAAGGTTATTTGAACATGTGTGAATGAAACAACTCCGGGTATGTTTTTGTGGAAGTAACAACATTATATCGTGGCTTTAAGGTCACAAGAATCAATTTTGTGTAATGTAAGACCTTTAAATTACATTTAGAGGTCACATACAAGTTTTTCTTATTATCTGTTTTCATGTACACACTATTGGCTCATGTGAAAGCTCAGAACCTTAAGAATTCACCGAGATGCAGAGGCTGTACTAGCACAGATTAAAAGCAGTGCAATAAACACCAAATTCACTTTTTTGTGATTAACTAAATGTTATATAGTTCGAACTTGACATCTTTGGTGACATTTTAGTGCAAACTTGGACTTTAGAGTTGCCTGTAGCGTCTCTCTGACTGTCCTGTAGCTAGCACGTAGGAATTTTGCTGTTGAAAGTTTGTATCTCAGACAATTATGACCAAGACGACATCACAGCTTTGGATGTTGTGCGAAATATTGCGTGTGGATATCGACTGTAGATCATACATCAAGATGGCGTCAGACTACAGGCCATGTTCTTCTGCTGCTGGAGTCTGCTATTCATCGCGGAGTCACGTTTCCATCTGAACCGAGTTTGAAGTAGAGTTTAGGAGGCTGATGGCGATGGGCAAGATTCACTTTCTGTGGCTCAGTGCAGCAGTACAGCAGTTGGTCTGATCTTAATTATTGCATTTATATGACTGGTAAATCATTTTGTCATAGAATTTCAGTGGATGAGAGACCACAGGACCACACAATATCACCCCTTTGTAACACACTGAAACCTGCTTGTGCATGATAATTGTGTTTCACTGAATTGTCAAACCAGTAAAATTGTCCTTGTTTGAAGCCTGGGTGTTACAATAGCTGTTAATGGGATGTACCAAATTGTCTTCTGCAGTGGACAGTTTCGTGAACTGCTTTTCAAAAGAGAGGCCTACATAGCAAAATGAACTAAAAATAGTGTGGTAATTTCTGAAGAGCTTGATGTGATAGAATATTAGCTGTTGGCTTTGATGCTTTGGTCCAGGCAAAGCGGAGGCCAGTACAGGCTCCGTTGAGTGCCGCTGGGTAACATAATGTCCAACAAAGGCATAATCCACCACATTTATCTGCTCTGATTCTTGCAGGCTCTCGCTGTGGTCCGAGTCATGTTGGATTGTTTGACAGCTGTCTATCACCAGTCCAGAGCAGGCCCCACACACACAGTCCTCAGTTCTCCTTCAATTACTGGGTTTAATTAGTGATTTACTGATTTGAGAGAGTCCTTTTGGGGTTATTTCCATCTGGTTGTAGTCGTAGAAACTGGCAACCCATAGTGGGAGGCTCAGGCTGCTTTCTTTTTTCAAAATGCCAACGTAAGCAATATTTAAACATGTTTACTTCATATCTATGGACTAGGGACGCACATACAGAGGCGATGTTTAAGGAACTTTAAATAAATTAATCCCACATGCTCTATACTTTTAAAATTTCAAGACAGTGCATGATACAAGATGTGGCCTTTTGCATTTGAAGAGCTGAATGCCAATGTCCTATCCACCTGAAGATTTTATAGATTCCCTCTGAGAGCGTTCTGAGCCTGAAACAAAATCAATATTTGCCAACATCACGAGGGACAAAGTTACAATGTGATATTATCAGTCAAACTTTATATGATTTAAGTCCCTGTACCTGATTTTTACCATCTTAAAAACTTGAAAAGCAGAACTAATTAAATTTAAACGATTTGCAGAGGTCCGACCTTATTCCTCACATCCAAATTATCATCGAAATGAGTTTATAAGTGCTTTTCACAACTCTTAGAGACCAGTGAAGAGTTTCGCTGTGACTGGAACGCTAACAACAACTAGTATGCTAATGTGCACTTCCTGATTATCGTACAATTAAATGCTTTTGGATTAGATACACAGTAGAGCTGCTTATACAATATGTCTATATGTCTAATGTCTATACCCCTGTCTTATGTACTGAGGCAAGACAAATTTTGCTCAGCTACATGGAGAAAATCGGAGCCCTTTTAAAGATGTATTATGTAACATTTCTAGTAGAGGACCAGCTGTCTGCTTATCTTCGTGTATATATTATTGCTTAACCTATAATATTCCACAGTATTGCATCAGGCTTATCTAACAGCAGGGAACAACATCAGACAAAGTAACAGGTCAGATCTGTGGAGAGGCAACTCTGCTCATAATTAGAATGCAGGCTTTGTTGGTGTTCTTAATTCATTGCCATAAAAAAAACACCAGTACTTGAATAAATACAAGATATATACTGTACATTTACTGCCCTGTTGTGGGATATTCCAAGTATAAGCAGCTGCGGAACAACCACCAAAAAAGTTACATAATGGATTTTTAAATGATAAAATAGGCAACTTATTCTGTTTTACCTATGCATTGCTAAATGATACAATAGTGTAGTGTAGAAAGCAGTGTTGTGAGCATGTGTTTGAGTGACAGTATGGGGTAAATATACTCTGCCTACATGTTGTGTTTATGTTTCTCTTGGGTGAACCTGCCCACGGGTAATTACATTTGAGTGTTTTCATGGACACTCGACAGGCATGCTGGTAACTGGTAACTGTACATGTGTGGTAACAACTACATTTTCTCGCACTGATGTTAACCCCATGTCAAACCGGAACTGTGGCATCCATTTTTAAAACTATTTATAAAGAAATGCATTTTATAGAATTTGTGGACTTCAGTTAAATACAATGTGACATATATTAAAGGTCCTATATTACACAAAATTGACTCTAGTGAGCTTTATGTTGCCTTATAATGCTGTTACCTCCTCAAAAACATACCTGGAGTTGTGTTTTATTACATTCACACGTATTTAAGTAATCCTGCATGTATGTCTGTCTACATCTCCAAAACTCAAAATGCCCTGTTCCACCTTGTGATGTCATGAAGTGGTAGTTTTCAAGTTAACAGCAACCTTTTACCTTTAGTTCAGTAAAGATTGGCAATTCCAGGGTGAATATCATCCAGATGATTCTAGTGAAGGTGTATGGAGTTTAGAAACACAATGGAGAACTTCCTGTATCACCACATGACATCACAAGGTGGAACAGAGCGTTTTCCGTTTGAGAGAAAAACTCTAAATCTGGGTTTGCGTGTTAAACGTGTGAATGAAACAAAACATAACTCCAGGTCTGTTTGTGATGAGGAAACATTATAACAGATCAGAAAACAACGTAATATGGGCCCTAATTAAATTAGGAAATACTCAGTTATGTATGTTTTAACCTCAAACCTATAAGAAAGCTGTGTGATAGCTATCCCTTTGCATTAAAGTGTTAATATAAAGCTTTTTGTGTATTTTTTTTAGGCAGTCGACTGACCAAAACAAAATATCAGCCTGTGCAGGAGATTTATGACTGATAGCTGGTGTCCTAAAAAGTCCAATAATAATTAAATATTGGCCTGATGTATCGGTTGGCCGTCTGTCGCTAATACTGATAGGAAAAATTCCCTCAGGAGCTTTTCTTTTTTTTTTTTTTCTTGGATGGAGTCCATTTTTTATTTATTTTTTTATTGTGGAAATCAATATTAAGCCTATTCCTTAGTATCAAAATTGAGTATGACATTTTATTTGATCAGATCTGTGGAGAGGCGACCTCGCTCACCCTTAGAATGCATGCTTTGTTATTGTTCTTAGCTATATAATACTTTCATTGAATAAATGCAAGGTTTGTTTAATGCCATATTGTGTATAGTTGCATAGGACCCATCTCTTGATCTGTGAGGAGACAGAATCAAACTCCGCCAACCTCTCAGTTCTACAGCGAGTCTAATTTGGTACATCATTTACCAGATTTGATCAGCCCAGACACAGCCTTTTCAGCATCTAAATGAAAGCAGAGGGACACAGACAAATATCACCCAGAAGCAGAATACAGCAGAAAATATCACACATGCCTCTTCGTCTACCACCAGCCTGCTTAAAGGTACACGCTAACATTTTATTGTGCGGGGATGTTCCACTGTACGGCATTAAGCTTCTTGAATACCTTGCGTTCGTTGGAGTCGGTTCCCATGTTACTTTATCTGTAGTTGTGACTGGTGCCTGACTGCTTTTTGTGGTGGGTGGATGGAGAGCGCTCGCTGGCAAAATTTGGCTGCCACACCAATGGCATTAATCATTCTAGCCCCAAATGATTAATGGACTCAGTTACACACATAAATACTTTGAAAAATGATGTATAAACCAAACCAATAATTCAAATTGCTAGAATTACTCAGCTTCAGTAAGAACAACTTAGAAAGGGCTGTTTGCCAGAACGTTATGCTCAACTGAATCCAGTCATAAAACCTAATGGGACGTTATTTTGTGTCTTCGGGTCAGGTAGTCTTTTATTACAGTGCATTTGCATCATAAAAGAATGGTAGTTTGTCGCCAGAGGTTTTCGGCTCATTGTGTTCTCAATAATGTTCCTTGGACACCTTCCAGATGTTGCTAATAAGCTTTAAAAGGTGAGTATGAGGTTGAATGCTTTGGACACAAATTGTTACAGATCTTAAACATATTTATATTTGACTTGGCTGGTCTGTTCCTGTAAAAATGTCAATTTTGTACAAACAAGATTAAAGCACCATCACTGTCTGAATGTGATGTTAAACAAGCTCTTGATGCTCGCCTGGTGTTTCTGATACTGTTACCCTGCAGTGAGTGTGTGGTTGGGATTCTACCGGAAAAAAAATGAAAGTGGTACAAGCAAGAAAGATGCTCAAGGGAGATGAATGAAACGTAGATGGATTCTGAAGGAGACAAGCCCAGCTCCGTCAGCCGGCTCGTGTCCACTACAAACTACTCCACCAGCCTGCGTGTGAATAATGAATGTTATCTTTCACTCGGACAGGGTCAAGAACAGGCAACCAGTCACCTCTATCTTCAAAATCTCAATTTCTGAAATACATGTCCATACACCAGCATCTGACATGCTTCTGCTAGCCCTGAGGAGATAACACATGGGATGGACAAAATGCAGATGGAAGTGTTAATGGAAAACAACACTAATTTTCTGCATGGTCTCCTCGTAATCTCAGACTCACACCATGCTGAGAAAAAGTACAGTGCAGAACTCCTCCAGAACTGACCCCAACTGATCCATCAAAACGAATAGGCTTTGCGTGCAATATCACTGCTATTAAAATACAGTTATAGAGAGATAAGGTTAATTGTCCCACAAATGGGTCCTGTGCACATTTGGAAACTCCACTACTGCAGGGCATTCAGTGTATTTCACGGGTTTCGGATTTATGAAAAATGACGATAGTTGCCATAGCAATTGTCACTTTTAAGCAAAATATTACTACCACTATATCTTTTGGATGGGCAAAGCTGTCTCAAATATTTACATATACCAGGGAGCTAAAAGCCATGAAAGCGTACTGTGTGTCATAAGTGATGTTATAATCCAGCCGTCTGGCCAGTTTCCTTTGCACTTTTTTCCCCCACTTTCCTATTATACAGTACGTGTATTAGATTGATGTATTTCTTGTTAGTGACTTCAGCTGTCTGCTTTAATTAACCTGTCTGCATAATGCAATATTGAATCTTTTCAGAACAGAGCAGCTATATCGATCTTCTGCATCAAGTTACGCAGTTTAATCAATAGTATTATCAATATTGCAAAAAGGATGTTTGGCATCTGACTCTTAAAGGGAAAATGTCTGCAGAGCCAGTAGAAGATGTGTGTGATCCATAGATTATTGACTTTACATGTCTTATTATGCAACGTTTAGGCTCTGAAATCCGTTATTCGGCTTGTGTTTGCTAGAGTAGAGTAATATATGACACCCGTGGATCATTATGTTATAATTTATACATTTTAAATTGCAATATTCATGAAAATGACTTAAAAGAAACGAGAAACTTTTCATTTGTACCAAAATGACTCCTACATGTATCACCGATTAAGAAAACTAAATTGAAGAACAAAGTAAGTACAGTCGTGGGCGTATGCCGGTGGTGGTGGAAACGGGGGTTGGGTTATGGTGTCTTGAAAATAAGCAATTAAAGATTGTTCAAACATGCACCAATCACTCCACATACAACTTCAAGAGGGTAAATGAGAAGGAGAAACAACTATAACATGATTAAATGCTCAGAAAAGTCGATTTTACAAGAATAGATCTGCACTAACATTGTATGAAACTAAATGTGGAACACAACTAAAGGCTGTTCTGATTTTTATGTGCATAAAATCACCAGCAGGGGGCAAAAAGTCTCCAGTGTAAACAGGCCAAAACAACAGCTCCTAAATGTTGATCAGCTTTGCAGCAGACAGTAATGAACAGAGCATGTCCTTTTGTTCTAAATGGGCTTAATGTTTCCATTTTAGCCTGAACAGGATCTGTTTAATAACAAGTCAGCAGAAATATCCATCCAATTCAAGGAAAAAGGTGAACACATAAATGCCCATCATTTATGTGTTCTGGGTACAAGGTAATAAACAGCACCCGAACTGTCCGGGCAATTAATGACGTGCTGACAAAGATTTATCTAACTCATGATCCCAGAATAAAAAGCGGAGATGTGCATTTTGAGTGAATCATCTGACATTACTTAAAAGACATTTGAAGAACATGGTAGTTCAAAAATATGACAATTAAGTGACTCATTTGGCTATTACAAATACTTAATGATAATTCATGATCCATATTGCCAGGATAGGTAGGTAAGAAAGGAGCTAGTGTGAATTTAGCAGTGGCAGAGGGTAACAAAGTACAAGTAGTAAAGTACTGTCTTAAGTAGAAATCTTTAGGTATCTGTACTTTACTTAAGTATATTTTACAGTGGATACTTTTTACTTTTACTTCACTACATGTGAGAGCGGGTATCTGTACTTTCTACTCCACTACATTTTTGAACTGGACTGAAAACTAAAAAAAGTATTTTTCATATGATTTGAGAGGTTATTTTGAGGATATATTGAGGGTTATTTTTTTTTTTTACCATATTCGTGGTTGTCTTTGAGCAAGCAAAAATAAATACACAAACTTCATAAGAAAAGTTAAGAAACTGAATCGTATTGCTACTGTTGATCAAAATATGTATTATTTAACTACACTTCATTTAACACTTAAAGAAATGAACAACACTCATGTGAAATACTTTTACTTGTTATTCTTAAAGTACATTTTTTAAACAAATACTTAAATACTTTTACAGTACTTAAGTAGATTTTTTTAATATTATACTTTTACTTTTATTTGGGCAACTTTTTAACTTTGAATCTATATTTTTACTTAAGTAACAAAGCTGAGTACTTCATCCACCACTGAACTTTAGATAATATTTTGCCATTTTTTCTGTTATTAACCAGTAAATTTCAGGCCAGTTCCTTAGACATTACTTTAGCAATGAATAATCACAGTGCAGTTTGCCATTAGCAACTGTCATGTAGAACATGTGTACTGAAAAATGGATATCTGCCTCACAGCTTTGAGATAGAAATGACATAAGCTGTAATTACTCACCTACTTATGCATGGGTAATATAAGATGCTAAACTAACAGAGCAGATCCCCTCCAGCTCTCTGCAAACACAGGTTTAACAGTGGGGAGTTAATGGGTTCAGGGAAAAGTCATTACGGCTCTTGGACAAATACAAACTACTCTAGAGTTTTTATATCATTAGGGTCTCAGAGAGTACATCTACATCCAAGTAACACTCCGAGAGGAAAAAATGCATAAGGAAATGCAGCGAAGGAACTGTATTATCCCTCAAAACAAAATGATATATGGAACGATCATTTTTGGAGGTCTGTTTTTATTGTTGGTACTTTTTCTTTGGGGAATTTTTTGTGATTTTTGTACAGCGGGGAATGAATAACTTCTGATGTATGAAATAGTAAACTGCATGTTTCATTTTGTTATTTATCTATTGTAGCCATTTTTATATATACTGTACAATTCAATCTTAGTGCAGCTGTGTCAATGGCATAAATCAGTTTCAATATTATAATTTATCTTATATTTATATTTTCTTGAGCAATATAGCGGACTTCAGAATGTGTTATTGTGACAGGCCTAGTTAGATGTGATTTTGTCAATAATAAAAAGCTTGATAGCCTCAATACTGATATACAATAATAAAACAACGCAATAGAATATAAAACCCAAAATAATTGTAGTTTTATTTACTGTATTACCATGTGGTCTGTATCTATGTCTTATACTACTACTAATATACACTAGAGTCAATTTTTTTCTTTATTTTGACTGTTTTCTACATTTTAGATACATGTGGAAGACATGAAGCAAGATATATGGAGTATTATGTACAGAAAAAGTCAAAGTTAACTCTACTAAATATTTTTTCGATAACTACTTTGAGGATTTGAATATAAAATATAACCCCCCCAAAAAAATGTGTTTTTTTTTTTTTTTTAGCTTTTTTCTTTGCTACATATAATCCATATATCTTACTTCATATATTTGATGTATTTTTTATGTATAGCAAATGTAGAAAATAGTAAAATGAAAGGGTGTGTCCAAACTTTTTGACTGGTATTGTATATTACCATTCTACAACTTCTTTTTGTACCGATACTTGTTCAAATTTAAATTATTATAACGCTTATGCAAGACAATAAGGGTACTGGAGTGTACAGTGGTACTTGACCTGAATTAACTGAGACAGGAAAGCACAGTATTTTAAAATAGCACATTAAAATGTACGAGTTAACCTCCCTGTTTTCCATTATTGACTAGGGAGGATAATATGTCTGCATAGATTGTTTTTAAATAATTACTGTAAATCTGCAGTGCAATCTTTCCCAGAAACCTTATCTAACATTACTTGTCTGCGGCCAGCATGGAGGCAAGTCTGGAAAATAATTTTGTGTTTATTTTAATGATGTCTTTGTTCAAAATAAGTGTCTGGATCAGTGAATAGTGTTGCAGTCACGACAGAACTGAGCTCCCTAATCCCAGGCATCCACTGAGTCATGTCTGTGTTTCATCTGAACTGACAGATGTGTTCCCCAAAGAAGGATGTGAAGAGACTGTCTGTGAAGTCTCTATCATACACTGAAGGGGCTCATGTGTCCTGAACCTGCTCAAGTCACTGGGATATGAATAACAATCACACATCTGCTCCGCTTGAATGAGTTCAAACTAGTGCACAAAGTTACTGCTGCTCGTGTGGCAACTACAAGTGCTACAAATGGCTGGGTTTCAGATTACATTCAGCAGGTCTTTAATATTAAATGGAGATGGGGCAAGTAAAATGGGTGTGTGTTTCTTATTGATGAGGAAATGTTTGCCCCACTGTCAAAACAAGCTGAGAGGAAAATTGGTATAGTAGTAGTTGCTCGTTTTATTATCACTAAAGGTGCACCTGCTCGTCTGGTGGTATCGCTGATGGTCTTGCGACGCCCGGGATGTTACACATTATGGCATTATACACATCTTTTAAATAGTTTATTTTAATATTATTGGTGTTTTTTGCTGAAACATTCCCAAAATATTATTGAAAACACTTGACGATTTGCCTGTTTGCCTCTCAGATATGACCTCTGGCTGACCATTGAGCCAGATTTAATGCAATACTGTGAAACATTTTAGGCAAAGCAATAACATCTTCACAGAGACAAGCAGGTGGTGGTCCTGCCAACACGATTATTAAGATTCTAAGATTACACTTGCAAATTAGCATCAGTTCGATATATGTAAAGAATTCTTGCCTGGATGTTGCTTTAATCAGTCACAATACCAGCTTTGACTGTTAAATCATTGCACACTTCTAGGTAAGTGCAAATTACCTGCAGTGGACCATCGCCAGAACAGGTCTTTCCTCTGAAAATGTCACACCTGAACAGAAAATGTTAATGGCAGTTTAGTCATTAACATAGCTCATTGGATCCATCAACTTAAACCATCTCTGCAGCCAGGGCTAAACTGAATGTGGTCCATTACTTGGCATGTGTACTCGAGCTGGTTACCTCGTTTAGAAGTGACACACATGCAAACAGATTTCAAACTGATTTTAATGGTTTGTCAGGAATACAAAAGAGTTAACAAGTATTGTCCCAAATGAAGCGTAAAAGGCAATAAAGAGTATGACTTTCATCCTTACAAAAGAACTCAACAGTAAAATCAAGTTGGTTTTCTATTGGTAAATAGCACCGTTTTTTTTTTGTAACTTTAATGGTTTTATTTCAGCTTGATGGCACAAGTCATATAATATTGGAGATTGCTCTTTGGAAGATAGTAGATCTTTGTTCAGTCATTACTGTTCTTTACATTTTTAAATAAAGGAGCTTTTATTATTTAACAATATGACATAATGGCTGCAGATTGTGGTTGTTTGTACAGTAAATATTTTAATCTATCTGTTGTACACTTTGTTGTACAATTTCTGGTATAAAATCATGAACACTCCTCATTTGGAATGGAAATCCATTGATTGTAAGTGAAAATACATTCATAGAAGAACAACAGACTCATAGTGTGCTGTTGTCCGAGGGTTCATAAAATTATAATTATCTTTGATTTGTGTAATTGATGAAGCCCCTGAAACTGACGCAAAATATAACATAACATATAAATGTAAAAATAAAGCAATTGTGAGATAAATAATAATACAGCTGTTGTTTATCAAGGTTAAAATGCCTCTATGGAAAAATGCAAGTAGTAGCAACAAAGATATAGTTGTTCCCTGATTGTTGATTCTATGGAGCTCACAATCAGAAGTCTTGACAGCAGGTGCATCCCTTTAATTCATCTTTTCATCTGGAGTGGTCTCATATTCTCCAGTCATGATGGGATCCCCTATAGACTTTCACTTCTTCTCTGGATGCTACGTAAAGAGAGCAAGCACAAATAAACAGACAGATCAATAATCAATCCTGAACCAAGGAAGCAAGACTTTGGCACGATTAGTTTTTCCTCCACACCAATACTATAAAGTTATGTTGCCAGTGGCTAAAACTAACCTAAATACATGACCGGAAGTTTAACTGGCCTGTTCCACAACATCCTGCCGTCCCAAACAATCAGGTTCATGGCCCATCAGGCATGCATTTTCCTGAGACTGCTGGGAGTCAATAGGGGTATCTATCTCCATTTGATTTCCATTTGCTACAGATTGGCAGCTAAGCGCTTTAGATTGAGCTTGCATAGATGCTAACTGAGAGATAAAGCACAGACCAATGCACTGAATACAACAGAAAGAGCAACAAAAAGCTTATAGAAATTTAAATTACCGGTAATTGGGAATTAGCCAAGAATCATGTCACATGTTCAATATTAACAGAATATCGTAAAAAGAAAATTGCATAGAAATGGTACACTATAATTATTTAGGGGTCGTTTTCTCTTTTGGGCAGATGTCTGTGCAAATCTAGCCAAATCTTATATGCAGATCTGGGAACTGCTCCAAGGTGAAAGAGGGGTAGCAAATGTTAGAACACTCCTCCATCATCCTTCATCGAAGGTTGAAGTTTCAAACTTCATTTTTGCCCAAAGTGAGTATGTACTGGTCAAACACTTCACCCACCTTGCGTTTGTATGAATATGGTATGTGAGTGATCAGTGATGGTTTGAGGGACAAATGGCACAGAGTGGCAGCCTCGCTTCCGGGACTATCCCAGGGCAGCTGAGGCTACAGAAATAGTTTACCACCAATAACAATGGAGTGAATGACTATAAAGTAGCATTGTGAGAGGCTTGTAAAGCAGATGCAATATAAGTGCAAGTGCAAGTGCAATACCTGTGATATTACAAACTGATTCTGTGAATAGGAGAAAAAGGAAGATAAGGAAGATGAGAAAGCTGATAATTTTGTAGGCAACTGTAATTTAGTATGCCACAAACTATATTTAATATTGATAATGTTCTCTATCTCAAACCACATCACATTATATACAGTACAAATTATTCATTGCATGCACTCTGTCCTGACTCATCCTCTATTGGGGCTTACGGTAGGTTCCAGGACATCCAGAGAAAGTTAAATGTCAGGTCAGAACTTCCAGTACAATTGTTTATTCACCTCACGACTCGTCTGTCTTCATTGTGACAGATGTGGCTTTTACAGAAAACCAGTGCACATTATTTAACAGCCCTCGTCATTACCATCACCAACACTTACACAGCTTTAGTAAGAAGCACAGAGCCAAAGAGTGCATTAATTCTTTGATTAATGAATAAAACCTAACAAGCCACATACCAGAGTCACCTTGTTAATTTAGCTAGATTTAGACTTTGAATCGAGGGGAAGTGTTGCGTATTTTTTCGATCCATTACTTACCCAGTATTTTATAACAATATGCAGTGATTTATACTGTTTAGACTACGGTGGCACAGGCAATCCTTAAGGAATACATTTATTAATTTATTCATTTTTTTTGCTTAGTGTTTCTACTAATCAAAAGACTGATTAAATATTAAATAAAGTTACTGCTATATATTTATGTTAACACAACGTATAATTAAAAACCCATTTATTGCTCAGCTTGTTTTCGTTTGTCACACTTTAGACAATGGGGGGGGGGGCGCACCGTAGTCTCCTCCATTAATAAGAAACACTTCATATGCATTTATGGATGTACCATCTTTATGATATTGTTCACAGAGCTCAAATACTTACAGCAGCAGCCAGTGCCTGAGCAAGATCTTCAATGATGTCCTCCTCATCCTCCAGCCCCACAGACAGCCTGATCAGAGTGTCACTGATCCCAAGCACGGCTCTTTCTTTCTCAGGTACTGATGCATGGGTCATAATAGCCCTAAATAACAATAAAAAATTACTTTGGTGGACCTAGCACAGAAGAATAGGAGGGTATTTATGACATTGTGGGGACTAAAATCTGTATACACGTTAACTTTATAGTGATCTGCCTCAAATATCAGATCCCTATGACATAAATTAAGAATGGAAGATACTGACAGAGAAAAAAAATGAATAAAAATTGGGCGGTATTATCACATATGATGTTTAGGCCTAATTTTAACAATGCAAGAATTAGAGAATGTGCTGAAATGTGCCTGTAAATGTCTTGTTCCCAAAGATCATAGAACCCCAACATCTTTGTAAGGAGCTGTGCACTTTGAGATGTGCTTTATTTGCTTAACTCTGCTGCCCCCATGTGGTAAGAGTAAACAGCACAATGAGCTTCAGTTAACTTACGGATGCTCGGCTAAACTTTCATATCCACCAAGACTCTCGGCTACTGCAAACATCTGAAACATTAATAATAGTATTGTAATAACTCCAGATTAAATGAAATGTAGTAAAAATGCTAAAACGAATTACTTTGAGGTTGCTGAGGAAGGTACTCGCATGCTCAAGTTTGCCCTTAATGTAGAAGGTGATCATTCCAGGACATCCAGTGCATTGTTTCTTCACTACATCATATTGGGGATGGGAACGGAGGCCTGATACAAACATACAGACAGGGTTATTATCCAGAAAATTTAATCATACATCCTTAGTGATTGTGATGCAACTATAACCTTTTATGGATGTGAGCTTTGACAGACACAGAACATTTTAATAGTACGCACTGTGAATTTAAAGACAACTACCTGTCTTTAAATTCCATTGTAAACCACAATATTGATCTAAAATGGCTTAATATTACAAACAGATGCATTGACGTCACTGTGGAATTTTGCATTCCCCGCATAGTCTTAGCAATCACACCCAAAGTTCATTATTGACATTTCTCTGTGGTTATGTGTCATCCAACTGTTACAGAATTTGTCCTTGAATATTATCAGTTTCTTGGTCACTCTTCTGCTATTCACTGCTCATTTTATCTTGACCAGCTTATCTCCAGCCTGTCCTTCTTAGCTCCTATTTAAACTCCTTGGGTAGAAGCATAATGAGACCTGAATGGCCGATACTACCGTGCAGTGTATTCCACAAAAGACAAATGTCCTGCATCTTCATAGTGGAATCTCATCATAGGTTGTCATCAAGTATTTATATGTTTTTATAGCTACATGGCATTTTTGAGCCCTATATGTATGACCGAGTCTGAATATTTTGTATGATTTACATACACCGGAGTGGGCAAGGATGAAGATTTGATGAAAACAGACATTCTGAGCTCTCAAGCCTCAAGAGCAAAACAATGCAGGATTAATCACACATGCTTGTTGATTGTATAATGGTTAAAAGCATATAAACATTTATTTTACATAACATGTCCCCTTTAACCACCTTATAAACAGCACTACAAATGTTTATCTTGAAAGTATCCCCCTACCACACTTAATATATTTTGTCACCTGGAAAGATGACGCGCTCCACTCTGGGATCCGCCTCCAAGAATCTGGCAGCAGCCATTGCGTTTTTGAAGTGTCTCTCCATACGAAGGTGCAGCGTTTTGAGGCCCCGGTTGCACAAGAAGCAGTCAAAGGGAGATGGCACTCCACCGAGAGCTGAATTTAAAAAAAAGATTTACTTGATTGGGACAATGCATGTTAATGAACAAATATAACAACATGTATGTAAACGTGCCGGATTATAGCCAAAGGCTAATTTCCAACCACTGTCCCATAAAAGTACTTGATTAGCTATACGAGTATTAACTTGTCTTCAAAGTCAACAACTATTTTAGATTTAATATTTTACACACCGTTCTGAAGAAATTTAAGCCGATCATACAGGGCCTCATCGTTGACAGAGATAAGACCCATTACTACGTCACTGTGGCCTGTAAAGTAGATGAAGGTAAAATGAAATAAACAAGTAAAATAACAAAGATGTATGAAAATATGAGACTACTGTACCATTCATGTATTTGGTAGCAGAATACATGCATATATCAGCTCCTAGTGCTAATGGCCGCTGGGGAGAGACAAGATCCAGTGGGCAACTTGTCACATGAATAGGAACTTAATTACAACAAAACAACAGGTTGCAAATGGACTGAAAAAAATCTCTCACCTGAAAATAGGCTGACATAAATGTGTTATCCACTACTACAATTATGTCTTTGTTATGTTCATGGACTAAATCTGAGCAGGCTCTGATGTCCACAACTTTCATTGTTGGGTTTGTTGGGGTCTCAATCCACACCATCTATAAAAAAAATATATATATTTTTTTTTAGGATTTAACTAAATAAAACTAGAGGTAACTGATTACTGGAAGCAGTAAAAAAAAAAAAAAAAAAGATCAAAAAAGCAATGCAAAAAGAAACGTTAGAGCTTAACAGAATAGGGACACACCCAATGAATATACTTATTCATGCTGACGTGGAAAGTTTGCCTCTTACTTTTGTATTGTTCTTAATAGCAGCCTTGAGCAGCTCTGGCTTAGTGCAATCAGCAAAACTGATTTCAAGGCCAAACTGAGCAGCAACTCTTTGAAAGTAGCGATTTGTTCCTAGGAAAAAAGTAGCATTATTTATTTGATAAGAAATTACTTTCATTCTGGATACACTTTTAGTACAAAAAAAAAAAAACTCTGACAAACCTCCATACACATCATCCATGCAAACTATCCCATCACCAGCTTTGAGCATGTGAGTTATGGTTACTGTGGCAGCAAGTCCAGACGCAAGAGCAAGACCTGTAACGCATAATAACAATAATACCATAGTAGACCTCTTGTCTTCTGCTATAGGGAATCTAACCCTTAGCCTGTTTAAGGGGAGGCAG
The DNA here is from genome assembly GCA_019594935.1 of Periophthalmus modestus. Classification (NCBI taxonomy): domain Eukaryota; kingdom Metazoa; phylum Chordata; class Actinopteri; order Gobiiformes; family Gobiidae; genus Periophthalmus; species Periophthalmus modestus. Next base: position 7,401,618 of record JAIEZT010000007.1, on the reverse strand, counting down.
TAAGCCCTGGTGAAATGTACTTATATGTCAAAAACAGTTAAGACTATTGTTTCATGCGTAATAAACTTCTTAATCTAACCAGAGCATAAAACTAGTGCGGACTCCTTTGATGTGACTTTTTTCACACTGCCCCCTTCAACTTGTATTATGTAATGATTCCTGGATTGGATTTAATATTGAAGATGATAAAGATAAGATAAAAGTGCTAAAATATAATGTGCACTTACAATACTTGGCTCCATCTAGAGCTGCCACAGCCTTCTCCAGGACATTTCTGGTTGGGTTTCCACTTCTGCTGTACTCAAACCCCTACACAAAACAAATAATACACATGAACAAACAGTTTGCTTTAGGGCTATACAGTAACATGGGATCTACAGGTAAAGGTTGTAGTGGAAATTCTAGTTTGGACAGGACTTAAAACAAGTCTGCTTGATGCTCATGAGTAGACCTCACATGGCCTTGAGACCGTTTGTACAACTCTGTGTGAACAAGGACATCTGTAAACATTCACCAGCCACCAGTATTTCACATAATCTCATAATTATTACTAGAGTTCATCTAATGGCAGGAGGTGTAGCTGTTTTGAGCTATAAGAAGAAGGGGGGACAGCACAGCAAGACACGGATGACTTAAAATAATAAATACAAGAATGTTGGAGTGGATACCTCGTGTAGGATATAGGATATATGCCACCAAACTAATTAATATGTGAACTCATACTGATTTCTGTTATTTCCGTCGGGGCTGGGGGAGATCATACTCAGCACGCTGTCGCCCTCTCTCCCTCAGCACACACATAATAACCATAAATAACCTCAGCATATCACTTACAGCGTGGTTTCCTGGTCCGTTCTGCTTGAATGTGGTAGAAAGAGAAATTGGCGGCACCACGGCCATTGATTTCCACTGCTCTGGCTCCTGCCCGATGTGAATGGCATCTGTAGCAAACGATTTAAAGACCGTGTGAAAGCCAGCGAACAGGTCGCTCTGATCCTCCTTTTTGGGCTCCATGACAGCGCTCTCCTGAGTCCTGAGTCGAAAGAGAAATGGACTAAAGAGTGTACAGCTGTACGCTAAAGGGAAGAGCCATTTACCGGAGCCATGTGTCACAGTCGTTATGGACCAATCAGCGCGCATCAACACGCGCGAGGCGGCTGTGATTGGCGCACGAGCGGGGGCGTCCAGACCATGTGACCAAGGCACGTTGTTTGCGTTCCTATGTAAGCGCGGCGGCTTTAGAAGAGGCACTGATGCAATCCACCACACACAGGAAGCGAACTACTACTGTCTCTCATGTGTAATACCACAAGATCTACTCTGGACTAGAGGCTACATAAGCACACAGGGCCACAGACAAATGATACACTGTTAAACTGTAAGGACAAGTTTCCAAATGTGTCACCAATCAAAGAACTGTATTGCCAAATCTTCAGATGTACGCATCATAAGCATAAAGTACGTCGTCGCTACAAATTCTTTTTAAGACAACTCTAAGGGCGTTGGTTCCTCATCAGTCTTGGCGTGTTATTCATCATTACTGTCATCATCTGTACTGTAATACAGTGTTTACACCACAGAGGGAGAGCTTGCTCCTTCACACATGGAGGCCTATAGACTCTTAACCCCATATAACTTGTTTCATGTGATATTTCTCTCTTTCGAGTGCAAAATTTCAAGTTTTTATATGTTTTAATTTATTATGAGATATCAAATTTTTGAGTGCATAGGTAGAATACTGGCTTTGGTTTAAAACTGAGCTAGCTTAAACCATGACATGTTTTCAGTTAATTTACTTGGACTTAAACACTTCTAGCATGCAAAACTAATTTCATAGCAGTCATAAGAAATTTAGATAATGTTTTGAATAAATGTATACTCATTATAACACCTTCACAAACTGCAGTAGACTTAGGGCCTCATGGACTGGATCTACAGCCACACTCTTATGTCTACAACATGTGTTCATGTTTTGCTCTTTCTCACTTTATCCGATAGTAACCTTCTTCAAACTCTCGCGATAGCTCACGGCGGAAGACATCACCCAATCTGCTCTGTTTCGAGTCTTGTTGGAGCCGTGTATGTTTGCTGTGACCGGGGACAGTTTGTGGGAGCGAGCTGTCTATGTATTTTCAGAACGACGTAGTGATAACGTGCTCTTAAAAACTCGTGACTTTTGACCATAGATAGTTCATGTGGTGCATTTGTCCGTGTGTTTTAGTTCCTGCGGGCGGATCGCGTTGATCGCGCAGAGGGTCCTCTCCACGGCGGCACCCTCTGCTCCGCCTGCGCCGCCGCCACGGTGTTTAGAAGATGACCGGGGAGAAGATCCGCTCCCTGCGCAAGGACCAAAGGCCCAGCAAAGACGGGGACTTACTGGAGCCCGACGAGGAAGCTGCCACCGGGACTTTTACCGCGTCCAAGGCGAATAACAAGAGCAGAGCGAGTAAAATCTTCAGCAACCACAAGTTAAGCAGGTCATCCTCCACTCAGCAGCAGCACAACCAGCAGTCACAGATAAACGCCAACACTACTCCCCTGTCCACGGCCGAGGTCATCGACGACAACAACAAGAACCCAGTGATCCGAGCCGCGCAGGACTATCCCGTGCACGAGTGTGTTTTTAAGGGAGATGTCCGGAGACTGTCTTCTCTTATTCGGACGCAGAATATCGCTCAGAAAGATGTCCATGGTGAGTTTCCCCAGCTGTTCACTCTGATTGTAGTTTTATTATTCCCTGCTCAGGTGTGGCATATGTGGGCACAACCTTACATGTCCACTACTACACAATAACTTTATTCCACATAAATCTGCATTTTGTTGTAAGAAGTGTAAACCCAGCACCTTCAGAGAAAACTGTAACCCAGCCACTTCGAAAGTCCTTCAGAGACCTGGCATGTTCTCTATGGCATTAGATACAGACACTTACATTTATTAGTAAAGCTGCCAAATTTCTGTCAGTTTTCCACCAAGCTTTTTTTTTTTTTTACTTTAGTTTTAGCCTAGATTTCAGGGCATTGCTTGTGAACAACTATTCTGCATACTATCTCTACATTTTCTCAAGAAGGGCTTGGTGATGCTGATCTAGCACTTCAGCTTCCCCCTTTGGAAACACTAAAAGCTTGTATAACGCCCATTTTCTCCACTAGGTTTGTCAAAAGAATGAAGAAAAGAATGGAAAAACAGATACTGATTGATACTAAAACTAATATCAAAACCAGATACTCATTTGAACAGTTTTAGTGTAATTTTGAGCTTTATCAGAAACTCATATCATGGTAACATAAAGGATGTACTATTATTTTGTGTATGAAAATTACATTGTTACTAAAAAAGGGGCATGTTTTAACTTCATTGTAGTATTGTAATCAGTATCAAGTATTGAGTCAGCTCCTTGGTATTGAAATCGAGTTTGAAATTTTAGTATTGCGACAACACTGATACAACATTAACTTGGATTAAATGCACTTGTAGCTTATAAGTTTGAACATGCTTTGAATAAAATGGAAGTTGTATCTTCCTGTTATCTTTAAGTCACCAAATGTTGTTTAGAAATGCTGTTTATAATGCTGTTTTACTTGGTTAAATTGTTTTGCTTTCCCTTCTGCAGGAAACACACCCTTGCATCTTGCTGTCATGATGGGGCACAAAGGTGAGCAACTAATCGCTGCTTGTCACTGGTTTATTTTCGTATCTCTGTGTCGATGTCTATAAACATGTGTTGTGTTTTTTATTGCCACAGTTAATACATTTCTTGTACAAATTCCCACAAGCAGCATTTCATTGGGATTTTTGCAGTAGTGTTGTAAGAAATCCTATGTTAAAATATTCTGCTTTAATGAACTGTTTATAAACAAATTGACCTTACTGCATTCATTCTATCTAAAAAAAAAAAATGCAACCATGCCATGTTAGAATTGAAAAGATACCTTAAAATATCTCCTTCCAAGTTTGGCTAATCATAAAAATGTGTAAAATAAGCACCAGATGAATCATAAGAATCAGATGAGTTTGTGTTGTTACTCAGTTTCCAGCTAACTCTAACCTGCACTTGGTGAAGTAAAAGCAAAAGATGAAATATTGATGTCCTGCCTCTTTGAGAATCTATGCTTACATTCAAGAAGGCTTTGGTACACGCTTCTGAAATTTTAATCTGACTTTTTTTGGCAGTGGACCTCCTGTGAGCAAGTCAAGCGTAGAGTTACCCGTGTTGCTCTATGTCTATTTGTTTAACGTCTGCCACTGGAGCATAGTTTCGATTGATTTCACATTTGCACTGTGCGATCCTTGTCACCGGAGTGGAGCCCATGAGTACTAGCAATGCAGACAAGCAGGACTACAAGCGATAGGACACAGTGGAATTGATTGTGCTAATGTGGTAGCCTGTCTTTTTGCCACAGAGCTGGCCCAGTGTCCTCTAGGGATATTCAGACCAGGCATGCAGAAGGCTGGAGATGAGATCATAGTTTTGGGTGTGGCGGTCCTGCTGTGATGAAGACACAGCCGAGGGTTTTTTGTTTGTTTACTGTTGTAGCAATGGGACAGATGCATTTAGTAGAATAATCTGATTTTGATTTTATAATCCGTAAAACTAGGGCTGTGTAATATGACGTGTAATAACATGAGATTAATGAGATGCTGAAAATAGTAAAATGAATGGTGATATTTTGATGATCTCAAAGTTCAAACATGATTTTTTGTCAAAACTATACGTCTATATATGTTTAGCAGTGGGGGCGCAACTAAAAATCATGCAAAATCATGCAGAAAAACCATTGGAGATCTTTCCACTCTTATGGTAGACAATACACACCCTGGTCTTTTATTTATTTATGTAATTTGAGCTGATGGGTGAACACAGAAGTAAATATAAATGTGTCCAGTACACTTAATGCATATTTGACATATTTTTTCTTATTTAGGCTCAAAAATGCATTTAAACAAGAAGGCTTATTAAATCCCAATGTTTTTGTCACGTGGTAATACTGAGAAAATAAAAATAATTACTTAAGTTAGATCTTGCCTAGAAATACTTAACTGACTGATCAATATTACGGTTCAAGTTAAACCATGACAGTGAAGTAGCTGAGGGAGTTTCCAGCAGCTTTAAATAAAAGTAAGAAACTCCCAAAACTTTTTTTTCATGAAGCCTGGACGACATGACACCAACAGAGAATCATGATATGAAGTGAGTGAAAATATGTTATTTTGGTGCTTGTCATGTTGTGCTTAGTGCTTCTCTTTTAAAATGCAGATGTTCAAATAGGCACTTTTCCCCCTTCTCTCCTCCTATTCGTCTGCTGCCATCTGACTCTGAGTGAGTGACAGGTGGATATAACCAATCACAGTGGAGTGTGAACTCTCAGAAGATTTAGTTTACTATCAAGAGGAATTATAATCGTAATATAGGCTGTGTAAGAAAACCATAATATGAATGTTTTGTGTTATCAGCCCCCCATAGTTTTACAGGTGGACTCTGTTTTTACTGCCTCATATTTACAGACTTTATTCACTATAGCCTCAGTTTTTTCAGCTTTGTATTTGATGTTCTCTATACTGAAGAGCACCAAAAAGACATTTTTTTTCAATCTCTACACATCCAAATAGCTCCTAAATTTTAGCTGTATTCACTATAGTGTTGTGTGGGATCAGTATAACTAGTGGCACAAGGCAGAATCTGGATACAAGAACAAGAATAACTATAAAGAACTGACCCAGCATCAAGTGTGATGTTGGTTGCTGCCCTGAAAGCTGCATGGATGAATCATTGATTATGGCTCTTGAGAACAAGGGGCTTGTCCATGTAATGAGAACACTTAATATCACCCTGACTCATTGTTAGTAATGTAACTTGAACCCTCCTTAATAATATGATAATAATTTCTGTTATTATGTATAATATGGTGCAAATAGGGCTGTGCAATTAATCTCATTTTCCTTAAGTAGGAAATTATATGCTTGCGAGGTCCACAGACAACATCTAAATAAAAACCTGTGGTTTATACTTAGGAGGAAGAAATTGTACTTTTTTTTGTATAAAATGTCAAAGGTAAAACATCTGTGTTGTTTATGTTCAGGAAATTAATATTCAAAGTGATTTTGTTATTAAAAAAGACAGAATAGGAATGAGATGATATTAAAATTTAGACTCACGCTTATTTCGGCCAAAATTAATTAACGATGTTATCATGATAATTATTAAACCAAGGTTTACAGTTTTTTGAAAAAGTCACTAAAACATCAGTTGCCATACAGTTTGCAGGTGTCTGAGCGATCATTTTTATAGCTTTTTGCTGCAAGTGAAATTAACAATGAATAATAAATGTGTCAAATATATAACTCCTGACTATAAAAAAAAAACAAAAACAAAACAAAACTAACACGAATTACATTCAATAGTTTATTTGACCTGGTATGTTACTTACGATGGATATTTTTGGCTCAAGTTTGTCAAACAGTGTAGGATGGTTGTCTCACAAATGTGCATGCAAGTTGCTTGTGTTTGCCCTCAGAGCCGCGACTTTTTTCGGCAGGTTCTGCCAAATGGTGGCTCATTGCCTTGTTGGTCTTGTTTTTCAAAGCCATAATGATTCCACACGTCAGACCTCTTGAGTGGAGGATATAAATCCAGAATCCAGATCCACTGCCTGCCCACTAGCCATAAGCCATAGGCACAGAAGCTAACGAGTTTCAATTATATGATAGAGGGCCCCCTTGTGGACAAACTTCAGAATTAACATCTAAACATTGTATTGAAACCTGAAACACGAGGCAGTCTGGTGTCGTAAAGACGATTATCATCGTGTGTGATTATCACGATTATTTAAAAAATGCCACAAACGATTAATTGCGGATCTTTTTGATCGTGATTAATGATATGATCGTATATCGTACCATCCCTAAAAGAGAACATTGAGATTCGTCAACATGACGGTAAAAAAATATTACTTTTTGTTATATCAGCCAAGTGCAAGTTTGTTATATTTTGTATTGTCAGAACTGTTTTAAACAAATGCTGCTTTTCTATTTTTTTGTAATTATATGTTGTATGGTAGTTCTGAACCTGGAGTAATTGTATGCTGTATTAAGTATTCACACAGCTGCCTCATGATCAGAGCCCCATCTGTAGCTCGAGCACGTCCCGGGGTATTAGATGAGCACTTTATTTCCCAGTCCTGCTCCATCCTGCTCTTTCCTCTGCTGGAGTTTTCTTTACAGTTCATGCGCATGAAGTCAGTCTGCAGAGCTACAGGGAAATGCACAATATCAATAGATTCGACACTGCTCCAAACTGTGGCTAACAGCATATCGGCTAAATGTTCATATGATGTCTATAGCAGCATTTCTCTTTCAGATTATAATATGAGTCAAATAACTCAACATGAAAATGGCATACTGCTGCAACTAAAAGCTACTAAAATATGACTTTTTATTATGTTTATCCTCTATTAAAACCGCTTAAAAGTTGTCATATTTCACCTTAATCTAATCTACTTATTCAATTAACTGGAACCAAATGAAAATGTAACTGGCCACATTGCAAATTAAATACTTACTACTTACACATTTTTTTCTCCTCTGGTGTGCCCTTTAATCTCTAATTTAACATCAATGTTGTTTGTGTCTAATACTGTGCAGGCTTAGTTTAAATCCTCCATTAGATCAGTGTATGTCTGGCTGGCTTTTTACCTGCAACGTAACAGCTTGCCGGGAAACTCAGATGAACACTGCGCCTGACTTGTGCCCTCCTGTTCTCGACACATGATTGCATAATGTATATCAGCTAAACGTTGTCATTATTATTACACAATCATTGGATTTAGCAGGGTGATATATAGGCCACAGACTCTGGGGAATGTGAACTTGCGTCAGTCGCTAAGTACCACTGCATTTGGCCATCCCCGTTTTCCCCTTTTATCAGATTCTCTCTCTTCCTGGATTAGAGTAATGCAGGGAAACAGATGAATATTGTGCAGTTGCAAATAAGACTCTTTATACGGCTGAACAAAATATCGCTATCGGATCGAAATCGCTATTTGAGTAGGTGGAGTTGCCATTGAATTGCAAAGACTTCATTTATTTAAGCAAAAAATGTCCCCTTTTTTGACATAAATCTAATTGCAATAGTAATAGTAATCTGAAATGTTTTTTTTCTGTTATTTTATTCAATTTTTTTTTTATTAGATTTGATTTTAATATTATATAGTCACTGTATATTTTGGTTTGTTTTCTGCATAGGGCAATGTTTTGGCTCCTCTTCGGTGTTTAACCCGTCACTGGTATCAAGAGTCAGTGTTTTTAACTTCTGCTGCTAACTACATTATTTTATTTTTGTTTGATAGCAGTGGCATATAGGTTGTTTGCCAATGCAGGGGTTTTAGCTTCCTGTTAAAGCAGAACTATTTAGAGCTTTTAAACAGTTTTATATTTGTTTTTATGACCGGCTCAGTTTAGGGAAGTAACAGTAAACCAGATGTAAAAATGGTGTAAATAAAGTTGTCTGTGTAATCGCTCAGTCGTCCAGGTCTGATCCATAGTACAAACCAAAAGTAAAACCTGTCAGTTGGACAAAGTTGACAGATTTTACTTTTGGCTTTTAGTATAAATAAAGTTGTAATTTACAGGAATGTAAATGGTAAAGTAACAAAAGTGATACTAAAATATTCATGCAAATGTATAAACAAAATAACCTAAACAAAGATGTCAGAAATAAGATTTATGTCCCTAAAAAACTAGTCACGTAGATCTATTAAAAACAAGTGTCCCAAAATAAACACGATTCACTTAAACCTACAAACGGAACCGAGTGACAAATTGCATTTTTTCTTAATCGGTAATATGTGTAGGATTAGGCAGCGCTGCGTAGTCATTTTGGTACAAATGAAAAAACAAAAAAAATCCACTGCTGGTTTGCATGATCTGCAGATATCCATAGGAGGTGCTGACAACTTCACGGCTCTTTGCTGTGATGACGTTTACGGCGACGCCAGCCTTCTTTTATTAAGTCGTTTAAAATTAATACTGAGATTTAAAATGTGCAAATTATAACATAATGATCCACGGGTGTCATAGATTATAGCTGTATAGCAGACACAACCACAGTATGTCTTCTTTAAAAGGAGGCAAGTTTTTCCAGTGAAAGTGAAAAGTTTTTCCACTCACTCAAAAAAAAAAAAAAAAAAAAAAGTATTTAGTTTTGAAATGCTGATGGCAAATTTACTTCTTTTTCATCAGTTGAAAACCCATGGATACGACTAGAGGCTCTAGTTCTAGTAAGTAATGAAAAAGAGATCAAATAACAAACACTGAACTCGAGTGAGAAGGAGACTGCGAATGAATCAAACAATGTGTTCTTTTATTTACTAAACAGCACAGCAGCATAGAAAATGTCAACACCTTCGAGACAAGAGCAAAAACATCAAGACAAAAAGCATCGCAGCATTCAGTTTTTTTTTTCTCAAAGTATAATAATTGTGTTTCCTGAATGATATCATGAGAGTCCATTCCTTTACATTTAGTGAATGTGGCTCTGTTTAGGTTTTTATACTTGCAAACAAACTTGTAAAAGCCGCTCCACATCAAACACTAGAGCTCATGATTAATGCAGCACAGAGACAGGCCAGCCAACTGTCACTGTACCATCTCAGTATTTCTGTCCCTTTGTTGGGTTTATTTTGGGAAAAATTTCCAAATGTGTCACACTAAGTTTGTATGAGGCTCTGCCCTGTTTGTCAGTTAAGTACGGATTTAAGTAGTAAGCTCCAACCAAACACTAGAAGATAAATGATGTATTTAACCAATATTTGACAGAAATAATTTTATGAATGACTGTAAGCTTTAAAGAACACCATTGCCACACAACACTTGCATAACACAGTCAAAAAATGTGAATTTATTCTTTTTTCTGAACAAATTCTCTGTAGCACAGCCATCAAAACCAACATATACATTTTGAAATATGGATTTATGTATAGTTATTATCCATGTTTCTTTTCTTCATATTGTACAACCATAATGCTACTAGGGCCTATGTATATTTTCTTAGGAGATTCAACATTTTATTGAAGATGTGGTGGAAATGTGTTTATTTTCTTGAAAGTGGTTACAGTTACAGGACTGACTGCTTATTACACTGGAAATCCTTTTTATAGAATTGCTGAAAAACAGGTCCGAACTGGAGAGCAGAACCTGTCTGGGTATGCTTGGATGACTCATTTGGTTAACTGAGTGAAAGGTGGCTTGCAAAGCTAGCACCTGTGTGGGATTTTGCAGCATAAACGATCAAATACTGAAAAAAAATATGAGAAGCCTACTTTCTTAAATGCATCCTGTATGAATAGACGGTTAGCAGGAAGTGTCCATGGCCAATCCTTTGCTTTTGGTTTTTTCAGAGTTGTCCTGGTGCCAGGGTTTTAATGAATAATGTCACCCACAACAAAACTGACAACCAAGCCGGAACAACAGGCTTGAGTTTTGGCAGGCAGTAGTTTACTGACTGTCCACCCAAACAGTAAAAGGGATTTGGTACCGCATTTACTGCTGATGTAGAAGCAGAAAAGGGAAGAGGCTTGCTCTTGCCAACCCCAGTTTAAAATCTGTAAAGATGATGAATGCACAACAGAGTAGACACAAAACAATATCAGTGGTGCTTAGTGAAATGTATTTAAAGATATCATTGATTAGAGTTACAACATAAATCACAATTGAATCAACACTGTAATTCGAGTGACCAGGAAAATCTTCTTAAATATCTGGTCTAGTTCTAACCCCTAACCCTGTAGTTTAGACCTATACAAACATGGTCAGAAGTCCATTTGTGTGTCTTGTTTAACCATTCAATCTTCTCTCAAATGTCTGAAACAAACATTTGACATGTTTGAAAATGCACTCGAAGCAAAATCTGGATTTCTCATTTATTTGATTTAAAACAACTGAATAGTAGTCACATCTATGTACTATACCATACATTCTTGTTCTTCTCTGTGTTAATCAAAAGTATTGTACATTCAGTGGTTTATATTTACTTTTCTCTCTAAACCTGTTCTTTGCAGAGTGTGCCCATCTCCTTCTGGCCCACAATGCACCAGTCAAAGTGAAGAACGCTCAGGGATGGAGCCCCCTGGCTGAGGCCATCAGCTATGGCGACCGTCAGATGAGTGAGTCTCTGAGTGGCTTTGTTTTTTGCCAAACCGAGAGGGCGATTTGCACGTCTGCCAACACATCCACTGCACACACACATACACACACACACACACACACACACACACACATCGCACTGGTCCAGCAAACGATTTTCAGCAAACATTGTGACGTTAATGGAGTTTTGCTTGTGCTTGTGTGAAAACTGTGACGAGGGTAGAAAATTACCAAATCAAATGCAAATCAACACATGTCTGTGCCCATTCTTCCAGGCTGATGCTTCCTAGAAAGGCCATGACGTGGGCCTGGCTCCTTTGTGGTGCTGAGGGGAGACATTCCTGAAGGCCCTATAGCTTTTGTGTTCACATGAAAAGCTTAAATTCATTGGCTGTTTCTTTAGCTCCCCATTGGCTGATCAGGCTCAAGCCCCTGACTTGCCCATGCAGCAGTCATTCGCTGTACGCATCCTTTTTTTGCCACAGTGTTTACCAAGTACAGGGTTGATTCCTTAATGATGCACTCTATATATAAAGCAGTCATGTTCAGTTCTGTGATGGTCTGAAATTATGGTCCCTCATTTGAGTTAAAAAATCCTTTAGTCTAATTCTTGTGTGCGCCAATGTGACTTACTACAATATAGCTGCTCTTTTTGAGGTTAGATTTAGATAGACTAGCCATGGTTGTGGTAACTGTTTTACACATTTTTGTTTAAAGGTGCACTATGCAACTTTTCTGGAGAGGTTCCACCACATGCTTGACTCCAAGCTTTGCCTTAAATGTTTCACAGTATGGCATTAAACCTCTGTCTTCTTTATGAAGTTACAGGTCTTTTTATTTCTCAAAAATATACCTTACTTTGAGTGGGGCCACCTCTCCACTGATTTGATTTGCAACAACCTGGTGATGCCACCTTCTTGTCTCTATGGAGTTGGAGATGGATATGTTTAATGCCATACTGTTGAACATTCCAGGCAGAGCAGGTGACAAACCTATTCACTAGAAATGTTGCATAGTGCACTTAGATTCAATTCTCAGAACAGGCTTCAGGAGAATATTTTGAAAGCATCGAGATAAACGGTAATTATGATTCTTGAGATTATAGAAGTCAAAATCTGGCTTTTAATATTGTACTTCAGTTCCATTGTGACTGCAAAATTGTAATCATAGAGTGCCATTTTTATATTCCAGGGTATTGAATGATAGGACTGCAAACTGAGAGCCGTCTGCTGCTGGCTGCATGGGCTGAGTCAGCTTTAACTGGGAACAGTAATAGTACACTTTGTTTTACAGAGGGGCAAAAGTCTGCCTGTCCTGACCTCACAGCAACCACAATAGGCCTATGTGTTTAGTCAGAACTTTGAAATTCACCTTTATCAGTTTTTCTTTCTATTTGAACAATGAACCCTGCTGTGTTCAATGGGACTATTCCTGTTCAGACACGTTACCTTTGCCACATTCTGGAAATGGTAAAGAATTCAACTGCCATGACGTTAGCTGTGCCAATGATGTGCCGTTTCTGTGGGTGGCACTGACAGGCAATCACTAATGATCTCGGTGACTGAAAGTGAACCAACCCCCGAGGCTAACAATGATAAAAATAAATTCACTTTTCATTTTCTAAAAGTTAACACAGCAGCTCTGCAGTTTTACCAGGGCTAGGGGACAATTAATCAAATTTGAATCGAGCTCTAGATTATAGTCATGTCTAAGCTTCAATGATCAGCTTGGGTCTTATAAACCAAGAAGTTTACAGCCGTCAATAAAAGTATATGTCGTTTGGAGCTGTGTTCAGACTTTGGGTTAACTGAATGGGCACTGAATTTGAATTACTTTGTTTATGGTCATGAAATCAATACTTAAAGGCATTTTTATTGTTATTTTTGAAAAAAGTTTATTTTTTGCCATATCGCCTAGCCCCACATTTCACTGCGAGTCAATCCGGGGTTGATAAATCATTTTTAGTGTGAAGCTTCCAACCATCAGTGTTCTGTTTTATTGTTTGATTAATGGCTGCATGGTGCCTCTTGGTTGATTAATTGTCCCGACAGGTGACTTTGACGTTGTTTTGGTTTCTGCGCTGGTAGTGTTGATACTGGGTGGTCGTGTTTTGCCCTCCGCTTGTCCTGGCGAGCGGCACAGATTGGGAGATTGCCCAACAGATCTCTTCAACCCTCATTAAACCACTGGGTCTTGATGTGGTCCCTGTATGTGTGTGCATGACTGACCTGACCTACATTGAGAATTGAGGCCTCTGATCCCATGTTGGACTTAAGCTACACCCCGAAATATATAATATGATAAAGACCTACCACAGCAGCTGACACACAAGATGTACTTTCAACACCTATTCATATCCCAGACCCAGATATAGCAACATTTTATTAGCTAGAGTTACTTGATTTTATTTATTTAGTAGTTTACAAGGGCTTATACTTTTACTTTTACATGTATGGAGCGTCAACTGCCCACTTTCTTACTCACTCATGGTCTGGAGGTAAATTTCTCATTCATTTTTCTCATAGACTTTTTGCCAATTCAAATATTAAGAATTTAAAGGATATCAGAAGCTGAACTTGCTATGTGATAACTTATATCCACCATGACGCAATCTTTTTTTATTTGTCCAAAAACATATGAAACCTAACTTTTTTTCTAAAATGGTGCAGCCGTTGTTAATTTGCTGCAGAAAAACGGATCAACAAATTTTTCAGTGGATGGCCAGAACTAAAAGCTTAATGTGAACTGCGCTGAAATCTCCAGTGACTTTGCCTCTCCCTCAGGTCATGAACGAGGTTACTAGAACAGCTCATTAACTTGCACACGCCTTTATCATTCACGCTTGTTTTGTTTGAATTGCCAGGCACTGTTATGATCACTGCAGGCAATGTAACATGATTGACAGGGTTGCCAAAGGGTGAACCCCGTGTGGTTGTGGGAGGTAAATGTAACCTAGCAAAATGTGTTATTGTTACTGTAAACTTGTCTTACATTGTCGTGGGTGTTGCTGCCTAATAATTACACCGACATAGCAGCAAGAATCAAAGAAAATGTTGAAATGATTGCTGTAAATTTACACTGAATTTCACACACAGATTTTTCCTCATATATTCCATGTATTTAAGCAGTGATTGGCAGATTGATACCAATATTGATACTGACTGAGGTATCAAAAAGATATATATTTTTATGCCAAAATGTCTGCCTGAAAATAAATGTTGGCAATTTTGTAAAATCAAATTTTATTTTATTTTTTTCAAAATACACATTTATATTATATTTTATCTACACATATACATTCAATTTATTATCAGTTCAAACTGGGGTGGAGTGAAACTACTGACAGCCTCTATATTGAAAAATAACATTTTTCTTACTTGATATCAGATTGAAACAAAAATCACTGGTGTTGCCCATCACTACTTATGAGTGCTGAAGTTCCAGTTAGCAGCGGTTTCCTGTCCGGAAAAGCAGACTACATTACATTGACGATAACAGCTAAGAGCACACTCATATCACTTCCTGTTTGAGTGCCATCGCCACTTTTCCCACACGGCCAGAAGGTCATCACTAATGCTGCCGGTGCTGCATGTGCTTCTAATCTCCAGCTCTTTCTCTTGTGTCCTCTTTAGTCACGGCGCTGCTGAGGAAGCTGAAGCAGCAGTCCAGGGAGAGCGTGGAGGACAAGCGGCCCAAGCTGCTCACAGCTCTTAAAGAAGTATGCCACTTAGATGCTTTCAACTGTGACTTTAATGTGGACTTAAGCTTTCATTAATGCACAATATTCAGTTCACAGGGATGTCTGTCAAAGCTGAGCTAAAATGTTTCTGCTGTTTGCACCCATCACTGGCATACTGCTTCAGTCAAAATGCACAGGGATTATATATGAAAGTGAATGGTTGTCTGAGACTTGCAGGTGCAGTCCATGGTGTAGCTTACCCTGTTTATCTGAGACCCTTAACTGGAAAACACCTGAACTACTCCTGATATATCCTGTGCACTGAACATTCACGTACGTAGTTAGCAAGACTCTCACTCAGCTCCTATGGGCATTAGGTGGGGACACACATTGTGTTAGATACATTTAAGGAATTGAATTCTCTATTATTTTTTATTTTTGTCAGGACAGTGTATGTTAATGGACATACATGATGACATACATGATATACATGCTGTAAAGATGCCAGATTGCAGCCATGGGCTAATTTCCATCCGATGTTCCACTTACACTCTCACAAACACACTCTCATGTCAAGGGGACGGGAAGTCAGAGAAGAGGGAATCTACTTCACCAAATGGATACACATGGCTTGGGTCACAAACATACAGTCTATTTAATGTATGAGCAACATTTTATTGAGGTGTAATTATTTAGCTCATTGATTATGTGTCATAGACGTGGGCAAAAGCAAGATGCATCCATGGTGTTTGGGATTGCTATTTCTAAAGTTGGCAGACGCAGTGCTATGGCATCACATTATAATACATGTACCTTCAGGTCAGTTAAGCATCACCACCACCCCCACAGTACTGCAAAAGAAGGAGCAGCTGAAACTCTTAATAATCTTTTTGAAGCAAACTTTTGAGACCTGTGGCATTAACTGTGGGTAGCTTTTTAGAAACAGCAAAAGTACCCACAGCAGTTGTTGCGGTTTTGAGGTTTTCCTTTTGTTCTGAATCTTAAGAGGTTTTTTTTTGCTTTGTGACTCATTTATGGCAGCATAGGACTTTTTAAAATATTCCTTTTAAATGGTTTTCACAATCCCAGTAAATCATAGCATGCACTGTCCGTAGAACATCATAATCACTCTTCGGCTTGAGTATTGGTCATGCTTTGTGAGTGCTGGTGTAGTGCAGATCCCCACCCTGCAGGTCTCTTCTTACTCAGTAACTCACCACATAATTGGACTGTATTGAGCTGTGGCAGTCAGCCGTGGTGCGTTTTAAGCACTTCAGGTCTGAGCTGCTGCTGCTGAACCTGTACTTTCACTTAAGCCTAAAAGAGCTATTTAATGCTGTAATATTTAAGCAGCCAGGCTCTTGTTTTGCACTGTTAAGATTAATTATTACTTTCATTTTGTAGAGTGCCTAATCATTTTAAATACTGTGTTTTATGGTTTTCCATTACAGCTTGGAGACTTTTATTTGGAGCTCCATTGGGACTTTCAAAGTTGGGGTGAGTTAGTTTTGAAATGTGATGAAATGTATGTCTATTTGTATGTTTTTATCCCATGTATATTGTTTCCATCTCTTCATTTATATTTCTATTTACTAATGATGGTAAGAGATTTAGAGTCACGAAGAAATGAAAAGATAAAATAATAAATATTTCTGAACTGTAATTTAGATCATTGCAAAACTCAGGAGAAAAAATGAAATGTGAAAAGCGCCGGTTCCCCCCTGAAAGTTGCCAAATGGTGGAATTGTCCAGATATTTTGAAGCATATGGCTCTAAGGGATTTTAAATTGTCCTTGCTGAAAAGAGATTATGATCAAATATAGCAAAACGTTTGTTGATAGAATTCATCACTGTCTAGTTTCACCTTATGTGTGCCATGAAGGACTTTCAGGGCTGATAAACACCTCCTATGTTTTTTGACTTTGAAATGACATCCAGCGGGCTTTTACATATGTCAATACAGTACATATGCTGTGCTGTTAATGTGCAGCGGTTGTAGCGGGTCAGACTAGGCATATTATATGACCTGATATACAATGCCCATATACAGAAAGCCATTTGCTAGAAACTCACTGACCTATGCTTGCCTAGTCTACCACCATCTACTATTAAATAATATATAACAGGACTGTGCAAAAAGAACTCTACAAATAATCATATTTTATGTGAGACTGAGATTCAGTTATTTGTAATTGTTCATGTTCAGCTTGGGTCTTTTTAATGGAGAGGTCCACAGAGTCAGTAAAAGTATGTGGTTATTGGTTAAGTTATTTGTGTTTTCATGTCTTTTAATAAGACAAAAGACAACATAAAAATCAAATTGAAATACACATAAATATGAAAGAGAAATAATTGTGGTTCATTTTTGCTCGTATCACCCAGGCTTAGTGCATATGTAGTAGTCAAGTCAAGTCCAATTTATTTATAAAGCACATTTAAAAACGTCCACAGCTGCCCAAAGTGCTGGACAAAGGCGATATAAAGTGCAATCTTATAAAACAGAACATGGAAAAACATGATAAAACAATACCAATACAATACAATACAAGAGTCCCACACAGCTCTGGTTAAAAGCCGGTCCAAACAAATGAGTTTTCAACAAAGATTTAAAAATATTTAAAGATTGGGCTGTTCTCATACCCAGAGGAAGACTGTTCCAGAGTCTGTGACCAGCTACAGCAAAAGTATATTATTCTGGTCACTTTTAATCTTTTAAAAAGTAAAATAAAATCCAGTTTGATCCGGCAGTATCACATGATTATTTGGGAAAAAAGCCATGTTTTCCTTAAGGCCTTGCTTGTACTCTCTGTGATGCTCCTCTGGGATTACTTAAATTTAGCTTCTTGACTAAATCACTTTGTGCTGTTAAATCTGTTTTGGTTCAATTTAGTAATGCTCAAGGACATCTTTGAGTTGGTTCAAATTAGTCACGCTTTGTGGAGTATAAAATATTGAGCAATCCTTTCTCTTATATAGCGAGTCCTGTACATACCTCTGTCGTCTTGATTTTGTTAAAGCAACGGTTAGTCTTCATTACTGGGCAGGGTTTCTACATCTAGGTTGATCTGTGATGTTTCTAATTTATTTATTCATATTTCAGTGCCTTTGCTGTCCCGAATTCTGCCATCGGATGCATGCAAGATCTACAAGCAAGGAATTAACATCAGGCAAGTTACAGCAGTAAATGTGTACCTGTAGAAATAGTTTATTGGGAGAAGTCTAGATCATAAAAAATTTCATAGCAGAATCTTGTCAGCGTCAGTGTTTTCCGTTGTCTTTGTTTCCTACCACCTCAGTTCAAACCTTCTTTAGTGAACCAGAGTGTGAAATCCATAGCTGCACAGGCACTTTTCATTGGCTGTTATTTAAAAATACAATAGGCTACACCAGGGTTGAAGAGTTGAAGAATGTTTTATTAATGAATCAGAATCTGAAATCTGTGCTATTTTAAAATCAAACAATTATGCCTAACACAACAATTGGTTCACAGCACAATCACTGACAAGGTTTAAAATTTAGTTCAGAGCTTGAAATATAGCATTTATGACAACCTAGTGTTAATAAGTTATTATTTAATCTGTATTGCTCTCAATAGTATAAGGCTGATCTGCACATTTTTTTCTCCAGATCACATTAGATTAAGTGCATTAGTTTCAGTGTAGATAGCGTCTCCGTTCAGATAAATATAAGGCAGTGTCCACCAGTAATCTGACCAGAACTGAAGAAACGGCTTTGATGAGCTGCCAAACGTCTTCACTCCTACAACTATTTGTGCAGTTGACAGATTTGAATTATTATTTCAATAGTTAAATTAAAGAGCACTCCAAAGCCATTAAAATATTTACATCATGACGTGCTATCATTATTCTCGATGGAGGCCCTTCTTGATTTGGTATTCAAAATGTCTTTATTGTCTCCTGGATTTACATGGTGGAAGTAACTTGTCAGCCCTAGTGCTGTCCCTGCAAGTTGTATTCAACAATAATACCATCAGACATCTACTGAACCTACTACACACTGCTCCTTCTGCTTTTCTCTTTGCTGTCACACCCCATTCCAGGACCATGAAAAGTCCAGTGCTAGTAGTCTTATTCAGTGCTAAATGATTTGCACTGACTCATAAGATCCGCTATCACTAAACTATTTCTCATGTTATGTCTCTTGGTGCTTTCAGACTCGACACGACTCTCATAGACTTTAGTGATATGAAGTGCCAACGCGGAGATCTCAGCTTCATTTTCAATGGCAACGCGATCCCCTCCGAGTCTTTTGTGGTGCTGGACAATGAACAAAAGGTTTATCAGCGAATACACCACGAGGTTTGTGTGAAAACAAAGGCAAAATGTCCAGCGGGTCAGCAACGCCTAACACCTGAAATACAATCTTAATCCGTTTTCAACACTCACGACAGCATCATTTTATACTGAAAATCCTAATCTTAAAGACATTTTTGTATTGTTTACAAAATATCCCCTGCTTGTCTCCAAGGAGATGTTATTGCTTTAACTGAGATGTTCCACTGTACAGCATTAAACATCCACGCTCACTGTACAAATGCACACTGACTAAATACAAGATCGTCTTTAATGCCGTATTTTACATCATTCCAGGAAAAGCAATAACATCTCCATTGAGACAAACAGGTGGCTAGACCATACACCATGTTTCCTTCACTTTATTTATAATGCTCAACTAATTTCAAGATTTTGTCAGGAATCTTTGGGCTCTTTGGACATTTGACATGCTTCCTCTGTACTAGTTACATTTCATCATGTGTCAGATCAGGTCCTGTTACATGTACGTGCTTACACTGTCTACAGCCCTCTACTATTTGATACAAGAAACCAAAGGGCACTTGTATTACCTATCTAACATCTGATTGAATTTACTGTACATGCCTCAATTTAATGTATTTAACCTTATTCAATTTCTGTCCCATGTATTTTTCAGGAGTCCGAAATGGAGACTGAGGAAGAGGTGGACATTTTGATGAGCAGTGACGTTTACTCTGCCACATTGTCGACCAAGTCCATTACATTTTCACGAGCACAAACCGGGTGGCTCTTTAGAGAAGACAAGACGGTGAGTTTGAACGATCTTGTTTCGGGATTGTCGCCACCCCAAAATTTTAAACCGTTCTGTCTGGGTCTCATGGGTAAATTTCCGGGCTCTTAATCCCCAGACAGAAAGTTAAGGAATTTGCCATATCCCCTGACAAATGAAAAAATAAGTCCCCAGATGTGTGTGTCTGTGTGTGTTTCTTTGTTTTTTTCCACCTTTGTATTGTTGAATTTTTACTTTCTCCATAAACAGAAATCATAATCAAATCAAATCATAATTAAAGGTGCAATATGAACGTTTTATAGTAGAGGGTCTGGACTGTAACCTGCTTGTGCCATAAAATTGTTACTGCTTTGATGGTAATGTTCCACAGTATGATATAAACATTCTAATTCAATTGCATGTGTTTTTATTGCCCGAAATTACTGTGTTTTATTTGCCTGGGATCCAAAATACTGTACACACTTCAATTCAATACTTTACAAAGATGTGAGTCTTTGTAAAGTATTGTGAGTGTCCCCGTTTTCAGATGGCCGTGATTGAAGGGTGGATTAACCCATCGGGCACATGCAAGGTTCATATCAAAACAAATATGGCTGCTATGAGGAAAAAAAAGGGCAAAAAATCAAACAAGGACTGAGAAACATTGAGGATTTCTGCAGACTCAATGCACAAAGGACTAAACTCTGTTAATCTGAAGGGAAGGAAATGTAATTTTGTCTGGAAATGATGGATGACTGATGAGCTCTTTGGTTTCACATGGGTCACTGAAAAAAACAAATCTGATTGCACGATCACATTTGGTCAGGCTCGAGACACGACGGAGGGACTGGGGACCAGACTGACTTCAATCTGTACAAAAAAAATATAGAGATATTCTGGATTTGCTTGGCAAAAGTTTTGAGTGATTTTGTGGAAAAATCCAGGCAAAACTGCAACATCCCCATGGAGGCTATAGGGTTCCAGACCCTCAACCTGAATAAAATGACATAGTACCCTTTATATAGATGGATCAGGCACAGTGTTTAATAGAAACAGTTGACGTGCTGCTGTACAGTCTGTCTTGCCTTGTGGTGAAATTGACTGTTTAAAATAGACTGAACTAGATTAGACTCTGCAATGACTTACTTATCGTAGAATTTGTCTTTTCTTTAGGAACGTGTAGGAAACTTTTTGGCAGATTTCTACTCCGTTAATGGACTGGTGTTGGAGTCCCGCAAGAGACGAGAACATCTGAGTGAGGAGGACATCCTGAGGAACAAAGCCATCATGGAGAGTCTGAGTAAAGGAGGAAACCTCATCGAGCAGAACTTTGAGGTAGAGCACACTGTCATTTGTACTTTTACATTGATATTTTGGGACCAAACACAAATATCTATACATCCTAAAACTAGATTATGTAACTTAAAGGTCTACTGAGTAACTTCAGGTGAACCTACGTACCTACGGGCTATTTGCTTGTCTCCATGGTAATGTTATTGCTTTTCATGGAACGTTCCACTGTATGGCATTTAGTGTCTGCCTTACATTTATTTGAGTACAGGTGTTTGAATGTTTAAAAAGATTGTATTCTTATATTGAGCAGGCTTTTCTTTCCATAGATGATGTGGCCTATAACTTGGCATCACCAGCTTGTATTGCTCTCCACTGTTGAAAATCGCAGGCAAAGCAATAACATCTCCATGGAAACAAAAAGGAACAAGATGTACAGTATATCAAATTAATCTAATCAGGAAATACAAATGTCTGTACAGTATGTGATGTGTATGAATTAGAAGGACAAGCAACAGACACAACCTGATTAATTTATCATGATATAAACTCTGAACGTTATCTCATTGATTTTGATTTTGTTCGTTCTTTCCGTAACACCAGTTTATATAGCAATAAACTAAAATTCCCAGTAATCTGCATTTTTTAGCTAAAAGTTAGTCTTATCTTAGTACGACTTAAGGATTATATGCAAAACCGTTCTAAGATCAGATGAGGCATATGCTCAATAAAAGCAGTGTTGGTCTATCTGTATATATCTACAGCACAACCTCCAGTCCAGTCCTGAAACTGTCCTGTCCCGGTGGAATCTTGGGGTAGGGTGTCCCATTCAAACCAAACCTCACATTTCTTATGGCTATTCAAATGGCACGGACCTTTATCAGTCAACTGCATTTATCTACACATTCCTATTTGCCCTATGTACCATATTTGACCTTTGTTTATACAGCTCACTCACTCAGCCACTGCCCATGTCACTTTGTTTGCGAGAGAGTCTCAACACTGCCATCATGTGGTTACAGACACAGCTACACTTTCAGCAGAATGTTTCTAGTGTTTGAGCACAAAGCACAAAGCCACTCTCACTGAAGCCTCTCAACACCACTGGACTTTATTGTTGCTCTTTTTGTTGTTGGCGTTGCTTTTGTCCTTTTGTGCCTTTTGCTTTTGTTGTAAATGAACATTTGTATTCAGCTTTGAAGAAGTCGGCTTTGTTAAAAGATGAAGTCCACTAGGGCTTTATTTCAGAATAATCGTAACTGGTCAGCTATTAAAATAATCAGATTTTGTTTATCTGGACTACACAGACCTAAAGCACATTTGAAAAGATCTTTTATAACAACTCTAGTAATATTAGGTCAAAATGTCTAAAGGTATAAACTATTTATTATAATTTATTCATAAATATGCTATCTAGAAGCATTAGTTAGTGTATTTCAAGGATTTAATTGGTCAAAATGTATTGTAATATGTAAAAAAAATCTTCTTATAATTGTATTGACTAGTCAACTAATTAAAAAAAAGCCCTAAAGTCTATGAGGGAGAGGCACAGTAGCTTTAGCTGTTGATCTCGTACTGGCTTAGCCCTGAGCCTGTGGACACTTTCAAACAGGGCTTCCAAAATTGATCGCACGACTGAAGCTCAAAGCTGACGGTGCTGTGGAATGATGGAGGGGCGGAGGGGCATACCAGGGCAGTGTTTTCTGTCTGGACCACAACAGCAGTGATTGAGAGAGTCCCAAACATGTCTGTAATGGCAAGCCAAAGGCGAGGTTCAAAAGAGGGCTGTGTTTGTGTCTCCAGAAAGTGCTATTTGCTACGTGTAGAAGAATCCTCTGTGGTTCAAGTCAACCTCTACACCTTTCCATTGGTTTCTGTCCTAGTTGCTTTATTCATCTCAGCAAAAAGCAAGGTCAGGCAGTTCATATTCATTTTAGACAGTTATTTTAAGAGCAGTTCATCCTCCAGCTGGAATTATACCCTCAATATTCAGCTGGCTGTCACAAAAAGACATTTGAAGTATGTATATTGCTACAAAAAAGATCACAATAAACAAACCTACTTTAAGTCACCGATGCAATAATCCCAAAGCAAAGAAATGAACAGTATCTTTGAAAAATCAAACAGAGCACAGAAAGACTTGTGTACTTGGTCAGTATCATTATTGATGAGTTAGATGTCAATTATTCAACCCTTTAAAGCTCATATATTAATGAATGACAAAAATGTAAGAATGTCCAAAGAGAAGGTACGCACAAAAATTGAGCCCTAAAAAATATTGTTCTAGCTTTCATTTCATGAATGATGAATTTATGATGAATTTAAAACACATTACTGTACACTCTACAAAAAATAAGTTGGCCATCGCTATCTGTCAGAAGAGAACAACACTGAATAAAATGTATTTATAGGGAATACTTGATAGACTGGTGCTAAGGGAACTTTTAATACAAGATCTCGTGATTGTTGACGTCTAACAACTGGCCACACCAGAAGTGAAATGGGGGGAAAAAAAAGCTTTTCGTTATTTTGTTTCTCAGAAATGGAATACATTTCAAGGACAAGCAAAACTGGATACATTGGTGCCACTATTGCACTTCAATAAACTGGTGATAAGCTTTTATAATCACACCTGCTACTGTTTTGTATGTTTTAAATGGACCTATGTTATTTGTTTCGTTTGTTTGTTTGTAATTTTCTGTATTTTAAACAGAGCACTTATGAAAAGGAGAGTCTGGGTGCTCTTATCAACAACAACAAAAAAAAACAAAAAAACATCAGTCACTAGTAGTAATCATTGTGACAGGCCTGTGGTTTAAAGTGAATCATTTGGAAAGACATATTAACATGACCTTAATAATCATTTACTTTAATATGTTTATTTTAATCTCAAAATGCTCTGCAAAGTTATGTGATATAGTCAGTAGATATGTTTTATGTATGAATAGGTGTCTGTTTTTTGGTGAACTGACCCCCTCTAGTGGTTCTTTTTTTTTTTTGTTTATCCATTTCAAATTCAAGAGATGTGCAGGTGTCACCTCTAACTGTTAACATGTTTTGCAGCCAACAAGAAGGCAATCTTTAACCCCTCCAACGCCCAACACTATATCTTGGGAGGAATATATCTCAGCTGACAATGGAAAGTGAGTGGCACACACAGAAAGGATTTGATAAGTGTTGGGTTGTAATCTCAGTAATGCATTCTCTTTGTTTTATTGTTCATTTAGAGCTCCACATCTTGGAAGAGAGCTTGTGTGTAAAGAAAGCAAGAAGAACTTTAAAGCTACAATAGCAATGAGTCAAGACTTCCCACTGGGCATTGAATCGTGAGTATTTGGATTTTGAAATGTCATTTGGTTTTGTGTATCAATTTAACAGAAAAAGACACACAAAAACGCATAACATGAAATAGAAACAGTGAGGAAGTAAAAACTATCCCACTGTTCAAGCTCAATTTCTTTTACATTTTTATTTTTTAATTTTTATTTTTTTTAAATAGTCTCTTAAATTTACATAAACTATTCTGATGTGAGACAGACCTGCTTTTAAGATTCTGACACTGAATTAAGTTGTGGTGGTACTTTTAAACTTCAGAAACAAAGCTATTTTTTGAGTAATTCCCAGTAATGAGCACCAGTCTACAGCCTTCATATGGTCTATGTTCCAGTACATGAAAAAAGTTTGAACACTCCAGATGTAGTCATTTTCAGATGAGATGTTGTAATGTTCTTTATCTAAAGCAAGTCCTCTGCCACAGGTTGTTAAATGTCCTGGAAGTGATTGCACCGTTCAAGCACTTTAATAAACTCAGGGAGTTTGTTCAGATGAAGCTCCCTCCAGGCTTTCCAGTCAAGCTTGGTAAGTAAACAATGAAACTGTTTTATTAAAATAGTAAGAAGAAAAATATGATGACAACATTATGTACTGTGTTCCTTTCAGACATCCCTGTTTTCCCTACAATCACAGCCACAGTCACATTTCAGGAGTTTCGCTACGATGAGTTTGAGCCATCTATTTTTACCATTCCCGAGGAATACAAAGAAGACCCTAGTCGCTTTCCTGACCTTTAACTTTGGATCAAAGTAGCACGTAAAGAGGGCAGTTCTTTTACTTCACAAAAATAATAGAAAAAGACAATGAAGCATTAATAAGTATGAACATTCTTAACCACTTGGGCCAGTGAAATAAAAACTCAACATTCAGCTGTGAAGAGTTGAGTTACTCCAAAGCCCAAGCAGTCCTGTGTCTGTACCAGAGTAGCGAAGGGCATTGAAAATCTCTATTTGACGGCAGTTGTGCTGTGTAAATGTTCACTGGACAAGGATGAGCAGTGAGTCGATGCTTTGTATGTAAGTTTGTATGTATTGTTCATAAAGGGACTGTAATTACGTGACTGTAGTCAATCACTGAAGTGTACAAGGGAGGGATTCCACTAATACATCGTTACAGATCATTTGTTGGGTTTGACAGAAAAAATAACAAAAATGTATTTTTCAGGCTTAAAAAGAATGGGGTTTAATTTATAATTTTATTTTAATCTTATGGAAGTTAGTAATGTTCCAAAGATGTGTCGGCTCTTTCTATGCTGACTGTTACTACTTCAGTGAAGTAGATGCTTCATAGATGAGAAATTTACTTCACAAAATCACATTAACTCTTTGTATTAAAATTGAGTTGACAGGGCATTGTATAGTGCCTGGACACTTCATGATGCACTACAGACTATGTTTTTACATTGTCAGTAAATTCAGCCAATGTTGGTCATGCTCAGATCAAAGGTAACAGAACTCCATGTGTTTCATAAAAGTACAATCCAGCAGTGAAAACTCACCTGCAACTGCAATACATCTACAGATGTCATTGAGGTTTGCATCATTAAATTTTTGTTTGTTTTACAAAAAGTTGATCTGCACACAGTATGTAAATATGGTACATATGTTGTGAGGGATAACTTGTCTTATGTTTTATTTTTTTGAGGGAAAATATGGATTTCTGTGTAGGTTATGTTTACTTTAATTAGTGAGCTGTTGCTATTTTGTACAGACTTGTATTATTTTCACAATGTTTATATCCCTTTATTTGAAAACTTTTACTGTGTGGGTGCAAAGTTTGTATTTACAGTAACATAAAAAGCACAAAGAAATGTCAATTTAAAATCTAAGATAACGTTGGTTCTACTGTGTCCTTACATCTGCTGCTATGGCTTTTTAGCCTCACTGTGTGGATACAAGGTTCCTCTTCAGACGCTCCTTTGGTCTTTTTAAAACTAAAGGCACAACCACAAAGAACAAGGTATTTAATTACTGACATTTGATCCGTTGGTTTTTTTTTGTCCGTTCTGACCCAGATATTGGGTATGTGCCTCCACACTATTGTTCAAATGTTGTTCATTATAGCTTCAGCTTAGTTTTTACATTTACTCTAGAATGAATCACCAACCATGTCAGTTGTACAGCAAAGCTGTAAAAGTCTGCTACACTATTTTTATATATAATACTAAAAATAAAACCCTACATCCAACTTTTTGTTTTCACGGTTATTAAAAAATACATTACATATGCATTACATAAAGATCACTTTTATTCATCTCCTTAAAAAAAAACTAGAACACATTTCATTGCAGCATTTCAACAACCTTACATGGACAATACAAATTCTTGTACATACAAAAGGGAACTGCAGCACAAGTCAGTGCATTACAGTAAAGCAACTGTTCAATTTGAGTAAACAGCAAGAGCGTACAGTGCCCAAACATGACAACACATGATCCTGACACCATTATTTATAGTGTGTTCTGGCTGGTGGACAAAAAGCAACAAATACCAATTGCTTTATATAAAAAAAATAATACAATAACTATTTAAAACCCATTTCTACTTTTCATCCCCATTCTCCAAGACAGTTTTACAACTTAAAACATAACCTCACAAAAGTAATCCATAAAAAAATATCAAAGAGCAGTAGGTGGATAGTGGTAATTCAAAGTCAGTCACTCATCTCCATGTCCTCTTGCTGGTGATCGTCGCCATTTAACTTTGACTTTTTAGACGCTTCAGCTTTGTGGGTGTCGCCGGAGCCTTTGGGGGAGGAGTTTGAGTCTGAATCACTTTTTCTCTCATCATCCTCCTCTGCTTCTTTTTCACTGTCATAACCTTGTTCTTCTTCATCATAGTCACGGGTCACCTGTCAACAAACACTAGAAGTAGAATAATTTTGGTCTAACACTTGGTCAAGGCATGTTCATTTATTTCTATCATTAGTGAATTTATTTGGAAAAATAAATAAATGACATTTCTGGTACAAACCTTTACGTCGCCCTTCTCACTGTCGGACTTGTGTTCTCGATCTCTCTCCTTGTCTTTAGTTCTCTTCTTCTTGCTGTTTGAGCGCTCCCTCTCGTCTCTGCTCCGGTCTCTGTCCTCCCTCCTGTCTCGCTCTTTTTCACGCCCCTTGTCTTTCTTCTTTTCTTTTTTATGGCTGAATACAAAACGCAGAAGATGGAGAACAATTTTGTAACATTTTTGTTTTTACATTTCCCACAGATTAACCAATCCACCCATTTCTCTGCTTGAATTTCTATACTGTTAAAACAAATACTTACCGTCTAGGGGATGGTGATCTGGAAGGCTTTTTCCGAGGAGAGCGAGATGCACTGCGACTTCGTCTGTGCTTCCTAAAAATGGACAATATTTAAATAAAATGTGTAAAAACACATTCCCTTTTGAAAAGATAGTGTCATCTTATGTGTGACTACTCACCGACTAATACTTCGGGATCTTCTAGCACTGCTGTAGCTTTTAGGAGGTGTCTTTGACCGTTTTTTTGACTTCTCCTCTTTCCTTCTGTCCCTATTGAGGTATGATGGCGAGGAAAAATCATAGATAAGGACTTATGTTTGCAAAGTAAAAACAGTTCCACAAGGACACAGGAGTGGAGTACCTGGAACGACTGCGACGGCCCCTGTCCCGTGAGTGTGACCTTCTCCGCCGTGGACTCTTGGACCTCCTTCTGCTCCTTGAATGAGACCTGCGTCGTGACCGACTCTTTGATCGCCTGTCATTAAAAAAAACAACTGAATTGAATTTCTCTTGGGGAGGGGTGTGAGCACTGTATAAAAAACTATTCTTACCTGTGCCTGGAGCGAGATCTGGACCTCCTGCGGCGTGACCGTGAATTGGAGCGGGAATGCTTATGCTTGTCATCTTTCTTGCCTTTAAAGATAAACGAGGATACATTGAAACTGAAGTATTGTAGTCAAATTCTGTGTAAGACATGAATGATAATTCTGCATAGAACAAGTACTTACTTCCAGGTTCAATGGCAGCAGATATCAAAGACTGAGCCTCTCGCACTCTCTTCATTGCTTCTTCAATCTCTTTGCTGGAGGCATCTGTCTTTAAGCCTGGAGCTAAACCAAGCCCTGCAGCTAAGGGATTCAATCTGCAAATGGCATTAGTTAGGAAGGGTTGTTGATATTTTCTTCTATTATTTTTGAGGCTAGTGTCTTACTTTGGGTCAATTGACTGCATAAGCTTGAGGAAATCTGCAGACAAAGCCTGAAAATAGAAAGATAGTCATATTTCACTTTCATGAAGCACACAATTATCACTCCCTAAACTTGTCTTTACCTGAGGGTTCATATTAGGGCTATGCAATCCCATGGCAGCCATTTGTTCAATGGTTGGTAGACCAAACGCTGAAGCCCCCATCTAGAACACATTTTGTGTGGTACAAGTAATGCACTTAAAATCACTGATATTGTTACAGCAAAAAGAACTCACTGTTGCTAAAGGATTAGGTGTGGGGAGAAGTCCTCCTCCGGGCATCATCCCGGCCACAGCATTGGCTGGAGCGAGCAGCGACATAGCTTTAGATTCATCAGGAATCACTCCTGGAGAACAGAGGGAATATTTCAAAATGGGCTCAAGACAACACAGACAACTTTCTTGCAGACAAGCAACCCCGTCTAACTACTCTATTGTAAAACATTAAGGACATCCACTGAGTCTTGTCTGTAAATCCTGCTCCCTGATTTTTGTGTGAAGCATCATTGTAGGATTAGCAGTTATGTTTTAAATCACAATACACATTGTGGTCAACACTGCCAAGATTTTATCACCTGTACTTGTATTTTAAGTCATGAACCAAACGTATGCAAGCACAGCCAGTTGTCCCGCGGGATGTGCTCTCAACTTTCATTAGATGTTTTATGAACAATCGACTCACGCCGGCTGCTTCGCTATAAAGCACACAAAAACATTGAGATACAAAAAACAAAGTTGATTTAGGTGGAGACAGTAGGGTACAATTCAACATCTCTTACTACCAGCATAAAAATAGCTAATCATATTTTGGAGAGTTTGTTGGTGGTCAGTATTTAATAGTTCCACCACAAAAAATACCAAATTATAATGTAATTCTTACATAGAGTAACCCGCAACAGCAGAAAATCACTCTTAACAGGCCTATAGTTCTACAGTTACTAAGCCACAAAAACTATATATGAACATTTAAAAATAAGTCTGTTTTATGGCGACAGTCATCTATATGGAATCTGAAAATGATATTTTGGGGGATGAAGAGAGAGAGAGGGAGAAACATTCGCGCACGCACACTCACACACACACAGCCAACAGAAAGGACACTTGAGAAACAGGATAAAGCTGCAGTAGAAAAAACTGTTGGTGGCAATGTCAGCGGCCTGGTATATAGGGTTGGCTGAACCAGGAAAAAGAACTGTAAAACACAACAACAAAAAAACACCACTGTTAAATTTCAGATTCACTTTTCTTCTTTTGGAGAGACTCAATAAAAACTGATGTGATGACTGTGTGTGTAATAAAGCTCATATCTTTAAGAAGTCATGAAGTGAGATTTATTATTATTTGTGTCCGTCTTTGGATGCCTGCTTGACACACACCTGATGCATGTCATTGTGCCAATGATGTCCTGGCATTTTTTTCCTTTACATTAGTGTAGAAGTATGCAAGCGCTTAATACTATTCATTATTGCATAAAGTAGCTAGTGAAGCACTACAGGCAAATACAGACATTTTACCTGTTGCCGAAAAATGTCTAACTCTTCCATGATGCCTTCATTTATTGACCAGGGACAGCCAAGATGTATACTTGTATACCTTGTGATCATTATTTTTTAGAAAAAGTGTGCCAAGTGTTACGTTACTGATCATAAACAGTCCTAAACAAAAAATACTAGATATTCTTTTGTTTACTGGAGAAAACAAGAAGACGGTTGCAACCCTGATGGCAATATTTCTGTTCTAATCTCTTGATGGCAGCAGAGGACCACTTTCAGCCAGCAAGGAAGGGCTCTCTGCAAAGGACTTGTGCACTATGAAAACCGAAACACAAATAACAGAGAGAGAGGTTTACAGCTAGTCTGCAAGACATTGGACAAATGTAACTTTCTTTTAATAACTGACCTAATTTGAGGCATGATATAGCTATTACTTGGTGAAAAATAAATAAAGTGTTTAAATACATTGAATATGGCTGACAAAATGTGTAAATGAGTTGCAGAGTAAAACAGTGAAAAATAAAACACCCACCTTCTGCAAAGGGGACCACGATGAGGGCTCTGTCCACAAAGACTGTGTTGGTCAGGTGCTGGGACACTCCCACTGACTCCGGCTCTTGGAACTTTACAAAACAGACACGTGAGGTCACAGGCATGGGAGAGTCACTGGAAGAAAACACACACATGTTGGGCAAAGGGAAACAAGACAAGAGACCATATGCTGGCGGGAGTCGATTCAAGGCCATTTCAGTTAAATTAAGGTTAGCAAATAATATATAAGAGAAACAAAATGTGTGTCACCCCCATAGACTGTATAAAGATAAAGATTATATTTGCAGTCTATGCTCACCTACTGGCATTAAACTCCATACACTGGACTGAAAAGTTGTACCAGTTTTTATTTTTTTCTTAAAGTTAGTTATATCATCTAATTTGATATGCCCCCTGACAGGTGAAGCACAGGTTTAGTGCACGGAAGTATAATAAGATCGCATTACAATTCCATGGTCTAGTGTCAGTATGGATCTTCCAGCTGCACATCTTTACGTTTTAGGCGGGATAGGAGCTGGAGACTTCAAAACCTGGGTCACTACAGATCACTGACTGTGTGATATCTAACCCAAACAATCCAATCCACCAACCCATACATATATATATATATATATACACACACACACACACACACACACACACACACACACACACACACACACACACACACACACATTTCATAGCCAGTCTGGCTTGTCACAACATGAAACCTGACATGAAGCATGAAATGAATATTATTCCACTAAATTATGAAAGAAATCACACTGAACATTCAGCTGTAGGCTGCAAGTGACTGAAGGATCAGCAGTGTTCTGTTTTATCATGGAAGGTTTTTAATTTAAAGTTTTCTATTGGAGGCTCTGCCACCAGCTTTTCTCATGAAAATAATATGGCTTTATCTGGAATGTTTCAGAGTATGGTGGACGGATATATTTTGCATTTAAAGTGTTTTATTCCATTTAAAATACTTCTGATCTGGTCTTGTCACCTACTTGAGAAAAGACTGTTAGACCCTCAAAAGTTACACTGTGCATTCACTGAGCAGGATCTGACCTCTTCTGCTCAGAGGGTTCTCCATAGAAGTCTGCACAACTGTGCAATGTTTTAATTTTAATGAGTGAATGCAATAATTTACAAAATAGGATTACCGGTAGTTAATCGCATTTTGAAAAATACACACACTTTTTAAAGAGTTGTGACGCCCATGTTATGTACCCAGTTAAATACTGTACTACATCCACGTGCTTGCATATAGAGGATGTGAGGGGCGGACTAAAAACAAACCACAGGGTTAGCATTAGCGAAGGACACAGCATGAGGCTGATTCTGACGCCAGGCCTCAAACGGAGACTAGCTTTGCCTCGTAATGTGATGCTTAAATGACACAGACACAGACATGCTTACATGACTATAATACTCACTCGGGTGGGATGAGCTTGAGCTCCTCTATGGTCCCGAGGAACCCGAACAACGTCCGCATTTGTTCGGAGGTGGTGCTGGGAGACACGTTGGTCACCTGAATGACGTGCGTGTTTGAACTCATTTTAGCAGCGTCTTCAGACGCAGTCTTCTGCAGTGAAAGGGTAAGCGGTCACCTGGTCGTGTTTGTAAAGGAAAAGGCTAAATAAACGCATCAAGAATCACTCAGTATTCGCTGCTGCGGACAAGTAGGCCTACGCCTCTGCCGTACCCAGGGTTGCCAATACCGCGTGACAGTTTTCAGCCAAGAGATCATTGGCAGACAAGACGCGGAGAACAAACAGAACGACGGAAACCCAACAAACCTGGCAACAGGTTCATCCTGCGTCAAATTTACAGAGTGTACATTTATCCATTTTTACTTTACGTTACATGGGGTTAGATGTTAAATAATAATACATGCATAATGACGGAATGACTAAGACATTTTTTCTAGTAGAGGAAAAAAAAAATCAAGATGATAAGCGTGATGACCTCTGTGGGCGGGGCCATATTCGTGTCAGAGATGCTAGGTTGCTAATGCTGTAGACAGTATCATGTGAGTGTTTTTATAAAGCAGTTTGCCATCGTATGGATTTATAACAATGAATAAGCACAGACCGAAGCTAGTCCTCCATAGGTAACTTGCATTTGTCTTGGTGCCTGCATTGGACATAGTATAAACGGACGGGGGTTAGACGCAGATCTGTTAGCATCCTCTGGAGCCTTGTGCATGTCAACAGGTTATACTTTGCCAGCCTACTTCTCTTTTCTTTTTGCTTGTAAAAGAAGATTTAGATTTTTCCTATAAAGGTGCCCAGGAGAAGTAGGCATCTCCAAGTCATGGTAAGAATAAACATGTGCATGATTTCAAAATGACTAACTTTTTCTCTTGTACCATGTTGTTGTACTTAAGATGCAAATCTACAATATATAATCTGTTTTGCAGGTCTATGGGTGGAAACATCTAGAAAGCTGACTTAAACAACATGGATACCTGGTCTTCTTTCATTCCACCTTTCTCATGACATCTACAAAGACGTAATGGGCATCCTCAGATTTATGGCCAGAATCATGGGCAGGATCAGTACATTTAGGTCCTATCAGTTTGTGGTTCTTCTGGCCGCTGCTCTGGCTGTTGTAGCTTTTTACTACTTTGGCACAGAGAGGCAAAACTTTTCGAGCACTACCAAAAGAATTAAGCAAACCCAAGCGAATCATAATACCAACAGGAACGATGCAGATCTAACCGTGGACACCAAATTCACCCCTTTGTCAGAATCTGTGGAGCACGGGGGAGTTCTACGTAATGAAGAAGGAAGAAATCCACAGACTGTAACTGGAAAAAGGAACAGCGTGTCGGCTGGCCAACATTACCATGCACTGATGATGTTTACTAAAGTGGATAAGAGTCGGAGCCTGCAGGATAAATTCAAAGTGGCCATGTTGTCAATGGTGAAGCATGCACACTTCGAGGATGGTGAAGTACTGGTCCTACATTTTGTCAGTGACCCAGCGAGCCAGGAATTGGGGAAAAGTATGCTTCAGGAATTTTTAAAAGATGCAATGTTCAAATATGAGGTAAGTCCTGTTCAGCATATAAAGTTGGTTATAATGCATTGTTTACAAACATGATCCAATATTTAAAATGAGCTTGATTTTAATATACAGGGTGTATCTGTGCAATTTCAAAGTTTAATTACAAAGGCAATTTATAATATATATTAATATGATTTGTTCGGTTGTACACAGTGGTTATACATTTTTAATCAAACTGCAATGATTATGTGCAATTGAATTAATGGTCCATTTTTCTTCCACTATTACCTTGACCTTTTGACTGAATATGTGACACCACAACTGCAGGACCTTTAACCAACCATCATTTTCCAGGTGCTTCACCACACTGGGGTCTGCATGTTTGTGAGTTCCTCAATCGAACATTTCCAGACCATTGGAGTGGAAAATATGACCTAATCCCATGGCCACCATTTTCACGAGATATCATACCTCTAGATTTCTTTGTATGGGGCTATGTTAAAGATATCATGTATCAAACACAGATATGGGACATTACCGAACTAAAGCAAAGAAATCTAGTACCATCTAGGGATGGGATGATATTAAAATTTCGACTCATGATTATCGTGACCAAAATAATCGCGATTGACGATATTATCGCCATAAATTATTTATTTCTAAACGTTCCGACGGCCAGGGCTTCTTTACAACTCTACAGGAATGTGCATGTACTTCTGTGTCACCCACGCAAACAATCTACACATCAAATGAAAGTTACAGCGCTTGTCTTTTCATTTTATGCAAACAGTTTTCACCTGGAATCACCTCAGTGCTGACAGAAAAGCCAAAAATGCGGATTTGGACTTCACTCAACTTTGTGGCTCTGGTTCTGTCAAACATCAACATATTCCACAAAGTTGGTCTCATTCGTTCGGCACAGGTCCAGAGAATATAATCCAGTCAAGAAATGATGTCCACAAAATAAGTTAAAGATCCCCCACACGCGAAATCTGCTCCGTCACTTTTTGGCATTTCTTTGGTTGATTTCAGGCATAATAAACTTAAGACAGCGCCGACTTTGGCCGTGTCTCAATTCACCAAAAATTCACCAAAGTGCCCTTAAGTCGGGCGGGTACTTCACAGTACACAGTAAAGAAAAGAACAGAGGGAAAATGGTACATGCATAAAAAATAAAACAAGATAATAGATAAATAGTTTAAAATAATTTAAAAAATAGACTTAAAAATAAACTAAAAATAGACTCATTATGCGAGCGCATTCTAGCCGCTGTTTAGTTTCTAAACATGATGAAACGGACAAAACGGACAAAACAAAGGAAGTACGTGATCGAGGACACTGTGGATGTTTGTACAAGTTAAACTAGAGGCGTCTCGGACCCGTAGCGGTTCGTGTCAAAGTGAAGACGACTGTGGACTCAGGAGGAGAGGAGCTTATTTTTGGATGAATTGGATGCTGTTCTCGATCGGTGAGCCTGGTTTATTCTGCTATTGACATGATTGTAGGTAAATATATATCGTGTGTGTGTCTGTAAAATGCTGTTTAGCTGACGACACACAACACAATCTACATTCAATAGTTTATGTCACTTACGATGAATATTTTCAGCTCAAGTTTGTCAAACAATGTAGGATGGTTGTCTCGTAAATGCGCGTGCAAGTTGCTCGTGTTTTGCCCTCAGATCCTCAACTTTTTTTTGGCAGACTCTGCCACCAGAACGGGCACAGACATGTGTCATAGCTATGACAGAGGCCCCCCCTTGTGAGCAAACACCAAAACTAGCATCTAAACGTATTGAAACCAGAAATATGAGTCAGTCTGGTGCCATAAAGTCGATTATGATCGCGCGCGATGATCGTAATCATTAAAAAAAATTGCCACGAGCGATTAATCGAGAACCGTTTTTATCGCGATAAACAATATTATTGTATAGTGTCCCATCCCTAGTACAATCTTGATGTCCTTCATGCGACTAATGGTGCCCATATAGAGGTGTATTAAATGAGGGAAAACAACTTTGGATATCTTTTCAATTGTCTTTGTAATACATTTTTTAAGGTAAAGAGACATTATGGACACCCTGTATGTATTCCTCTGGCCAATTTAGAGTTAATAACTTTTGGTAGAGTTTAGTAGTTTCGGTTTCTGGTAGAGGACACTCTACTTGCTTGACTCCGTGGAGATGTTATTGCTTTGGATTAGAATGTTCCACAGTATGGCATTTAACTTGTCTATCTCCATGGAGACAATAAGGTGATGCTACCGGTTATAGATCAGATTTGTGGATAGGAGACCCCCACTCACAGTGAGAATGCATGCTTTTCACAGGATTTCTGAGCAATTATAACACCTGTAGCAAAAAAACACTAAACATATATGTTTAATGCCATGCAGTGGAGCATTCTAAACAAAGTAATAACACAAGCAGCTAGCAGACCCCCCACTAGAAAACTTACACGGAGAACCTTAAACTAACTAATTGCTTTTAGTACAGGTGCTGGTGCTGTCAGGACAGTAGTAGTTAAAATGAACACAAGAGGGCAGTATTGGTCTTCTTTCGTCTGTGTGAGGATCAGACTCCTCTTACTGCTGCGTAATGCTCTGTCCTAATTCTCTGCTTTGTGTGGTTCACAAAGCTCAAGCTCATAAACTTGTTTAGAGATTACTCATCCCATCTCATCAACTTCATTACTAACACCCTTTTACTTATGATTGCTCTGTTGCCTTATCTGACAAAACACAGTGGTGCAGCAGCAACTTGTTCAGTATTTTATATAATGTCTGTGCTTCAGCTGAGGAATTACAAACTGTAAAATCTGGCAGCTGGACAAAAAGTTGTCTTCACTCACAAGTTTTTGTCTAGTTGACAGATTTTACATTTTGCTGTTACTATTTTATTCAGTGTTTGTCTCTTGTATTTGATTAACTATTGACATTTTGAGTAATAATAAGATAATTTACCTACATTTTACTACCTATAGTTTTAATTATGTATTGACCACAAAGATGCATGTTTTTTTTTCTTGGGTGCTAATGTCAGTGGAGGGACATATCTGTATCTGAACAACAAAAACGGCATCTAGACATTCCAGTTCACACAAGTTTATGTTGATGGAATGTCCATGACTGTTGTGTCCACTGCTATAGGCTCGATACAACACAGATGTCATTTTGTGGATGCCACTGTCGGGGTCAAAATCAGTGCCTCTGGCTATGCTAAACAAAATATTGTTTTGTAAGGCTTGCACAATTTCCTGTTCTTACATAAAAATATAATTTTATTTGCAATGTAAAAGTTCACATGCTTCATGCTAATAGCCTCAAGATACCATATGTTAGGCCATGAAATGGTCAAGTTCATGCATTTTATCAAGCAGATTATTTGACTTTTTTTTTTTTTTTTGAGCTTTTATTTTATATTATTAATATTAGAGTGACATAATAGGCTCACATGGGAAATGGACAAACATCCAACAAAATTTAAAACTGGCAGATAAAGAAAAAAAACTGACAAAACAAAAAAGGGCCACAGTTATTTTTCACAAGGTCAAAAAGTTTGTGAATCAAGAGTTTAGATTTTTATTCTTGCCAGCTTTTTCTTTAGTGATTCTCGAAGTGCAACCCTCAAAGTCAACAGTTGCCAAAATCTTTACAAAGAACCTTCTGCTTAGTAATCAGAGCATAAACTTTCTCTTCAATACCAGACATCACCAATCCCTGGCATGAATTTACCTTGTTTGTTAAAAGAAAACACTTATGCAGTTTATTTAACAGACTTAGTCTTAATTTTTAACAAAAATCATCATCAGGTTATTTTGATGCAGTATTTAAAATTGTTTTTAAAACAAAACAAAACGCTAGCCTGTTTTTGTCATAAATTATAGGAAATCTGATTAAAGCATAATTCCTCACTCTGAAATACAGGTGCTTATTGTCTGGAGCCAAGTCAAGTTATTTTCAACAATTCCTTTTTACAATCTTAATTACAACTTCAATGTACCATCTGTTTGCACTTTGATTAGTTTACAATTGATAAAATAGGCTCTTTTTGAGGTAATTGAGTTCAGTGTGTATATGGCGTTGCAATTTTTGTCAAAGATCACCTGTCTGTGGACCTTCTATTCTCCTGTTCAAAGCCTAAATGTTTTGAATATCTGTCTGTTAATTATGCAAATGATCCTGATAAAAAAAATTAGCTATCTTTGGTATTTATCGTGATCCTTCAGCCCTTAAAAATGCTCTTAATGATCTGTTCATGATGCTTTCTAAATTGGAAAATTATGAGGCCTGATAATGGGCAATATACAAATATTAACTGGCTGGAGAAAGAGTCCAAAACTTTGAAAGACCTATGCAATGGCCTAAATCTCACACAATTAATTTATGTTCAAACTAGACCTGACGCTAGAAATTTAAATAAAGGCACAGTCATTGATGTAATTCTAACAAACCCCATAATTATGAGGCAAATGGTGTTTTTCCATTTGATTTTAATGGCCATTGTCTAATAGGACATTTGAAATACAAAAATGAGAAAGACGCATCCATACAAACATTTCAATGGGCCTTCATCTCTTATTTGTATTTCAGTGATATCAGCATTCCCTGACCCTGATATGGCCTTAAACTTTTAAATTTATACATTTAATGAAATTGTAGACCGACATGCACCTATAAGAAAAATTAGAATGAAAAACTGTAGCAATCCTAGGTTCAACTCAAACTACAGGTTTAATTAGAGAAAAGAATGCTGCCTGAAACCTGCTCGCACGACTAGGTTGGATTTGGATTGGGCATTATTTCGCCAGAAGAGAAATAAATGTTTATCATCAGTTAAAGGCAAAAACATCTTACTTCATGTCTGCATTGATAGAGAGTCACAGAAATCCGGCAGAGTTCTGGAGGACAGTCAGATGCCTCTCAGAACCTAATATTCATACATTACCAACCGATATTTTATTAGATTCAGCTATTGTAAATTCTAAAGAGGAAATATGTGATGCTTTCAATAGGCATTTTATCTCTGCAGGTGACGTTTTGGATAATAATGGTGGGCCTTCTGATCTTGATTGTGTTGAGTCTTAGTCTCAGGCAGATAATCTTTTTTTTTTCTTTAAGACCGCTCACTTACATGGAGGTCTTAAATGCCCTCTGCTCCATAGGCCCAAAGAAGTCCACGGGAGCTGATGACTTTGATCCAAAACTTCTACCAGCTTCTTACCAGCTGCCTCATATTTAACTCAACCTCTTTTACCTATTTTTAATTTATCAGTTCAAATGGCAGTTATACCAGAATTATGGAAAACAGCACATGTTTTGTCTTGTCTTGCAAAAGTTTTAGAAAAGTTACTTGCAAATCGAGTTACTGTTTATTTAAATAAATGCGCCATTTTGAAGTCTTATCACTCAGGTTTCAGAAAAGGATATAATACTGTACTGTCACTGCAACCACAAAAGTTTTAAATGACATTTTCTCAGCCCTTGATTATAAACAAGACTGTGTGGCTCTGTTTATTGATTTAACTAAAGCTTTTGATTCAGTGGATCATGGAGTCTGAAGCATATTGGATTTAACAATGCTACATGTAAGTGGTTCCAAAATGATCTTTCAAACAGAACCCAGGCAGTAGTAGCCGATGGTTTTAAATCAGATTTTCTAACTTTAAGTAAAGGAGTGCCCCAAGGCTCAATTTTGGGCCCCCTACTTTTACTATTTTTATTAATTCTACTGGTTACAATTTAAAACAAGGCCACATACATTTATATGCGGATGATGCTGTTTTGTATGCAAGTGCTCCCTCTGCTGATCAGGCAAAAACTGCAACAAAATTTTAATGAAATCCAAAATTCCCTCATAAAGTTTAAAATGCCTTTGAATGCAGATAAAACTAAGTATATATTTTGTAAAAAAAAAAAAAAAAAACTAAAAAAAAACATTTTAGTAACGTGCAAGCTACAAATCTATTGAAAGAGTCGACACTTATAAATATCTTGGATTTTGGCTTGATGAAAACTTATCCTTTAAAAAACATATTTCAGAATTATGTAACAGTTTAAAATCAAAATTTTCATTAGTATTACAGAAACAAATATTGTATCCCAATAAATTACAGAAAAGAAATGGTGCAAGCAACCTTCCTCTCTGTATTGGATTATGGGGATGTGGTGTACATGCAGACTTCAGCCTCTACTTTGAAACCACTGGATTCTCTCTTTTAGCTGTTTTGCCTCACAAAAATAGTACACACTCCAAGGAATGGCAAAACTAGAGTCGTTGGTGACACAATCAATTTAATAATCTGATAAACTTTTATACAAACACCTGCTTCTGTTTTTAATGTTTTATATGGACTTGTTTTTTTTCAGTTTGTATTTTATTTTAAACGGGCGCCCATGAAAAAGAGAGCCCAAGTGCTCTCATTGAGTTCCCCTGTATAAATAAAGATAAATAAATAAAGAATCCACATTATATAGTATATTATATAGCAAGAGGAGGTGCAGGTTTCCACAGATGACCAGACAGAGCAAAGGCAAGCCTAAGTTCTGACCTACTTTATAAAATCACATGCATATTGTGAGGATTATCTAAAGCCCTTTACACATACTGATGTTTTCAGACTTAACCAAGAATGACCAGTAGCTTTCAGCACTTCTTTATGCTCTGAACATGTGTTTTCATTTTCCCCTGGAAGGCTTTGAAAATCTGTGCTTACTGCTTACTCAATAAAAAGCCCTCCTAATCTGCACAAATTCTGCATTTTGTGCCATCTCATGCCAAGCTGTTATTTAAGTCTTGTATGCCTTGGTGAATTTGTGTTACAATAATTCAGCAGGTAGAGCCATTGAGCAAAATGTGAGCTTTTTTCTAACACTTTATAATAACTACAGTTTAAAGGTCCTATATTACACAAGGTGGATTCTTGTGAGCTGTTCTAATGTAGTGTCCCCCTAAAAAAACATACCTGGAGTTGTGTTTTGTTTCAGTCACACATGTTTGAGTAATCCTTTATTATTAGTCTGTCTACATCTCCAAAGCTCAAAATGCTTTTCCACCTTGTGATGTCATGAAGCTGTAGTGTTCAAGTTAACTTTTTTAGCTTTTACCTTTTTGTTCAAGAGAGATTGGCTAATTTCAATCCTGGAATTGCCAAATGATTCTAGTGAAGGTGTGTGGAGTTTTAAAACACAGTGGAGCACTTCCTGTGTTGCCACATGGCATCGCAAGGTGGAACTGAGGGTTTTCCATTTGTGTTTGTGATGAGGATTATAACCTTTAAGAATGATTTCAGCTTAGTACCTACTTAATATCCAGCCTCTTTTAATCATTCTTAATAATTGTAATAATAATGAATAATTGTCCATTATTGTTCATACTTTACTAACGCTAATTAAGGTTTAGTTATTATAAAATAGTACCAGTTTTTATACTACTGGCATTTCACACTGCTGTTGTGTTCTTTGGCAAGGTACGCCAGAATGTTAAAAGTGGTGCAACAGGCAGTAATGAAAATGTTCTCCATTCCATAGGTGTTATTTCACGATGTGGTGGACCTCACACACAAGCTGTTTCCCATTGTGGAGGCCATGCAGAAGTATTTCAGCGCTGGGTCTGGAGCATACTACAGCGACGCCATCTTTTTCCTCTCTGTGGCCATGCACCTCATCATGCCTGAAAGTAAGAACCATAAAGCTGTAATATTCACTGTGTGGTCAAAATGAAGCAAGACTATTTTAGAATGTGTTGATATGCAAGGTTTTGATTCTTCCCAGAAATGCAGTCCACCGTGTATGTATTGTGGTGGGATACAAATACATTTGAATGCATTTGACCTCCATCCTTCAGTGCCACGGACCCATCTCCAGATGTTGATCATGTTCAGGACTGTAGCTGGAGGCGTTTGTTTATTGTGAATGTCTTGGTTTGATAGTTGAATGATAATTGGAGTCAATGGAAGGGATTTAGCCACCTACATTTTTCTTTAGATAATTTAGCAAAATATCATTGTGATGTCACATTTTGTTGTTCATATATTCACTGAGATTGTGGTAGTGTTGCTCACACTCGATGATGCTGGTGCACAGCTGGACAGCAGCAGTATGGCACGCCTCCAGACGGCACGTGTATTTCTGCAGAATCCCGGGGATTTGGGCAGAAGGTGACCTGCTGCTGGTCACATTACTATCCCCTGTGTCCCTG
Source organism: Periophthalmus modestus (assembly GCA_019594935.1). Taxonomy (NCBI): domain Eukaryota; kingdom Metazoa; phylum Chordata; class Actinopteri; order Gobiiformes; family Gobiidae; genus Periophthalmus; species Periophthalmus modestus. The sequence continues at coordinate 7,359,687 of JAIEZT010000007.1, read as the reverse complement.
CTGACCAGTACAAGCACCACTGTGATGCTGTTTTGCTCCATTTCAGTTGGTGTGCAGCAGTGTTTTGGTCTACAAACAGACCCGCCAATTAGGCTTTGGAGTCTGGATCGATAGTTACCTGAGCTACCAAGATGCCCTCTGACTGCAAAACACGTCATCAGAAAGCACAAATGCAAGATTGCTTCAACAACTTTTTCTTTGTAGTTTTGAAACAAAGAAATACAAACATGGAATTGAAAACCACTGAAATTGAATAACGCAGCATTAATCAGTATTTAGATGTTCACCACCAGTTTAAACTACAGTAGCTTGTCTTTTGGGCTACATAAGCCAGGCTTGTAGTGTTGCAGGTGCTCTGAGTCTTTAGCCCTTGTGACTCCATTAGGACTCTCCATGAGGATGTCACTTGTCCATAATACATCAGATCTAAAAAGTGTTTTGCCAATTCATTGTAATTAAAGGTGAACTTGTGTAAACCCTGGCTGTGACGTGTACAGCTGTTTGAACTCAACACTCACCACATGTGAGTTTAAATCCTTATTGATCATCCACATGTGCCACCGGTCGGCTGAATCCGGATGGCCGCACGTTTCTATTAAAAGCCGGCTTTTATCTCTAAAAGGGCATTACGCCAAAAGAGCGGGCTGCTGCACAAGCCTCTCTTGTTATTGTTACACCATGCAAAACCTTTATCCGACAAAACTATTTTCCATCTAGCACACCACGCATCCGAAATGATTATGTACATTTAATAACAAAATGGAATCATAAGTCAGGAAACTGAAAGGACGCCTAAAAAGTAACTTTGGCAGTACATTATACATAACTATAATGTAAAAAAAACTGTATAATGTAACTGTGTGAAGTACTCTGAAATACAGCAAATGCCAGAGACGTAAATCAGCAGACTAACCAGTTCACATGAAAAATCCATTTGTATCTAAAAATATATTTTATATCAAATATTTCCATCACACTTTGCTGTTAATCAGCCACCTTAGATGTTTTGTTACATCAGTGTTACATGTCTTTGGACTCCCTGTAGAGGTACAAGCATGTCTTAACTTGAGCCTAGAATATTTTCCAAACATAATAGGAACAATATTTTGCCAGTGCCAGTCTTATGAACAAGGCAAACCTTAAGATGCAAGCTGTCAGCAAAAACTTATATATAAAATATTGTAGTTGGATGATGTTAAAGCTTTCCTGGTTGGTAGACCTGTCACAATAACACATTTTGAAGCACGATGTATTGAAGCACAATATATTGCTTAAGAGAAATATTGTGATAAACGATAACATTGAAACAAATTAAGATTTAAATAATGCAAGATAATCACAGTAAACATCTTTTAAATAGACAGTTTCTTTAGAAGGCATGAGCTGCAACAAATAAATGGAAGAATGTACCAATAATTAGCCATAAAAGGGAATTACAATAAAAAAATCCTTCCATTTTTGAAAAGAGAAAGTACTCATGATAAATACTGAGCCCAAAAATATATTATTCCAGCTTTCATATATTGAACACTAAGTGGATTTAATAATTATTGTGACAGGCCTACTGGTTGGTAATATTTGCATTTGTCGCTGTATTCATTGTGCCTCCTAATTCACATTTCACGTGGCCAGGTGTAAAAACAGATTTTTGATGCCAGTTTCATTCAGACCACTTATTTTTCAGTGCTTTTACAAAATGGCAATTTTACGAGCAACAGATGGATTTTTTTTATAGGGTCACGTTTTGTAATTACATTTTCCTATCTTTGCAACAACACACCTGAGACTGGGTAGGTACAAGTCCTGTAAGCTTAAGCACAAATAATTGTATAATTACACTCTTCCAATTCATTTTAAATGAATACAATTATTTATATGTATATATATAATATATATATATATATATAGATAGATATGGGGTTTTCTGTTTTTTTTTTTTTTTATTGTACATTAAATATTTTAAATAAAATGTATTTTTAACCTGAAAGGGAAAATATGCTGACTAAAGGCTTCTAGAAAGAATAAAGGGTATTACTAATGCAAAACAAAAATGATGTATTCTGTTTGAATAATGCAGCTCTCTTTGTTCTAAAATGTCATTTGACATGTACTTTAGAGACTGTATAGGAACTACTAGTGATTATCAAATACAATTATTTCATTTGTCACAATTATAGGTACTGCAGCCCTCTCCTATCATACCCAGAAGGACAGATTTTCCTTCATGAAATCACCATATTGCCATGACAATTGTTTTGTCTTTGTTTCTGTGTTGACAGTGTTGTCTGCAATGTTTCTATGGGAAACTAGTCAACACAAAAACATAAACTGTAAAACAGAGCGCCTAGAAGCCTCTCTGTTCCCTGAGTAGACACCAAGCCCACCGACTACAGTGCGGTAACTGTATAAACCCTCTTTCCTGTTTTACCGGCACATGATAAGCCCTGGACTAAAGAAATGTCTCACACCCTTTGAAAATACTGAGCAGAGCCTCTCTGTTGCTACAGTGCATAAAGACCATTATAAAGACACAGTGACAGGCAGCTTCCTTGTTTAGAGAGAACGGGCTATTGTCGGTCATGGGGAAATTTCTCTCTTTTTCTCACCCCAGTGTGACTCCAGTTTAAATCTGTCATGGCTGTATCACTGATCATTTTCTTAAAAACGACATGTGTAACATGTGTAAGCAATACAGTATTTGCTTATGCTTTGCATTATTACACATTGTATATTTTGTTCTACTTTTCTTTAAAAAAAAAAAAAAAATTAAAAGTAATGAACATGTCAGATTCAAACTAATTCAGAGAGGGATAAAGTAAATAAACTAACCCAACCTCTCAATGCAAACTAGGGTGCACTGAGTAACTTCAGGTGCAGGGTCCGCTTATCTGCTTGTCTCCTTAGGGATGTTATTGCTTTTCCAGGTATGCACCACAGTATGGGATTAGATGTACTTGTTTTGCATTCATTCAATAACTGGTGTTTTATTGTTTAAAAATATACCATGAAAACCATGCATTCTCATGTGAGCAGACTCTTTTCTCCATAGATCTGACCTACAACGTGGCCAGTGGTGCCATCTGCTTATCTTCATGAAGATAGATTTTTAATGTCATGCTGTGGAAAATTCCAGGCAAAGCAATAATACCATCTCCAAGTTGCAGCGGTCCAATATGTGTTGAATAGAGTTGCGCAGGTAGCTAAATGCCATAGCATATCACATTGACTTTTATGATCACAGCGGAGCTTAACCTCTATCATATTTCAGTCTGTTGTTCCCCCCTGCCTGTCAACAGACGCACACACATCCCGTCTGCCCACTACTATCAAATCAGCTGTGTTCTTTGCCCCCAAACAAAAACCTATTGTCTTTAACAGAAAATAATGTGTTTTTGTCACATCAATTAGGTTAAGCCTCTTTTTCTATGCCCACGCTGGCTGGAGTATTTCCCATCTTTTCATCACTATAGCAACAAGCATAACATAGGAAGCTAGAACAATGAGCACATGGAGTCTGCACATCCTGGTGGTTACTATTGTACTGTCAGAAACTAAACCCAGATGCTATTTATCACTGTCAGCAGCTCAAGAAGTACTTTTTATTTATGACACTATTTTATACATTGGGGCCCAACACTGATTTTCTGTGGCATTTTTTATCCAGTTTTCCTAACGACTTAATAAGGGACTGCATCACTGCCTACTCCTAGTAAAATCAGCTGACCATGGGGTTTGAGCAGTAGTGGCTGATGGGTTTCAGTCATTTATTTAACTTTGTTTGAGGTAACTAAGTAGTAAGTGTTTAGTTTGGAGAAGATCAAATTTTGCCATGTGTTTTCTTATCATTGTACATAGTCTCCAGTCAGTTACAACTAGGCCTGTCATGATAATTACTAAATCGACTTAAATATATTATACATTTTTTCTGCAATATGATAAGAACTAAAATTATACAAATTACTTACTTAAGTGCTACATTCTGCTATTTATTTTTACAGCTCAACGATATTTAACATATTGTACATGCAGAGTACTTTTTTATGAATAATTCTGTTTTATGGCTTTGTTTCAATATCATTTATCATTTATATTGACTTCAGCAAAATATCACACTTTAGAGTTTGTTATTGCGATAGGCCTAGTCACATCATTACTGAAAGAAGTAAAAGAGGAAAATGTCAGTGGTCCAGAGATCCAAGCAGGAACAAGTCACGCTGACCTGTGTAATGCAATTGAAGACACCCATTTGATGCTACTTTTTCTTTAATTCATTGACCAGGCCACTGTGTACTCTGACCTAATCTATTTATGTAGTAATTCAGTAATTGGTCCCTGCTCTCCTAACTTTGCACCCTTCAGTGTGTATAAGTATTATTAATTTTGTTGTGTTAATTCCAGATCTGACCCGCATTGTGCAGCTTGACCTGGACCTTAAATACAAGACCAACATCAGGGACCTTTTCCAGGAGTTTGACCACTTTCCTCCTGGGGCTGTTATCGGCATCGTCCGAGAGATGCAGCCTGTTTACAGGTGAGTGCAAGCCACGCTAACACTGACAACTATTTCCCAGATAACCTCTTAACAACTTATTTTTAAATGTGTGTTCACACTTAAAAACAGAATTGGTTTGGTTCTAGTTTGGTTCTGTTTTGTTTAGTCTAGTCTGATAACTTGCGTTGGTCCTGTTCTAGTAACATTAGTCAAGTTTGATCGAGATTTACTTCCAGATTTAGTACCAGTTTAGTTCAAATTTTACTATGAATGCATCCTTTAGTGAATCTGTATATATAAAAGTCGACTTGTGTAGCCTACAGAAAATGATAGAAATGTTCAAGCTATAAGATAGTTACATAATGACATAGTAGAACTGTGTAACATTGTCCATACTTTAATGAATATGCATGTTCATATAGGCCTGTGACTATAAATACTTATCATTCAATATCTGATAGATAGAGATAGTTATTTTTTGGCTATACAATAAGATTTGAGACATAGAAGGCTGAATTAACTTCTATGACTCATTACATATGCAAACTAAGTACTTAAGTGTTTTACTCAGCAATTTACGTGTTGCAGCTCATGTATTTTTTTAACAGTATTGTAGATTTAGAATAGTTTTTGTGGTATAAATCTGTTCTTGGGTTATTGTGTCTGTGTCATAAATTTGTTTCAATATTATCATTTATTGTCTATATTTACTTCAGCCATATATCAAACTTTTTTGTGACAGGTCTATGTTCATATTCTTGATGCCAAAACAAAAAAAGATATACCTGGGTGAGAAGTTTGCTTTGGCTTGGACATTTTATACTTTGAGAAAATACTAAACTTTGCCATATTGTTGCCACGGAGATTGTTAAATATTTACTGACTGCACAGTGACAATGCTACAGCAGAGGCTTGTCAGTTTCTACTAGCACAAAAGTGTCTTGTGAGTATTTCTTAATATTAACATGTATTTTATGTGTAATAAACTCATTTGTCCTTTTGTGTCGTGTGGAAAATTGGTGTAAACAAGCCACTTAGTCGGAAGCCCTTGGCGACTTTACTGATTTTCCTTTCTTCTCTCAGATATACAAACATGGCACCACCGTTTTCCATTCTTGTCGAGCATCAAAACAGGACGTCACTGTGTGCGTGTGTGTGGACGGGTATTTGTCACATGGTGGGGACATAAATTAAATCCGTATGCACACTCACATCATGGGGACCTGCCTCCCTTATGAGGATAAAAATCAGGTCCCTGTGACGTAAATCTGTCATTATTAGAACAATAATATGGTTTAAAGCTCTGATATAAGTTAAAATATGTTAAGATTAGGGTTTACCTTAACCACAGTCACAATAGTGACTGTTAAGGTTATCTCGAAGAACTAAATGTAAGTCACATTAATGTTCCCAAGAAGCATGGAAACCCAAGAAGCGCATGTGTGTGTGTGTGCGCGTGTGTGAGGGGCAGTGGGTCTGCAGGGAGACGGCCCTGTAGCAGCAGCTGTACCAGTGTAAATACTCAGACAGGTGTCTTCCTCCAGAGCCTGAAGCCTGTTTGAAAGGAAAGATTAATAGATAAGCCCTTATGAATTATTTGACGTAGTCATCTGTTATGGGTCACTACAGGGCAACATTCTATGGGCAAAGGGATGTTTGACTCCAAAACTTTATTCGATTTCATTTACACAAAACCATTATTTAACTATCTGAGAAAGGTTATAACTTTTTTTTATTGAAGTAGTTGGAGAGTATTACAGTACTGTTCCACAGGGTTGCACTGCATGGACACAATAGTCAGATATTCTATCATTTTCTTATTCTCCTTCAGGCTCTAGCTGATTTCCATGTGCTCCAGCCACAGTCTGCTCATTCTGGGAAATCCCAGCTAATTTTTTTCAGTGTACCTTCAAATGTTCAAAACTCAGCATAGCATGACCTTCAAAACAATGTTACTGTATAATATCCCACAGTGTCACAAAGGGTGGTGCTGCCATACAGAGCAGTCTTTGAGAAGCACAGTTTTTCAGCACATTCCAGGATTTTTAAGGAAATTAAAATGTGCTGACATGATTTTTTAGAGGGATTATACGTCACTGAAGATTGGAAGGATATTGCTTTTTATCTTGAAATGGTTTGAGGAAAATCAAATTATTAAAAGTGTATGGAACCTCTTTTGTGACCTTATGAATACCTGTTGCATAATGCATTGATTCAGTGTGTTTTTCCTCTTGAATAGTTGGTATTCACCAGATTCAGTTAATGCGATTGTGTACTGTCTGTCATATACTCACAGACCATGAGCCTGTAGCCTTTCCACTGCAGTGTTTCCTGTCACAAGTGCTGCAGGCTCTCAGCAGTTTGGGTGCTAATGGACACAGCATTATGCAGCAGAACACATCCTCCCACCAGCCACATTCACAGCACATCCTGCCACTGAAAAGTTCATTATTGGAAAAAGCCCTGTGTCTTCCCCTCCAGCTGCAGTTGAAATGTTTTAAAATCCCACAAGGCTGCACCCACTTACATAAGTGTCACCACAAACACAACAGAACTACACACTGTAGCCATGCAATGTTCACTTAATTCAAACTCCTACGTGCTTCAGATTATAACAAAGGGATTTTGATCTCGCCAATTTTTGTAATATTCACAAGTAAGGGAAAAGTTCAGCTCAGTTCCTGCATTGCTACGTGACTAACAAAAGCATTCATTGTTCATTCACACCTGGAGTCGTATGTTAAGCTATTTCTAAAGCCACAGCTGCCCTCGGGTAGAATGAAAAGGCACTTTATCATAACTTTGAACATAAAGGAAAATGTCAATTTTCAAGAGATTTGGGTCATGAAGAATAAAGTCCCTTTGCTCTTCTGTGGGAATCATAAAATATCTCATTCACTTGCACAACTAGAAAATATATCACTTTATTGTAACTGTGCAATAGGCAAGACAAGTTTATTCGCACAGCACAATTCTTACACAAAGTCATTCAAATTGCTTTACAGAATAAAAAAAGACATTAAAATCACAAAACAAACAAATCAAAACATAAATAATCATCATAAAATTGACTTTAAAAGAGAAGAGTGCAGAATAAAAACCTTTCAGTCATATGCACAGCTAAACAGAACCATTTTTAGCCTGGATTTAAACAGAGGCCTGTCTCACATTTTCAGGAAGATTGTTACAGGTTTTAGCTGCATAAAACTGAAACCCTGATTCCCTATGTTTAGTCCTGACTCTGGGCACCAGCAGGATGCCGTTCCCTGAAGTCCTCAAATTGCGATATGGTTCATATGGCACTAACAGTAGAATGTGATAGAATTGCTGATAAACGTACAGATCCCTCTTAGAGAAATGTATTAAAAATTCACCGAGAGATGTTTTTGCAATATTATTATTCTTATCTAACCTCAACAGCATAAACAGCTTGTCCAAAAACCTCAAACAAGAAGATCTGATAGTGAAAACTTCCTCCATGTTGCTTTGTGACAATACCAGAATACACTTGAATGTACGCGCCTCATGCTGACTGGGCTTTGTCGTCGCCATGGAGAGGAGCAGACATTTCACAGGTCGTCTTTGAACTGTTCTCTCTGTCTTTGTGTATCAGAGAGCATCCTGTCGCTGGCCCAAACCAAGAACACATTGGATATAGTATGGCAGCACAGAATGTCCCCTCACTTCCTCATGCATCTCGTTCTCTCAAAGCGGCTCAGATGGTGCGGGAGACAGACACTTGAGTTTGAGGGGTGGTGCTGGTGGAGATGGTGTAAATTGATGAAGAAGACTGCAGACGTGTGAACCGCCGTGCTGAAGATGAGGCGCTCGGAGTTACACTGATCCTTTCGATCCTATGTCTGGATTTACTGTTCTAATACAAGAATGCAACAGTCTGTGAGACATTATCTCCCAGCCGTAGCTCATAGCATCACAGTCACATCTGACAGCTAAAAGTCCTGAACATTGGTTAATAGGTAATATATACTGATATATTTAATATCAGTAATATTAGTGTTACTGTCTGCTTATTTAAACCTGTTTTATATTTGAGCCTCATGGTTTCAGTTTGATTTTAGATTGTTTTTATGTCTTCTTTTTTTTTTTTTTTTTTTTTTTTTTACAATGAGCAGTGTTGGCCAGTAATGATGTACAAAGTAAGGTAATCCAGATAACATTTTTAGTAACACACTGATCTAAAGAGTTGTTTTTTAAATGTAATAATTTGATTTCTTACTAGCCCTAGTAATTACGCATTACTTTTTGCATAGCCAAAACGTAAAATACCTCTTTAAAACAATAAAAAGGGTGTACACATCAGCTATAAACCAAAACAAATTCATCTTGGTTTATGGTGGACTGTGCGTGACAACTCTTGCAGTTAAATACAGTTTGTATATAATCATTATGTCCATCTCATTGCATCTGTCAGTAGAAAACATCTAAGCTGTTTAGATTGCGCTACACTCGTGTCTCGGGGCACGTAGTTCTGTCATCTTCTTTAAAATGACAATGCCCTATGGAATAATTCGTCCCCAGTCACTAAATCAGCCACTATAAAACAGTGGACGAGCAAAGCCAGCCCACAGCTGCTGAATATAGGTCAGTAATAATATCACGGCATGACTCAGAGGATCTGCCTCTCCCACCAGATCTGATCATACCACACAGTGAGGGGGTCACATGTTAAGTACGAGCTGTCATTTTCCCACATAAACTTCGTCTGTATTCATGCTTTATGTGCTGCTGTGTAAACCCAACCCACCATACCAGTGCTGTAATGTTTGAAGTTCCTATATTAGCCTCATGTTTTATCTTTGATCTTTTATAAAAACTTTACTTCTATTTTGTTTCATTCAGAGTTAAAGTAATTCCATAGTCAAGCATTTTTATACACTGCCTGGCCAAAAAAAAAAAGTTGCCACCAAAAAAAAAGGTCACACACTCTAATATTTCATTGGACCGCCTTTAGCTTTGATTACGCCGCACATTCGCTGTGGCATTGTTTGGATACGCTTCTGCAATGTCACAAGATTTATTTCCATCCAGTGTTACATTCATTTTTCAACAAGATCTTGCATTGATGATGGTCGAGTCTGACCACTGCACAAAGCCTTCTCCAGCACATCCCAAAGATTCTCAATGGGGTTAAGGTCTGGACTCTGTGGAGGCCAATCCATGTGTGAATATTATGTCTCATGCTCCCTGGACCACTCTTTCACTATTTGAGCCCGAGGAATCCTGGCATTGTCATCTTGTAATATGTCCGTGCCATCAGGGAAGAAAAAAAAATCTGTTGATGGAATAACCTGGTCATTCAGCATATTCAGATGTCAGCTGACCTCATTTTTGAGCACAGACTGTTGCTGAAACTAGACCTGACCAACTGCAAGAGGCTCGGACCTATTTGCTTAGTTAACTGTTACATGTTCCTCTCCCATCACTACCTCACGTTCATAATTAAGTACTTACATTGTGTTCACTCTGAAGTGCTCCTAGCTTTTATCATCTTGTTGCCAATAGACCTTTTTCAGGAATGACACATTTGAAGACGCACACGCAGACCAAGATGTTTTGTCATTCATTTAATCAGTTTTGATATTATCTTTGTGTAATATTTACATTTTTAAGCTAACTGATGATGAATCTTTAGAAATGTATGTTGTATGTTATTATTTATTATCTTTATACAGGGAGAGCCCAGTGAGAGCAGTTAGACCCTCTTTTTTATGGGTGCCCTTCAAACACAGAAAAAAAAACACACACAAAAAACAAACAAAGCAAATAAGTACGTAAATCTATTTAAAAGATAAAAAACAGGTGCAGGTGTGAGTATAAATGTTTGTTATCAGATAATTAAATTGCATTTGTGGAACCAAAGTATCTAATTTTGCTTGTCCTTGAAATGTATTCTGTTTTAGTGAAGCAAAACAGACAAAAGCTCTTTTTCCCATCTAGTCCCTAGACTTATACAATCATGTGATCTTGATCTTGTACTGTATGTTCCCATATTAATAATTAACAAATGAGATATTCCAGTATGTATGAAGTAGTCCCTTATTTTAAAAATGTACACAGTGTTCTATTAATAACAAAATTAGGTTCATTGAGATTTTTTATGTGATTTTGATGAACTGATGTTCTTCTCCTCAGGCACACATTTTGGCAGTATCGAAAGGAGAACCCGCAGAGCAAAGTGGGCGAGCCCCCGCCTGACGGCCTGCCAGGGTTCAACAGTGGAGTGATGTTATTATCCCTGGGAGCCATGAGGACTTCAGCCTTGTACAACCAGCTCCTGCAGCCCAACAATGTGGCCAAGCTTGCAGAGCAGTACCGCTTCAGGGGCCATCTTGGGGACCAGGACTTCTTCTCCATGATTGGGATGGAGCACCCAGAGCTGTTCTACCCTCTGGCCTGTGGCTGGAACAGACAGTTGTGCACCTGGTGGAGGGACCATGGCTACGGAGAGGTGTTTCAGATGTACTACCGCTGTGAGGGCCCAGTCTATATTTACCATGGCAACTGTAACACACCCATACCCGGTGACTGAAAGCAATTCTGCTTCTCGGGATAAGAATTTTAGTACATGAAATCGTTTGTGTTACGGAGCAAGTATTAACAAGAAGTTACTGTGAAAACTGAAAGGACTTTTACATTTTGTATGTAAAGAGAAGGGCTGTAGTCATTTACCGGGTCAATAGTGTCTTTTAGTTGACCAATTTTAATAATGGGCAACTAATTATTTTATGAGGCTTACAAGGTTTTCTATCACAGCAGAAAGTAGGCAGCATTGAATAAGTTAGCTGGAGTTTTGGGAGCTTTGCTAGAGCCCCATAGCTGCCCCCTTTTTGTTGATAATGGATGCACAGGGTATGTTTTCAGTGGACCAAGTTTTTTTCTTTCAGCTACAGCCCTAGTAAAGGCACAGATGTGTATAATTTATTAAAATGAACCTTTTTCCCTTTTTTTGGAAGAGAAACATCTTTTTGATTTGTGTATTTTGCCCCAAAAATACTTAAAATAATTTTCCACCATGGATCTGTTTAGCAGTATCCATTGAATAAGATTTTATAACAAGGTCGTAGCAGTACTCGTATAAATAATCCAGTACAATAGTCTAAAGGCCATTCCATTTTTCACTTCCTCCATTTCCTCTTAGTAATCCACACTTATTTCCAGCATCCCATGTTCTCTCAGCATCACCTCTTGTCAACACCAAACAAGGTCCTAACGGGGGTCTAATCTCACCCTGTGTTCCTTAGTAACCCCACCACATTTATTTAAAAAAATAGGAATTTTGCTGCACCATTTTTTTTCCTTTCCAAGTGAGATTTCAGATCTTCTTTCTTCCTATCTCCTGTAAGTAAAATTCCACTCTAAAAATACCAATGTGGTAGAAGTAGGTGAAGATTGGGAAAAGACATTTGATGACACAGATGTCTTTTTCTATTGTATCTGTAGTTACTCTGAGGCTACTAGACAAACAATGGGGGAACAACAAGTGCACGTTTTCCGATCGAGTGACACAGTTGTCGGCGCGACCCACTTCTTGCAAACGCTGGCCTTTATCGCAGAACGAATACAGCAATTCCAAGAAAAGTCGGCAGTCAATACGGATAGAGGCATGCTCACTTTGACATACAAACACAACTGGGGACAATGGAATAATGCTCAGCGCCGACACTGGACTGGGAATGAAATACTCAAGAATAAACGTTCTTCCAAAATCAATGCGTTATCCTTGAGTTCATCCAAAAGGGGATTAAAACAGCTCAACATGTAGGCAAGTCTTTGAATGTAAATGAACCTTGATATCTGTATAAGGGTTGCACATAGAAGAGATTAGAAGACATGATTTACCTTTTTGTGAGTGCACTTTGAAAACCGACAAAGGACTATATGTTTTTTCTGTTTTAGGGGCATACCACTCCTATTCTCATTTATTTATGCTTTTATTTCTACTGGGTATTACTTTTTCAAGGTCCTATATTACGCAAAGTTGATTCTTGTGAGATTTTAGCCTTATAAAAACTCCTTAAAAATATACTTGGAGTTGTGTTTTGTTTCATTCACACATGTTTGAGCAACTATTCATTATTAGTCTGTCTACATCTCTGAATCTCAAAATGCTCCACCTTGTGATGTCATGAAGTGGTATTTTTCAAGTTAACTCCTACCCTTTACCTTTAGTTCAGCAGAGATTGGCAATTCCAGGGCTGAAATCATCAAGTGATTCCAGTGAAGATGTATGGAGTTTAAAATCACAGGGGCAGTTTCTGTATTACCACATGACATCACAAGGTGGAAGAGAGCGTTTTCTGTGAGAAGAACTCAACCTAAATATGCAGGGTTTGCGTGTTCAGCATGTGTGAATGAAACAAAACACAACTCCATGTATGTTTGTGATGAAACGACATTATAACACAGATCAGAAAATGGCGTAATATGGACCCTTTAATGATTCTTTTTGATTCCACAAAATCCCACTGAAAAGAAATCATACAGCAAATTGTCCTTTTTATTCATTTGTTTCCTTAAATAAATACATATGAAGAATGATTGATTTGTGTATTTTTTCCTTATATAAATGTGTGTTTGTGCACTTACATTGATGGCCCACTTGTGTCACTCGGACTGCGAGCGCACACACTCAAAATCCATCAGTTAAAATCCGTTTAGTCTCTCTAGCTGTTGCTGTGAAACGTGCAGAGTTAGGGCAGTTTCCTGGGCTTTGTCACCAGACTTCTTAGAAATGTTGGTTACCAATAAAGATTCATAGAAGTGCTGCATAAGAAGCTAATGAGGAAATGCAAGATACCCGCCCTTTCCTGTGAATGCACTAGAATGACAATGTTCAAGGACAAACCCTGTGGTATTTTCTGGAGCCCTGTTCAGTATTTCATCATAACATAGTTTTTGCTAGTAAAGTCCAAAAAGTCCAAAAGGAATATACGGGAGCGGGGGAAAGATCCACTCTCCCAATGAAACTGACAAATGAAAACTACTAAGATCAAGTGTAGCCCTTACTGCATGAAGAAATGTAATTAGAAATTTAACGCTATTTTATTTTTTAATCTCTATTATAATCTTATAATGTTGTTTCCACATCACAAACAGACCTGGAGTTGTGCTTTGTTTCATTCACACATGTTTAACGCACAAACCCTGCATGTTTGGCTGAGTTTTTCTCTCAAACAGAAAACACTCTGTTCCACCTTGTGATGTCATGTGGTAATACAGGAAGTGCTCCACTGTGTTTTTAAACACCTTACACCTTCAATAGAGTCATTTGGATGATTTCAGCCTTGGAATTGTCTGTCTCTACTGAACAAAATTTAAGGGGTAGCTGTTAAATTGAAAAAACTACCACTTCGTGACATCACAGGGTGGAACTTTTTGAGCTTTGATGATGTAGACAAACTGATAATTAAGGGTTACTCAAACGTGTGAATGAAACCAAAGGAGGACCTTTAAAAAGTGTCACAGGACTGTGATCCCCAACAAGTGGAAGAGTTGGTGAAACAACTTGAGATAGCACAAAATATCTTTTTTTGTTCCAATGGAAAAGAAGTAGGATAAGTTATGCAACAAATGAGCATGGCGCCACAGCATGTCCCTTCAATTAGAGACATTTTGCTATATTGTGATTTGCAGTGAGGAGGGGACTTGCCTGAGAAATGACAGACTGGTATTGTACATTTATGAATCTCTTCTCCTTTGTTTTTAACATTAAATGGATCAGAACAAACCCGGATATTTGTAAACAGAAATTAATTTTAAGCCTCCAGGCAGCTGATTATAGGCAATTTCCTTTCCATAAAAAAAGAAGCAAAAGGATGCATATTCTTGTCTGTATTTTGGTCAAATCGTGTTGTGTAAGAGCTGTTTTAAAAACATGCACTGTCCGAGTGCCCTAGTTTCAAATGCACTCATGGCTTTGAGCAGTTAAAATTAGGCTTTTGTGGCTTTGCATTTCTGTCTGTATTGTACAAATTAAGTATGACGTACTTCTGTTATATACATTTAATTTCAGTTTTTATAACTGGTGAGAATTATGAAACAGTTTTTGTGCATGTCATGACCACCAATAAACACACCGAATTATAATTGTGTATAAAATATAGGTCATCATAGATCATAATGTTCTCTTGCCTACTTGTCCAGTTCATGCAGGGACCAGACAGTGTGCAGTCACCCAAATAAGAGGCTTACACGAGCTGCTTTCATCTGTTCTGAAACATCTCACACACAGCTGCACTTATGGTAATAGCGCACTCTGCCTTATGGAAAGATGTGCATTTGCTCTTACCTTTTAGGCACGCATGTGCGGGTCAATTCATCTGCATAAGTGACTGATCGTTTTAATAACAATCACGTCTTAGCCCCGTGACAAACATTTTCACCGAAGTCGGCTCACCCAAAGATCCTAAGTTGAAAAGAGTATGTCATAAAGAGTATGTCATAAACTATCTCCCTTGTAGAGGTCCAATTGAATCTTGTTGTTATGGTCATTTGCAGTGCTGGAAGGGAATGAAGTAAAAGTGGCAAGTCAAATTTTTACTGTACTATTTGTCTGTATATTTTATAGTGGACACTTTTTACTTTTACTTCACTACATCTGAGAGCAGGTATCTGTACTTTCTACTGATTTTGAGGGGATATTTTTTGACCATATTCGTGGTAACATCCTGACTAAAGTTTTCGACTTCAACTTTCAGCTTTGAGCAAACAAAAATAAATGAACAAAATTCATAAGAAAAACTAAGAAATTGATTTGTAATGTAACTATTGACAAAAATCTGTGTCATTTTTAAAAATAAGTATTACTACATTTACCCATCCATCCACTTTCTTCCACTTATCCGGGGCCGGGTTGCGGGGGCAGCAGTCTAAACTCCCAGACTTCCCTCACCCCAGACACATCCTCCAGCTCCTCCTCCCAAGGCGTTTCCAGGCCAGCCGAGAGACATAGTCCCTCCAGCATGTCCCCGGGCCTCCTCCCGGTGGGATATGTCCGGAACACCTCCCTAGGGAGGCGTCCAGGAGGCATCCTGAACAGATGCCCGAGCCACCTCATCTGGCTCCTCTCGACGTGGAGGAGCAGCGGCTCTACTCCGAAAAAGAGTCTCACAACTGATTTTTGTTGTTCTCAGTACCGGACATACAGACACCTTCCAATAAAAATGAATAAACATGAAACACATTATTTCATGATAAAGCCAATTCATTGAGCTCAACTTCTGCAAGAGAGCTGCCAGAATCCCTCCCATCATCAGTGCAAAATATTCACAAACTTTATTTATTACATAAATAAAGTTGTTTTTTTTTTTAAATATTGCAGATACCACAGTGTCACAGCGTCTGTATGCATAATAAAAACTAATGGCAAAGTGTGACATAAACCTCGGTGGGGCTAACTACATCTCTGTCATCAGAAAAAACACATATAAATCAGCCAATTTCCTATGATACTGTAATTAAGTCAACTGGCTCATTGGTTCACATTATGTTGAACCTACTGAACGAGTAATTATGCAATGGGAGGCTGTACTCTTATTTTAGGCCAAACAGTGTAAAATTCACATCTTCAACCCAGATATAAGTAATTTTCACACATCATACAAACCATTTTTATGTTGGCAGTTCCACATTTGTCATCACTCTTTTATTGCCCATGTTCAAGACTGTGCCACAAAGGACTGACCTGAACTCTCATCATTTCTTGACAACTCTGGATTAAACTCTCAACAATGGTGAAAGGAAACAACAGAAAACGCCTCACATGTGAAGGAGTCTCACGTGCCTGTGCATCTCGTGACTCGCACCAACCAAACAACTCAATCTGCCGTAGCTCCTTCCTGAGCACAAAACGCCAATCACAAACAACACCATTTTTGATACATTTGAAGAAATGGGGGAAGTGACTGACTTCAAATGGTTTATTGAAGTTGTACGAGAGTCTGCACATGAAGGACAGATGTGTAGTGATGTATCTTTTTTCAGCCTGTTGTCTAATGAAAACTAATAAAGAACCAATATTAAGAAATGTGATATTGTGGTGGTGACTGTGCTCTCAATATTTGTTTTGTCTTCTTGTAGCGTTTACAGTGGGAGCAATGACAGAACTGGTTTGTTTTATTCCACCAAAACTGGGCCAGCATTACAATGGACCAAAAGAAAAGTAAAGTGTTTGGTTTAGTTTTAGCTTTGGTCTCTTACAAAACGACAAAATATACATAACAATGCAAAATATTACATTACATTAACATTAAGCACAGAGATAAAAGAAAAATTCTATTTTGTCAGCTGGATAAAAAGTTATTTGTTTGTTTGTTGACAGAATTGCATTTCTTTTCACTATGGATGATACCTGGATGACTGAGGGATTACACAGTCATTAACCCTATAGCGTCGGATGCTATCGCCGCCGATAGACTCGCGGTTGCGGACTTTCCATTACTGTAACTCACCAAACGATCGTGCTCTCATGTAAATTCAAACGGTGTCTCAAAGCAGAGGCATGGGGCTCTTTAAGTATGTTACTGTCATTACGGTAATCTGCTTATGTCGTCCCTCGAAGATGACCAATCAGAGCGCAGATGCCGCCGGGATTCTCCCAGTCAGTTATTCAATACATCAAAGTAAGGATGGATATGTAAAATAGAGGTAGTTGTGTGAAAAAAGGTAAAAGTATATGCTGATACTTCCTTTAACATGATTTGTATGGCTAAAAAAAGAGAAAAAAAAGTCTAGGCGAGGTATGATGGTCTATAATGTGCTCAGTCCTTAAAGGGTTAAGCATAGTAAAGAAAATAGGCTTTGTAAACAGAATACCCCTGAAACAGTACTTTTCTTATACATGTCCTGTTCAATTAAAAGATACGTTTTAGACTAAATTTTATGTCAGAGCAAATTTTTGCAGGAAGCAAAGATCGTTGATGGCACAGCTGCAAACAGGGATCCTTCCCCTGGCCTTAGAAACTGAGAGGATTTCTCAAGTCCCTGAAGAAGAAAGACTTTGTGGTTTATGTGAGTTGGGAGAAGTGGAAAGTGAAGCTCCATTTATGATGAATTTAGAACTCTTTTATTTGATGAAATGTTCACCCAATGACGACAACAAGATGAAATGGTTGTTTAATTCTAATATTTATAAGTTTGCTTAATTTCTTTCTACAGTCTCGAAGAAGCGTCAGATGAGTTTGTTTAAATGAGTCTCTGATGATTGTAATGCACATCTGGCAACTGGCCTGTTGTATTTTGTTTAATGGTCTCACATGGCTTAGTATTTTTTGAATGCAAGACACAATAATAAAATAAATCATCAATCAAAATAAATCATCTGTACTGTAAGTTTTATTACTAGCCTATGTCTCAGAATGGTTTTTATTAATGCTATGTACATGTACAAATATTTTTATGGTCAAGATTATGATCTGGAAACGAATAGCGCAATGCTATGTTCCCATGAAACGAGCAAAGATAACACAGTTACAGGATTTTTTTATTGTTAAAGAAATAAATGCCTTGCAAAACGCTTGAAAAAAATGCATTCTTACTGCGAGTGGTTCAATGCCAAACCGTGGAATAAAGCATTTACATCTACATGGAGACAAGTATGTAGCAAAGAAGTTGTATAGTGCACCTATTAACTAACCACATTTCTTCTTTACGGAGCAAAAATATGAATGAAAATACTAGTGCTACGGGATATCTCCGGTCTTTATTTCATATGACTTATGAAACCTGTAATTCACATAGTTCACAGAGGCTCTAGATGTGTATATAAAGAGACCTGAGTCAAGCCTGTCTTTAATATGCACATATACTCATGTGAACAACACCATGAGGTCTGCTGGAGATGGGTTTTTGACGAACTCCACAGGCGATGTAGCCAATGACAAAGAGCACACAGACAGATATATGACTAGACTGTCTCAAGAACTGCCTTCGAATTTTGCCTTCATTCACCTGAATTCAGACAGGGAAAATGCCAGCTGTGAGAACTAGAAGGTCAACCCACATAATGCAGTATATGGCAGTGTCTGTCATGAATGAGGGCTGTGTGTTGCCCTACTTTAATGATAACCAGTACCACATTAAACCTGTGTAGTACAGCCCCGACCAGCATATACAGGGGTGGATTAACTGTTTTAGAACTATATTGATATAGTTCATTCTTTTGTGTTTGTTTAAATGATGGTGTATGGCTATTTATAAGATATAATTGCATAGTAATTAAAAAATCTTAAAATAAAGGCTTTAGAAAAAGATTTTAAAGGTATTATTATATTGGAAAATTCACTCTTGTGAGCTTTAAGCCATGTTAGAATGTTGTAACCTCCTCAAAAACATATCTGACGTTGTGTTTTGTTTCATTCTAACTCTCCTGAGTCTAACTCTCCAAAGCTCAAATACTCTGTTCCAACTTGCGATGTCACGATGCAGTAATTTTAATGTTAACAGCTCCTTTTACCTTTAGTTCAGAAGAGACTGACAATTCCAGAGCTGAAATTTTCCAAATGATTCTAATGAAGCGCTTCCTGTATTACCACATGACATCACAAGGTGGACATTTAAAGACATAGGCCCTTTAAACCAAGTGAGTGCCTGATATTTGTGCTTTTCTAAATAAATTGCACCCCTCTTCATGAGCATCGTTGGTTATGTGGATACCAGCATCTCCCTGTCTCAGCTGTTTTTGAATAAAACATCTTGTTCACTGTAAACCGCGAAATTGGTCTAAAATGGATCAGTAATAGAAATGGGACCATTGAATACAGAATTGATGATCCCCTCTTAATAGCAGCAAATCTCTCAAGCAATGGAGTGGATGAAATGGATTTTCATGTGTGTTTTTGTAGTTTTAGTTTGTTTTTTTTTACTATGGGGAAGTGGGCGGTGATAGGGGGAAGACATTAGAACTATAAAGGACTATAGACATACAGAACTATAAAGGACTACTTAATTACGCATGACTTGAAATACAACTCTGGGTAAACTAATTTAAAAAGGCTAAAAATGTCCCTTTCCTTTTAAAGCTACCGTTTGCAAGTTTATTTGATTTTTTTCCTCCAGCTGATGTGAAACTTTGAATTTGCTCGTTCTAGTGTTGTCCTTAGACCTAAACATACACTTGGTGTTAGTGACCTATTTTAGCAGCAATGGACATGCCGGACCAATGACGTTAAAAGTTAATGTTAAAATTAAATTATTACACTAATCTGATTATTGCAAATTCTTTCTGTCCACTCTAAGAATACTCAAATATAATACTTTTTATTGGGTTACAAGGTCCTGCCCCTGACCTTAAAAGACCGCTATGGTTTAGTGACCCAGATGTTAAAATGTAGGTCAAATGTCACCATGGCAACAGTTTATATCCAAGAGCCCATATGTGTAAAACTGCTATATAGTGTTCACTCTACTACCATCGATCTCTTTTACAGATTAATAACCCATTTTTAACGTCTTCTGGTCAGTAGGGGTGGGATCATGCTGAACTTTGGTGTCACGATTATCATAGACAAAATAATTACGATTAATGAGTATATCACGATAATTATTAAACTTGCTGACAGTTTAAACATGTTATGGCTATGAATAGTTATAATTTGAATATTAGCGAATCATTTAAACTTACATCATAAGTGAAAACAACAATAATCTAGAAGAGATCATCATCATCAGGAAAAGTCGTTTTTTTTCTGCCCAATTTGGAGATATAATGGTGATTACCACGATTATATAAAATGTTCCACAAACAATTATTATCTACCTCTTTGTTAATCATCCAATGTGATCCCTACAGGTCAGTGAACGACTTCTCTAGTTCCTAGTAGGATACATGATATGGTAACAATTTGCTGGTCGTAGCAAACCACTTAGGTAATGGGGACATATAGGCTATAGAGGGACACAGAAAAGTAGGTCAGTGTGGTACATCACATGCAAAAGGTAAACAGCAGCAGTGTCTGGACTATGTGAATGTAGAGTGGAATAAGTGGGTGACAGGCTTCTAAACAGGACGTAGATATCATTTAGGCCTAGGATGACAAGACTTACACCACAAAAGTGTGCTATCTTAGACATATTTAAAGTGACTTGAACTCACAAAACGAATCTGGAGTTGGTCAGTTTTGAACAGACCAGCTTTAATTTTGTCTTTAACGCAGTTTAATACTAGACTGAAAACCCACCTCTTCTCCCTGGCATTTAATACTAGCTAGACAGGATATCTTGGTGTTTTATTGGTGTTTCATTGTTGTATTGTACTTTTCCTATGTATCATGTTATCTGTATATTTGTTTTTTCGTTTGTTTTTTTTACTTTTTTATGTGACACACTTTGGGCAGTTGAAGTTGTATTTAAATGTGCTATATATAATTGAATTGAATTAATTTAGACTTAAGATTTTTCTTTTCAAAATATAATAATTCAAATATTCATGGTTTCTTTTCTAATTGTACTTTTTTGTGTAGATTTTTTTAAAAACTTGTACTTTTAATTGAATATAATTCTCAACTTAAAAAAAAAATAACAAAAAAAAAAACGAAATTTTGACAAATTTTAGTCATTTATTTCAGTGAATAAACAAAGGGGTAAACACTACACTGCTGAATTCAGTCATTTTTTGGTGACCTATGACCTTGAGAGCATAGCAACATGTGTCACTATTTACCACAAGGCTTTTGGTAATTGCTTAATTGCTTTAGTAAATCCAGTAAAGTGGTAAAAATGCATCTTGCCATTTCTGTAATGTGCTTACATAATGTGACTTTTGGACCATTTAATGAGCACCCTTTATGATTCATGGGTTGGATCTTCTGACCAGCTTGATGTCATATGAGTAACAGCAGAAGTCAGTAGTTTCTGTTTCCCATTTTTCTATGTTTGTTGGTTGAGTCGTTTTTTATCAACACATTTTTAACAGTGCAAAAACAAGTTAGAAGTTAAGCGAATACCACTTGATCACTGGATACATGTGGTTGCCGTTGTACGATAGGTTGTGACCACAGTCTGTTTTGTGTTTATTTTAGCATTCTGTTTCTATTCACAAACAGATTTTCTATGGACTGTCAAAAGGCAAAGTGAATGTGCAACATTCGCAGGCCCAGCTGATCAAGGCAGGTTGTGTCCTCTTCAGTGCCATTTTTGTCCTAGATATTATAGCTGCTTCATATGGTCTCAAAAAGAAAACCTAAAATTAGATCAAGGAAAAACAACCTTAAACTTCATCTCTGATCTGAATTTTTGCTCAGCAACTAGTGTTGAACAAGTGGTGGACTAACTGTGACGAGGTTGGTAATAATAATGCAAAAGTCCTATACAGGTATTGCACTTTTCCAGTAGCTGGAAATCGCTTTGCAATTTCATGCATTATTCATTCCATACTGTCCATGGTTTGCTACTGTAGTCACAGCTGCCCTGGGGTAGCCTGAGGGAAGCAAGGCTGCCAGTTTGCCCCATCTGCCCCTCCGACTATCAACAAACACAAGAACACAATGACATTATGCACTAGACGCTAGACACATCTGGTATTCCCAGTGGTCAAGCACTAACCAAGCCCAACCCTGCTAACTTTCTGAGGCCAGACATGATCAGGCCTTGACAGTGTGTATGGCCTGTATCTGTATGCTCCCACAATCTTGGTTACTTGAGATGTTACCGATAGTGATAAATGTTAGCTAAATTTAATTATTATCCTGTAAGATCGGTTCCCCAATTTGAAAGCAATCACATGTGGGAGTTAACAGGGTTTGCACACCAATACCCATGCCACGGTAAATGAACTTCTACTTAGTTGCTCCATGCATGACTTTGTAATTACAGTAGAGTCAGCACTCTTGGGAGCTTTTCAATCGTGACAGTCATGGCTCTGCAGTTTAGGACTGTCTCAACAGCTCACATGTCATCAAGACTTCTGTAAATCACTGCCAACATGTGCTATCTACGTTTTCATTGCATTACTCCTTTGACATCATTTCTTTCATCACTGGTACAAAGGCTCCATTCCTCACAAAGGCGGAAAGTGCTTTGGAGTGTTTACTCACAAGAAGTGGGCCAGCACAATAGATTGTTAACACAGCAGTGACATTTTACAACATTGGATTGGGCTAAAAATATTGATGAGTGCCGTTATGGCTGTATTTCCAATCCTTATGTGTATACGATTTCTCTTCCCTGGTGACTTGGCCTGCATAAAAAGATTAAAGACTAAAGTGCTGTGTCGTATCCATTGACCTCAATATTAAGCGGTGCTATGGCAGCAGTGGAACTATAAAAAGTAGGTTGTGCATATTTAAAGTGCCATTTCTAAGTTGATCAATCTAGACATTATTTTACTTTATAGGCATTCTTGATGTAACGTGTTTTGAGTGTCATAAAGGTAGAAAAGTACATTAAAAGTGACCATTTACCAATTTAAGACACAATCCTGATCTCTACTGATGCTCTTTCTACTAATTCATTATTTAATCCATTGTATTGTAAAATATACACACAGATTTCTATATTATTTTAAAGGGCCTATTTGATGCTGTATTCTGATGTATGTTATAATGTTGTTTCCTTACACTATCACATGAATCATTTGTTTGATTTCAGCCCTGGAATGACTATTAAACTAAAAAAAGTAGCTGTTAACCTGAAAACTACCACTACATGACATCACAAGGTGGAACAGAGCATTTTGAGCTTTGGAGACACAGACAGACTAATAAAAAAGAGTTACTTAAACATATGTGAATGAAACAAAACACAATTCTTGGTATGTTTTTGAGGAGGTGACAACATTATAACATGACTTAAAGTTCACAAAAGTCAATTTTGTGTAACGTAGGACCTTTAAGACTTAAAATCTGAACTTAGATCTCCATATTTCTCAATATTGGCAATTTGACCCACAAGGGAGCAGATTGTGAATGACTATGAATGACAAGAGTATGACGCAGCGCGAGAATGAGGACAGGCTTTTAAATGGCAGGGCTGTGTGCAGGTGAGCGCCTGATTAAACTCACAGAAGAAGGCAGTCACAAACCAAACCGTGGACTGAGGAGGGAGGCCTTTGTTGACGTCTGCTGCAGAAAAATGTCACCTCTTATAATTTTGACCCACATTCTGGAGACAAAGAAGAGACAGGTGCACTGCTGCCACACTGGTCCATTTTATCTAGTGTGATAACAAGGTCTAATGAAAAGTACATTCTACTCAGGTGAAGGTGTTTACAGAGGCACTGACACTGTTTCTAAACTGTGATCTACAAATCTCTTAGGGAATATTTTGTTCCATGTGTGCCAGTTTCACAAAAAGGCCACAGCACCTGTTAAACGGAGCATTATTCCAAAGAGATGGAAAGATTGTAGGTTTTGTCTCTTAGCGATCAACAAACTGTCTTGCTATTTTTGGGAATACCAGAAGAAATTGTTGGTATTTTAAGGTTTTTCACTAAAGCAACTTGGCGGCCAGTACAGACCACAAAGTAATTAAACCTCAAGGCTACAGCTTTTGAGACACAATTAACATATTTATTTATTTACTTGTGCCTCAGTGAAAATAAAATGTTTCAAATCACGATCAGTGGGATCTGCTGTAGGGCTTGGTTAACTTTGTTATATAATGCTAGACTAGACCTACAGAACATTTCCACAACATCTACAAAACACCACATTGTAACAAGCAGTGATGGGACGTAATGAAGTACAAGTAGTAAAGTACTATACTTGAGTAGAATTTTTAGCTATCTATATTCTGTAAATTTTGCAGTGGATACTTCTTACTCTTACTTCAAAACATTTGAGAGCAGGTATCTATACTTTCTACTCCACTACATTTTTGAACTGAACTGAAAAGTATTTTTCATATGATTTGAAGAGTTATTTTTACCATGTTCAAGCTTCGGCTTTGAGCAAAATAAATACACAAAATCCATGAGAAAAACTAATAAATTGATTCAATCCAGAGGGAGAGTTTTTAAATTCATTACGCTGTGTGGACTTTTGAACATTTGATTTTTGATGAATGATTTGATCTGTCCTGTTACCAGCTGCTGTACCGTCCTCCAGAAAAGTTACACAGAGCACCTTTAAAAGCACATGTATATTTCTGACTCATTCTCAGTGGTGGAACATAACAAAGTAAAAGTAGTAAAGTACTATGCTTAAGTACACATTTTAGGTGTCTGTTCTTTACTTAAGTAGATTTTAAAGTGGGATACTTTTTACTTTTACTTCACTACATTTGAGAGAAGCTATCTTTTAGATCTCAAAATCTGCACAAAATACTTTTACTTTTTACTCTTCATGTACATTTTTAAATGGGTACTTTAAAACTGTTATTTAAGTAGATTTTTTCATGTGATACTTTAACTTGAGTTTTTTTTTTTTTTTTTTGCTCTGATATCTGTACTTTTACTTAAGTAACAAAATGTAAAACTTCTTCCACTACTGCTCATCCTCAAAAGTGGTCATGATTTGAACTTGTATTGTCTGACATATGAGGAGCTGTACTGAAGTAGAATTTGTGATACTATTGTTCAAGTGTCCGGCCGAAGCTGCTGCTGTTGTACTTTTTACTAATTGCGTTACATAAGTGTGGGGTTTTTTAGCTCATCCTTTAT
The DNA here is from genome assembly GCA_019594935.1 of Periophthalmus modestus. Classification (NCBI taxonomy): domain Eukaryota; kingdom Metazoa; phylum Chordata; class Actinopteri; order Gobiiformes; family Gobiidae; genus Periophthalmus; species Periophthalmus modestus. The sequence goes on along the minus strand of JAIEZT010000007.1, from coordinate 7,334,581 downwards.
GGCCTTCACTACAGGGGCTAGTTGGATTTATCAATGCCTGATTGCAGTTGCTCTCATTGTGCTGAGCTATTCTTAACTGTGTGGATCTGCAGGCTTCAGCACTATTGCCCATCCAGACTAATGGAGACAATTTGTTATTGTTTCTCTTGTAATGCTCAAAATCACTTTACAATCTCAAGTATTGCTCACTCGCCATACTTAAAGAGAATATTTAATTTGGTAACCACAGTGGCCCAGGGCTACAGATACAGCACCTTCCAGGCACCAACAATAATTAATGCACCCACCGCATTCATACAAAATGAAGTGTCTCTTGCCCAAGGGAATAACATCAGTGCAGGTCGGAGTAGGGACCAAACTGAGAGCCCAAGGCTTAAAGGGCCTATATTAAGCAAAATTGACACCTGTGGGCTTTAAGCTATGTTAGAATGTTGTATGTATGAGTAATTCTGCATTATTACGTTGTCAGAATGCTCAGAATGCTCTGTTCCACCCTATGATGTCATGAGTTAGTTATCTTTGTTCAGTAGCAATTCCAGAGCTGAAATGATCCAAATGATTCTAGTTGAAGGTGTATGGAGTTTTACACCACAGTGTCATGAGTTAGTTATCCTGTATTAGCAATTCCAGAGCTGAAATGATCCAAATGATTCACAAGTGTGTTTTACAACAGTGGGGCACTTCCTGTATTACCACATGACATCACAAGGTGGAACAGAGTGTTTTCCGTTTGAAAGAAGAACACCTAAATGCCTAAATATGTAGGATTTGTGTATTAAACCTGTGTGAATAAAACAAAACACAACTCTGGGTTTCTGATGAGGAAACAACATTGTAACAAAGATCAGAAAATAGTGTAATGTGGGCCCTTTAAAGTGTAGGCTACTACTGCTACATCATAAATCACTATGGCTCAGGCTCTCATATGTAAACTCATATGTATTCAGTTACTTACCTCTGGCCTCTCTTGATGTGAATCCTAAACGACATTTTGTTTTTCTCAGTCCTCATTTTAAATAAATAAAATGAATGGCAAATATTTCATAGACCTGTAGAAGCACACTCACTAAAACTTAAAAAAACTGTAATATGAAACCCAGTGGCCCCTAAAACACAAGGACAAACATGATCCTTCGCACATGCACATCTGCTGACTGCTGTACACAATGTCCTGTTCACACGCTGCAGCTGGCACACCGCAGACACTTTAGCTGACCTTTAGGAGGCGCTGTTGCCTTCTGAGACAGAACTGGACAATTTATGCAGTCACACTGTCTAAAGAACATCATGATTTCCTTTAATAGTATATTTATACAGTGAGAGTGTCAGGCAGATTGATGCTTTGATAAGAGGTCTATTTGCACTTTCAATGTGATCTGTATTAGTCAATGTAAGCCCAGACAGTGTTAGGATTGAGTCAGAGCCTTTATTTTGGTGTCTGGTCGTGATGTTCAGTAACAGTTTTAATTATAACATGTTTTATTTAAATATGTATCAGAACAAAGAACTTTATCTGCATCTAAGTAGATTTATGTAGCCAGAAGTAAGTATAAAGCACAACTAATTATTGCTCTGGTAATCCTACACAGAAGAACTACTAACTAATGTTTCACAGTACTGCATTAAACTCACCTATCTCCCTGGAGACATGCATAAGATTCCACCAGGTTCAGTTACAGTTCAGATCTGTGGAGAACCAGAAAGCCCGTAGCAATTAAATAACCGTGCCAATAACTTTAGTACAAAGAAATCTCCATCTACAAAGTGTGGCTTGGCTTTATAAGCAAAGAATTATGTGTTAACAATAACATTCTGCATATTATATGAACATAAGGTCAGACTGAGCAGCGCGGTAAAGATGAAACTAGATGATTATGTAGTGATGGGCAGAGAATGGCTGTTAAAAGCAGGTCAACAATTTGAAAAATGCGTGTCACTGTGTTAGGGACAATGCAGAGCTCTAAAGTGATCATAAAAGCGTCAGCACATGCATAATGGACTTGTGATTGAGGAAAACAGGGACGTGTATTAAATGCATTGCAGAAGAATTATGAAAGGCTGCAACATATTTATAGACAATTAACACACTTTTATGTTAGGTGGCCTGCTTTGAGATTGTAGTACATAATTGAAGAAATGGCAGTGTTTGGCATTCAGAATACAGCACATTACAACAGTCTAAAATGTCATTCAAGAGAGACTACACTGAACTCAGACATGAAAGAATCATCAGGGCGGTCTGGATTTTTAACACAAAGAAAGAATTTTAATAGCTTCGTTTTTTCAGACTAAGGTTTAGTTTCGACTGCTCGCTCACGCTTTTCTTCAGAGTGGTCACATGATGCTGCTTGATGCGTCCAGTCAGATGATTTAAACATGTTTTGGTGCTGCCTTGTACAAGTGGAGGCAAGACGACAGCGCCATCTGGAGTCCGACTTTTTCAGGACAGTATCCCAGATGTGTGAGAGTAATAAAGCCCCCACATCCTGGTTTAAAGTCCTGTGGGCACGTTTCTGTATTTCGATTGTGTCCTTAATCCAGCAATGATGTTTGTTGTCCTCTGTTCCAATGATACTTGCTCCGACCCTGTCCATAATGTGGTTCTTTCTTCAGCAGTGGTCAGAAATGGTCGATTTGTTCTGCTTTCTGTTCTGTTCTGTCGGCTTTATTGTTTCCTTCCCACATTCTGTCCTATGTTCCTTTTTCCACCTACTCAATGCCTTCCCTGTTTCCTCGAGGTACGTTTAATTGCGGGGTATTTTATATATGACATTACATTTGTGCTCCGGTTCTAGTTTATCTTTTGGGTGGAGAAAAGCAGTTGCCTGAGTTTTCGGTACAGCTTTACTGGTGAGTTTATATTGTGTTTTTTCATTGCCCTCTGCACTTGTGAGCAGTCGAAACTGTCAGATATGAAAACAAACTAAACCATGGTGTAAAAAAATAATCTATTAAAACTAACAGAACACCAAATTAACGTCACTGAACTAATATATGCAGAGTAGTCTTTATCATGATAAGATTCTTAGTAGTTTTGATTCCATAATACAATTTCTATAATACAATTCAACCAACAGTAATGTCACTTTACATTAATTCAATTACAGGTGGTTTTGTTATGCAGCCACCTCTCCACAGATCTGACCTGTATCTTGGTCTGGTGGAGTCACCTGCAAGAGGAAAGTTTAAAGTTTAATGCCATACTGTGCAACATTCTAGGTAAGCAAGAACATTTCCAAGGAGACAATCGGCCAGCAGGTAATAATCTACTAAAGAAGATATCTTACTACTCTCTCTCTCTCAATAGATAGATAGATAGATAGATAGATAGATAGATAGATAGATAGATAGATAGATAGATAGATAGATAGATAGATAGATAGATTGATAAATAATGCCACAAACCAAGATCATCATACTGAACTAATATACTAATATTAATATTCTGAATTCCTTGGAACTCGTGCATATTATTTTTAATGTTATGTATTTATTCATGGATTTCCTGAGAAGGCAACATTTACATTATTACAATTAAATGGTTTGTTGGAATAAACTTGGGAATGGGCACAGAGATACCTGGGGTCAGACAGAAGGAGGTACAAAAGAAAATAGGTCAGTGTACTCTCCAGGAGATGAAGGCAGGCAGAGGAAACCTGAGGTCAGATCTGAGCTGGACTCAAGCCTATGTGAGTTTGGTCCACATTCAGTAAATGGACGAATGATAGGACAAACTATTTGGAAAGAGAGGAGTCATACTGTTATGTGTGAATGCGTCCAGCTGATTTCAGTCTGGTCACTCTGAGCTGGTTGAAGAAAGAGTCCACAGAATACATAAGCAGTGAGAAGGTGGTTACGGGTTAGTTTAATGGCAAAAGAGGTGAATGACAGGGGCACATGGAAGAAAGGAACAGGAGATACAGGCAGCAGTGTCACTGATGGAATCATTTCAGTGAATGTGGTCATATCTGAGGCATGTTCAAAGAATCTTTTTGAAATAGGGTTTTTTTTTTTTTTTAATGAAAGAAATAGTGTGCAATGTATTTGAGCTTTTTATCATGATGCACATTATGTTTTCTATATACTTGTAAGTGTGTGCTTTGATACTTTACTATAAATGGTATGTCCTATTTGATTCTTGTTCTCAGTGGGGCTGCATGTTATTTTACATTTCTTCCACTTATTATCAGATGGATGGGTAGTTACATTTACTTATATTGCTTACAGTTGAGTACTGTTTTGAAATTGGGCTTATCTGATTCTTTTTCCAACACCATTTTTCAACAGTACTCTTCCTCTTAGTCTGCAAGTGACAAAAGAAAGACCTGTATGTTCACAATATTTCATGATTTGAACATTGTTTTTTGCACTAGTGTGTCAGATAGATGCTAATTTAGTCTTTATAATTTTTTATTGTTAAAAGTACAGAACTTGGGCAATATTTAAAGGGCCCATATTACGCTATTTTCTGATCTATGTTATAATGCTGTTTCCTCATCATAAACATACTTTGTGTTTTGCTTCATTTACACATGTTTAACACACAAACCCTGCATATTTAGGATGAGTTCTTCTCTCAAACTTCTCTCTGTTCCACCTTGTGATAAAAGAGGAAGTGCTCCACTGTCCATACACTTTCTTTAGAATCGTTTGGATAATTTCAACCCTGTAAATGCCCACTGAACAAAACCTGAAAACTACCACTTGATGATATCACAAGTTGGAACAGAGCATTTTGATCTTTGGATACATAGACAGACTAATTACTCGAACATGTCTGAATAAAACAAAACACAACCCCGGGTATGTTTTTGAGGAGGTAACAGTATTATAACATGGCTTAAAGCTCGCAAGAGTCAATTTTGCATAATATAGGACCATTAATAGTTTGTGATTATAATTACATTAACTTCTAATTAGAAATCAGATACAATACATCCAGTCACTCCAATTACTTCTACTACCTCAAACGCACACTTACTTGAGTATAAGTTTTGTTTCTCCCGACCTGTGATAATCAAAATTGAAAAATAAAAGTATCTGACAGTGGGGGTTTTTATGCTTTTCCTTGTATGGCTTCTTTGGAACAACTGTTCATGTCATTCTCTGGCCAAATTTGGATCTTCTAACCTCTCCGACAGGCTGTTAGATTTGTGTGTGCAGACGAAGCACTTTTTATAGCACCCCGTGAAGATGTCTTACATAAATAATACTCATCATCACAGCATGTTTCTTCACACTGTCTGCTCACTCCTCCAGGGGCTTCAAGAATGCAGAAAATCTATAGATCATCAGCTTGCATTCCCCAGTTTCTTTGAAATGACAATGTGTGCTCTGCAATTTTCTCAATTTGGCCAGGTTCCATTTTGTTCATTCTTTTCAGATCTGTTGAATAGCAAATGTGTTACTCATGGATTGGATGGATTGAAATTTGACTAAACCCATTTGTTTGATGGAAAGCTAAACATCCAGTGGTGTTGCAAGAAAGGCTGAAAAAACATGAAAGACACAAAAGGGATGTATGCATGTTTTTGATCTTTTAAGGATTTTATTAACAAAAGTAGATATTATGCTTCCTTTTGCATAATAGAGCAGGCACAGTAGTGGTGAATGGTGGTTACATTGTAATAAGAGCATAATTTCTTCAATATATTTCTTATATAAGTAGAAGCACACAGTAGCTTAATAATCCAAGAGTTGACTAAGTAACTAAATCCATTTTTCCATGAGCCCAAAAAACTAAGGGGCATTGGCATTGTAAGTTTGGTGGGGCAGGGGCGTGTCAGGCGAGCAGGTGTTCTTGTTTTCTTAAATAGAGGGGTATTTTACTTTTATGGGACATTAATTGCTAATACATAACATATTTAGATCACCGTGTTACCTTTTGCTGTTTTGAAAATGTTAAATTCATGTTTTATAAGTCTCACTTTTATTTTTGATGCGCTGAGTCAGAAGTGTCTTCCTCTTCAGAGTGCTATCATAACACAATCAGCGTGCGTTCCGCTAATAAAACTACTGCACATTGCATCAGATTTGTAAAACGCACTTCAGCCATGTTTTTGATGAGGGAACAAAGTTATAACATGCTAGAAATGTCCATAAAAGTCGATTTTTCATAATAACCCCTTTTTAATAAATAAAATTGTGCTTGAATTATATTATAAAAAAAAGGATTGATCCCAGAAATCGCAAAAAGACATTTAGTAATTCCAAGTTTTTGGCATTGCGAGATGTTACTGGCATAAACAGAACACTTCTGGTTTAGTGTCAGCTGGACAAAAAAAATGTTAAAATAATAAGTCAGCTAATTTTTACAACTGTATGATCACTAGTTGTTCTGCTTGTGTCACTTTTGCAGTTTTTCTATAGTATTCTTACTATCCCTTTCCTGCCTCAGCTTGACACCTCTCTGTGTCTTTTTCTGTTGCTGACTGACGGCTGTTTTGTGCAGCAGGAGATCCATCATCACCTCCACATGCTGGGGTCCAGGGGCAGGCGGCCATGACACGTGCTTCTTAGATCACCCCCTAACACCAGCACAGCTCACTGCCACCGTCACAGGATCCCCATGTTTGTCACTGTTAATAATGAGCTGTCATCTCTGTAGAAGAAATGATGGGGCCTGGGTAAAAATATGTTCAGTCTGAAGTCAAAACCTAAATGATTATGATTTAATAATGTGTTTGATTCTAATTTATAATTAAAGATGGACAGTGTAACTTTTCTGTCCTAGTTAGCCTGTTAGCTTAGTTTATTTGAATTTGGTTGTAGTCTGTAATTGAATAAACGTAAGATAAGTTAACCTGCCCATGAGGGCACTTTTAAAGATCACCTATTGTGTCTGCGTCTGCATATCATTATGATCTATGACACCCGTGGATCATTGTGTTATAATTTGGACATTGGAAATTACAATATTAAACTAAAACAACTTAAAAAAGTGGTACCTAGTGGGAGCTATCGTTAGCGTAAATGTCATCACAACAACAAAGTTTTTTTGTTTATTTACCACAGCCAATGCACATAACGACCTACTCAAACAGGTTATATATTTGTACCAGAGTGTAGGAAAACTAGTACCAATCCAATTTCAGTCACTACATTCATGTACTATTGTCATAACCCGGCTCCAAACAATGACACAAAAATACTCCACACAACATAGTTAATTAAGTAAAGTGTTTATTTAACAAATTAATTAACTTAATGCAACTTTTTATGAGGCGTCGATTCCAGTAAATGTCAAGAGTGTAACTGCAAGTTTATGACTTGCTCCGTCCTAGTCATACACACCTAGTGTGTGTGTGTGTGTGTGTGTGTGTGTGTGTCTGTGTGTGTGTGTGTGTCTGTTTGTGTCTGTCCTTCTGTGTGTCTGTGTGTGTGTGTGTCTGTGTGTGTGTCTGTCCTTCTGTGTCTGTGTCTGTGTGTGTGTGTGTGTGTGTGTGTCTGTGTGTGTGTGTGTGTGTCTGTGTGTGTGTCTGTCCTTCTGTGTGTGTGTGTGTGTGTGTGTGTGTGTGTGTGTGTGTGTGTGTCTGTGTGTGTGTGTGTGTCTGTATATCTGTGTGTGTGTGTGTGTCTGTGTGTGTGTGCCTGTCCTTCTGTGTGTACGTGTGTGTGTCTGTGTGTGTGTCTGTTTGTGTCTGTCCTTCTGTGTGTATGTGTGTGTGTGTGTGTCTCTGTGTGTGTGTGTGTGTGTGTGTGTGTGTGTGTCTGTGTGTGTGTCTGTGTGTGTCTGTCCTTCTGTGTGTCTGTGTGTGTGTGTGTGTGTGTGTGTGTGTGTGTGTCTGTCCTTCTGTGTGTGTCTGTGTGTGTGTGTGTCTGTGTGTCTGTGTGTGTGTGTGTGTGTCTGTATATCTGTGTGTGTGTGTCTGTGTGTGTGTGCCTGTCCTTCTGTGTGTACGTGTGTGTGTGTGTGTGTGTGTGTGTGTGTGTGTGTATGTGTGTGTGTGCAGTGTTGTATGCTGTGAATTAAAATAATAGAAAGAAAAATGCAAGACGCACAGGTGACGGCTGGGAGTAGGATGAGTGTGCATGAGCTTCTGTGTGCATGAGCTTTTAAAGGTGCAGTGCATCGGGCCCTTGATGCACGCCCCAGAACTGCAACGACCAAACTCCACCTGCACACAAAATAATGATACTGCACAGCAATGCGTCTAAGGATGGGGCCGTGATACTATTTACATATGTACAGTTCATGTTGCTGTAAAGAGTCGTGAAGTTGTCAGCACCTTCAGTGAATAACAGCACATCACATTGTCACGCTGCAGATTTGTTTTTCATTTGTACCAAAATGACAACATGACGCTGCCAAATCCCACGCATATCATAGATTAAGAAAATAAAATTGGAGACAGGCTGTATACCATAGTGGTGACAACGGGAATTAATCGGCAAAATGGCATCTTGAAAATAAACTATTAAAGATGCTTAAACATGCACGAATCACTCTAAACACAACTTTGGGTGAGTAAATGGTGCGGGGAAACAACTATAACATTGTTAAAAGTTCTGAAAAGTCAATTTTGCATAATAGGTCTGCTTTAAATTATTACTGTGTTTCAGAAAGCACGGGCAATTGACTGTTTATGATGATGTCTATCTGTTTAAGCCAGATGCCCATCCTGTCTTAACCGTTAATGGAGAGCGACAATAGTTCCTCCTGAATAATAAAATGTTCTTTTAGTCAGAACAAACTCCCTTATAAAACTCAGTCATCTGTGGTGCCATCTGGACACTGCAGTTAATCAAGCATTTTGCTGCATTATCCTTTTCCTCCAAACAAGTGTATTTTCATGTGCTAAAACCCTTTGTGCACTGACTGATGCAATTACTCTCATCCGGTGTGTCCTTACCACAGTTATAATGTCAGCTACGACTTCTACTACTACAACATGTTCTTACCAGAGATACAATGTCAGCTACTACTACTACAACATGACAACTACTACAACTACTACTACTACTACTACTACTACTTACCGGAGTTATAATATCTGCTACAACTACTACTACTACAACTTGTCCTTACCATAGATATAATGTCAGCTGCTAGTGCTACTACAACATGACTACTACTACTACTACAGCCTGTCCTTACCAGAGATATATTGTTAGCTACCACTACTACTACTACTACTACTACTTACCGGAGTTATAATGTCAGAACTACTACTACTATTACTACAACATGTCCTTATCAGAGATATAATGTTATACTACTACTACTACTACTACTACTACTACTACTACTACTACTTATCAGAGTTATAATGTCCTTACCAGAGTTATAATCTCAGCTACCACTAATAATACTACTACATTTCCTTTCTAGAGTTATAATGTCAGCAACCACTACTAGTACAACATGACTACTACTACTCCTACTCTTCCTACTACTACTACTACTACTACTACTACTACTACTACTACTACTACTACTACTACTACTACTACTACTACTACCACTACCACTAGTACTACTACTACTACTCCTACTACTATTATTCCTATTACTATACTTCTAGAATATACCAGAATCAGAATATACACTCTATGGCCTGTCACTACTACTATACAACTACTATTATTCTACTAATACCACTACTATTATACTACTACTACTACTACTACTACTACTACTACTTCTGCTACTACTACTACTACTAATACTTTACTGTACTACTAGAATATACCAGAATCAGAATGTACACTCTATGACCTGTCACACACACAGTGGAAGAGGCCTGCCCGAGCACGAACATCACGTTTGTTTGTATAGATTTGGCATGTGAGCAGATGGGAGCGAGGGAGAGAGTGGATGTGTAATGGCGGCCTGTCAGTCTGGCTTTTGATGGAGCCGTGTTACATTCTGCACCACTTTAGCACCTTTGGTCTCCAGGGCTGCTCTGTCTCCACTGAAGAAGATACAGTTTCTACTTCCAGCAGACAGAGACATGCACCAGAAAAGTCCTCTAAAGTATAAAACAGCTGACCACGTTTTTCTGCACTGTAAATTGATTCAAAACATGGGCAGAAATTTGACCTTCATGTTAACTTTAAAGGTGCATTATGTAACTTTTCTGGTCAGGGTCAGCCATCACTGCTTTGCTTGGAAAGTTCACCAGTAGGGCAATAAATGTATGTATTATATAGCACTTTTCCACCTTCAAGGCACTCAAAACACTTTACATCAAGGAACCACTCACTCATTCACACACATATTCATACACCAGTACCCAGACATTGGGGATGAGGTGGGTTAAGTGTCTTGCCCAAGGACACAGCCACAGTTTTCATCTGTGGGAGCTGGAGTCGCACCACCAACCTGTAGGTCAATGGATCTAACTGCTCTACCAAAACAGGAAGCTAAAACAAAAAAAATACATTGAAAAACATGTATTCTTAGTGTGTCATGGGTCCCCTCTCCCTAGATCTGACCTGTAACTTGATTTGGAAACATTATCTGCTTGTTTCCAGGGAGGTTGATCAGATTATTGTCATATTGTGGAACATTCCTGGCAAAACAACAACAAGTTGTGTACCTTTAATTTGTTCAAAACTACTCAAAGTAATAGAAAGAGTTTAGGAGGGATTTAGCTATCAGATCTGAGTGTTGGTTTCAGTAAGATTTGATTTCAGCTAAACAGAGGAAATCCTGTACAGAAGGCAGGGACTGAAACATTAGAAAAGTGAGAAAAAGCAGCAGATGATATCTTGAGTCTTGGCACCGCTCTGACCCAGGGCTGTGTGTGGTTGGACTCATCGTTCTCAGTCTTTATCGTCCTTAAGCCAGAACATTTTTGTAGATGTCTAAAATATATTTGTACAACTATCTTCTTGTGCAACGGTTCAAATATTATTTTAAACTTCAACAAGTCCTCAAAATATCTCACATAACAGGAACCCATGAATATTGTTTAATGACTAACCCAAGTTTAAAACTGTAATTCGCCAAACTACATCTAAATGAGGACGAGGAGGACACGTATCGACTCAAAACTGATGAATTCACCTGAAGACATTAATGGGGCCAGTACCACAGTTTAAGAAAATAGTCTAAATTTAAGATCCACTATGTAACTTTTCTATAGGAGGCTTGTCACCTTCTTGTCTCCAAAGTTATTATTATTTACCTGGATCTTTACAGTAAGTACGGCATCAAACTTACCTATTTCCAAGAAGATAAACCGTTGGCGCAATGTATTTTTGAGCTGTAAAAACACATATAATTGAATAAATGAATGATATATACCAAAAACGTTACATGGTGTACCTTTTTTATGAAGATGAGGTTATTTCTGGGTTTTAAGTGACATCACAACATTCTATAGGCCAATAATAGTTAATACGGATGGTGGGCAGCTAAAATTAATAATGTTAAAATGCAGCTTTTTGTTGGAATACAAGAAAGTTAATCGGTCGGTTCAACCATAGACTGTATGTATAAATGGACATTGCTAACCTACCAGCCAAATAGGAACTGAGCATGGGCACACTTATTGGAAAATTGTCCCACCCTCTCTAACTGCTGCTGTCAGGCTCGTCATTTTGGTCTTAAAAAGTTCATATTGACCCGCTCTACATGATTCTGGTAGGTTTATATTGCTATGGTGTCCGTAACTCAACATATGAACATTAATAACAAATAAATCAGGCACGTTCTTTCCCCAAGGTTTGATTGACAGCATTGCTAAGTGGCCGCTCCCTGCTAAACCGCATTGCTTCCTAATACGCAACTTGGCTTCAAATTCACCCCTATAACTGCTCGCCTCGATGAGCTTCATTTGACTGGAGCTGAATGCTATGGGCGACGTCACACTCACAGTCTATAGTTTCAACATTTGTGAATTTACTTTTTGGATATTTCATGGCAAACTATAGTGTAATCAATAGGGAAAAGAGTTTTAAGAAGTTTAGATTACCTCTGAGAAGAACTGTCAGGAAAAGGAAGGCTTGGGTCATATCTATATCCGCTGTGATTTTCTGCACTGTGTGATCTGATTGGGGAGGTCATGGTAGAGCGTTCACACTTCTCACAAGGAGACGGTAATTGGGGCTCCATTTGACCAGGGCCAACAGCAGCAGTAGCAGATCTCCATCGCTGTGGTAATTGGCTAACGAGAGTTCTGGGCCTGTATGGTCGCTGCGTGCTACTTTCTCTCATGTAATTAACCCAGGCGCAGCTTTATGTCAGTGAAGTCACACAGAGCCTCTGCAATCAAGAAAAGAAAATTAGACGAAACAGTTAAGTAACCTGACACTGAATGAATAACTGTTTCTTTCACTTTGGTCAGATACCAATAGTGTTGTCATGATACTGAAATTTCAAACTTGATTTCAAAGAATAAATTAAAGACTGAAGAATAGACGCAATATTCGATACTGATTTAGATTTTTCATTTTAGACAATATTGTAATTTTCAACACCAAATAATAATAACGTGTCTATTTTACCCTGTAGTTTTCTGCTAAAACTCAAGACGAAACTGCTCAGGAAAGGTCAAATGTGATCCAATTATGTGATTTTTTTTTCAATACTGATACTTGCTTAAATGAGTATCTAGTTTCAATACTAGTTTTCGTATTGATTAGGATCTGGTTTTCAACTTTTCACCCCCCAAATTACTATTTCCATGCTTATTTTTTACTCTCTTATATTATATTTTGAACTCAGAACTATGTCAGAAACTTTACAGCTCAGTCTTTTTACTCAACAATCCTTGGCTGACACTCCCCTATTCTGATTGAATACTGTACTTTCAAAAAGTATTGATTCAAATCCACTGATTAAAGCCTATGATTGTGTCTGTGGTATCTAATATTCCAGAGATGAGCTGTCTGACTTTATCCTCCCACTGCTCAAAAATCAAAGGAAAAACAGCATTGCACTCATTTCTTCAGAGTTGCTTTGAAAAGACTGAAAAAGATGAAATTTCTCACTAAAATATAACATCCAAATAAACACTAAAACTACTTTGCGCTTCTGTTGGATGAGCCATAATCAAAGGGCTGTTCTTTCTGTTAATCATTCATGTTTTGGTTAAGGTAAAGTACACTTTATTGTAGGGGAATTTTGTCATTTGCATTTGAATAGCGGAGGTTACACCATTGAATATTGTAGCACTATACAATTTTTTTCTGATTACTGTATATCAAGTGTTTTGTCCACTGATCCGAAGCCTGCCAGTTCGAATCTCACTCTCAAAATAAACATTATTGGCTGAGCAGTCACATCCACTGATACACAGGTTGGCGGTGCGATTCCAGCTCCCACAGATGAATACTGTTGTTGTGTCCTTGGGCAAGTCACTAACCCTCCTCTCTCCCTAGTGTCTGCGCACACCGGCGTATGAACGTGTGAGTGCTTCCTTGATGCAAAGTGCCTTAAAGATGGAATAGCGATATATAGAAATGTGATTGATTTTACCATTTATGTTTGCTTTTAGCAGGACACAATGACACACGTTTCTTCGCACATGGCTTTTCCAATTGTGTTTATCAAATCAATACAGCCCTTTCATAAATTACGTTAAACTAGCAGGCTGCTGATTGGCTGAGGACTCAAGGCCAGTGACGGTGAACGGGGTCAGGGTCTTTGGGGGCATTGAGGTCACAAGAGGCCGGTTAGGGACATATAAATCGATACAGCTTTTTCCTTCGGCGTGAAATTCCACTTAGTTTAGAAAGCAACGAAGTGGACAATATCCCAGTGACGGTTGCGACAGGTTAATTTATGACCATCAGCAAAACACGAAACAGTATCGATTTTTTTGTCTGTAAGATTCAGGGTTACACCGTTGCTTTGTAGCTTTTCCAGGGGAGTGTTCACCACCTGTTTGTCCACACGGAGATATTTTCTTGCCTGGCTGGAAGGTTCCATAATATTAAAATATGCAGCTTTGTTAGAATAGATCTAGACATTTTTTCCTAACTGAAACCCTCCACTGAAAAACATATAAAGTGCATCTTTAATACTAGTGCTTACGTCACTCATTTGTTTCTTCTGCATCCTCACGTGCATGGAGACCTCCTGACCATGTGCCACGTTCCGGTCTTTCAAATCAATTGAACACAAAGGGTAGCTCATGGATCCTTAATCGAATTAGTAATGATACAAAATGTGTCTGACAGTTTGTTAATATTGTTTAAAAGCTGGGCAGGTGCTGGTAGACCGTCACGTGAGCGGGAGACACACTCTAGACCGACTTGACATCTGACCCTTAAAAACAGTCTTTACAGTTAGGTGAATAGGTACAGGCCAGCGCTCACAAAGAAGTCCACATGTCGCAAAATGACTGGACAAATGCCGTGGCCTCGGTGGACAACAAATACACTAAAGTATCACGTGATTCAGTTTTGTCTGTTTGGAAAAGCATCTTCCCTTTTAACAGAACAAAACCAAACATCAAGAACAAATCTCTGTCCTGACTGAAGGCCTGCTTCTATCAACACAGACGACTATAATGAACTTTCAAGGTATATCTTTGACAAAGTAAATGTAACGAATCAACAAACTTTAGTATCATTTCAACAGTGGTGGATGAAGTACTCAATGTTGTTGTTTAAGAGGTAAGAAGAGCTAAAAAGGTTTAAGAGATAAAAAGTTACTCAAGTAAAAGTATCACTTGAAAAAATCGATTTAAGTAAATGTATTTAAGTACCCATTTGAAAATGCACTTTAAGAGTAAAAAGTAAAAGTATTTCACACAAGTATTGTAAATTTGTTAAAGTGTTATATATAGTGATATTGATTAAAAAAGATACATATTTTGGTCCGTTGCAATACAAATTTTTGTCACTTTATTTTTCTTATGAATTCTGCCTTTTAATTTTGGTTTACTCAAAGTCGAAGCTTGAACTTGAAACTTTAGTCAGGATGTTACCATGAACATGGTAAAAGTAACTCCTCAAATTATATGAAATGTACTTTTTACTTTTCGGTCCAGTTCAAAAAGGTAGTGGAGTAGAAAGTACAGAAAAACCTGCTCTCAGATGTAGTAAAGTATAATTGGCTCACAGTTAAATGTATTGTTCAAAGTTGTACTATGTAACTTTTCCAGTAGAGTGGTCATCGCCCTTTTCTTGCCTGCCTGGAAGGTTCCACAATGCGGCTTTGCTCGTTTGCATTGCATTTTAATAGCTGAGATAGATTTAGTTGTTTTATCCCATCTCAACCCTAGACTGAAAAAGAACAAAATGCACTTTTAATTACCAGTGGTTTATTTTGTACATCTTTCCTCATTATGAACACTGTAGTGGGTTGATAAGAAAAGCCTTGTAGACATTCAGATTCCTCTGCAGCGTCACGCACATGGAGACCTCCTGGCCATGTGACATGCTCCGGTCTCTCAAATCAAATGAACACAGTGCGTTTAAGCCAATGAGAAGCTCATGGATCCATAATCAAATCAGTGATGCCACAAAATACAAAAACACTACAGTTTGTTTGCCATCTGTAACAATTGTTTTGTAGAAGTAAAACACTGTATTTTCCTTAACACCATTCATCACATTTAGCCTCATTTTAAAACTCTAAAACAACATGTCAAAAATAGAGTAAATAGAGCCAATCATGTCAGAGATTATGCTTTTGGCGACAGCACGTGTCTTCACCAGCTGTGCTGGACAAGTCTCGCAAAATGAGTTTGTTTATTCACGTGGTCTAGTATAACGCTATTATTACCGTCAACTCATCTCCTCCAGTCAAAGAACACTGCAGAATAAAGCCGTCGAAATGTGTTTCTGACAGTCATCACGGGCCATGAGAAAATTACTAGAAAATAATGTGGAAAAATAAGCCATGTGAGTCCATAAATGTTTTTTTTGTTTTTTTTTGTTTTGTGTCAGTTTCAATCTAAACCCTCATAAACTCCCATCAAGCATTTATTGCATTTTCCTTCATTTGCATCAAATACATTTCAGACATGTGGGGTGGGGTTAATCAAGTGACAAGCCATGATCTAAATAGAACAATAATGCAGAGACTCGCCATTAGATTGGAGCGTGTCTCTTGCAATATAAAAAGACAAACTGATATTTTTCTGTTCATTTTTTTGGTGTTTTTCAGATTTTAAAATGTGATGATGTCATACTCTCAGATGGGGAGTAAGAGCCAGATTTTCCTTTTGATTACTTTGTACTTTGGTGTGAAATCTCAAAAAGTGACATGCACAAATGTTGAACCTAATAATTCCTATTAATGACTAAACCCAAGAACTCACTGTATTACAACAAGAATCTGCATTTTAATTATATTGTCTTATAGAAATGGTGTGATGTCATCTGAAACCCAGCAATACACAAGTGGGAATAGACTGCCTCTGTTTTGATCAAATGAAGGAGCTGCAGCCAATTAGCTCATTTACTTCAACATGTTATTCTGTAAAAAAAAAAGTCTGAGTCTCCACCATTTCAGTGATCACAACTGGTCGATACTATATGAAAACGGATTTTCTTTTCAACCAGCAATTTCTATTCTTGTATGCGTCAGCTGACCCTCACAAAAGTAACTTCCTGTTCAGTGAAAGAGCAGGCGTCAGAGCTTATATTCAGTCCTGCATCTTCTCCTCCTTCATCTCGTGCCTTTCAGAGTAGCCTTGAGCTGTGATTGCACATGTTTACAGCTATGCCTGCCTCTATCAAGAAATGTAACATAAATACATTTCTCCAACGTAATAAAATCTTTTGCAAATGCTTACTTCATGTTTTGCATTTTGGGCCTTTTTCTACTTGCCCTTTGTACACCATAGGCTTATGTTTTTCTTTAGTACAATAATCATTTATGCATAGGGATAATACTATTTAGGTAGTTTTAAAAAGTACGCTATTCTTATGTTTCTAACGCAGATTAACAGAGGTGATTTCTGCACTAAAATGGAGAATGACGTGTGTAATCTAAACACATCACAGAAGCATTTGAATGAGAGGCAGGCATCACACAATCAGATGTGTTTATTTCAGTGCCACATGGGAAACAAGCTCACTGGTCATATGTCATTTAGCACAAGATCTAATTTCTCTCACCTCAGAATAACAGCATTTGGGGCTTCATCCAGTGAATCTGTGATGTTTTTCAGTCCTCGGTGATATTTCTTTAGCCTTGATTTGTCTTGTAAACAGACATGTTTGTTATAATACAGATAGACCCTTGCCTGACCAGCTAGTCCAGTCTAGATTCGATCAGAATATCTGGAACCGGACAATAAAGGGTGAAAATCCTCTGTCCTAACTTGAGATGGTCCAACTACAGTCGATAATTTGTAGCATGTTTCTAAAATGCAGAAGATGTCTCCTCTCAAAAATTCTTGTAACATAGAACAATATATATCAACAATATAATAAATATATTGTTGATTCTGAAGACATCTGCGTGGTTTCTAAATCCTTATAACAATATATATCAACAATACAATAAATATATTGTTGATTCTGAAGAAATCTGTGTGGTTTCTAAATCCTTTATGTTGCTTTTTCCCCCCTTTTTTATGTAAACAGCCATGTTGTTTTGACACAAACAGACCATGCGTCTTTCTGATTGGCTAATGTGCCTGTCAATCATGCCCTCTGAAATCAGGGAGACAAGATACAGCTGCAGATCCACTCATCTTTGCAAATTTTGCCAAAGCGTGTAGTTCTGGCTGGTCAGATAAGACTAATCCACCTGCCGATCCACCCATCTAAACTCAGGGAGATACAACCGGTGTCCAGACTCACATTTTTGTATTGGAAATGTGTGTGCAGGATATGCGCAAATGAAACACCACTGCAAGTACGTTTCTGACAACATTATAGCATGTTTAAAAGCTACAAACTATATTTAGAAATAATTCATGCCATCTCCATTCTCTTGCTGTATTTTTTATCTTAACTGGCATTTGAAACTTGCACGTTGAGTCTGCTCCTGTTTTTGTGGCATTCAATCAAATGATCCCTCTCCATCTGAAAAGCCCCCATCATGCGGATTGTGTCCTGACTCAGGTGGGAGAACACTTATATAACACCCTTTCTGTTGTTTTTAAATTACTTTTGGCGAAAATATCTGTTCTGTTACAGGCATTATCATCTAAACTATGCATGGCCTCTCGCTGTGACTTTCACTCAGGTTCACGATGTTTCTGCGAAGTCATTTTGCTTATTGAAAATCTATTGCACAGAACCTCATTGCTTTGCTAGCTGCTATAGCTCCTCTTTATTGCACATGATCACATCCGGGCTCAGAAGGCATTAGGCTAAAGTCCTGGCGTCAATAAGCAGCCGCAGCCCAGGCCTGATTGCATTAGTGTGGGGGGGATCAATAGTGTTTGGGAAGCAGCTGGACTTCAGTGGAATCACTACTGTACAATACAATACAATAGAATACAATACATAATGTCCACAATGTATAGCTTATATGACTGTCATTCATTTATAAAGACCTGACCTGCAGCTTGATTATAGTTGCTATTCACCTTATTCCGAAAGTTGTCCTTTGCGTCGCCATCATCATTCGATTTGTATTATTTTGCATGGGGCTGCTGATCTTGACTGCAAATTTGTTCTATAGGGACTACAGAGCTGTTTTAAATCCTCCCAGAGAATCAGTGCAGTGTTGACTTACTGGTGCACATAAACATTAAACATTTTACACAAATAAACCTACTTTATATCATATTTTAGAAGCAAAACTTTTCCCAAATTCTCCATTGAAAAGAATGGGATTCCCACTTAACTAGAACTGCCACCACAAAACAGCGTCACTTAGTCACATTTACGTCAAAAGTGTGAGGGGCGGTATAAAATTAATAGTTTTTGGGGCTTATAGTGTGAAAGCCAACTGTTGTCTTTCTTTATACAAGATTGTTTTGAAGCACTAGGTGTAACTGATCTGAAGTATTTTTGTGCACTGCTTGAGACAGCCCTATTAGCTTTGGTTAGGCGTTGGTATCACATGAAGATCCTTGAGTTATTTTTCTGCAATGCACAAGGAACAAACGGTCACTGATGTTGAAGCACACATTGAACAGGCCATGTTATATAAGTGAACTTGCTAAGTTTGTTAAGTTCATGCACATTATTCACGCTCTACAAAGTGATGAGCACCAATATAGCTGAATGCTCTTGCGTAATGTTCCAATTGACTGCTTAAGCAATTACTTTTATGCTGTGCAGGTTCTGCTTATTGTGTCAATTAACAAATGCTTATAAACCTGGTGGTAGAATTTATTCATGCAAATGCACATATCCTAAATCAGCTGTGGGCATCACTAGTACCTAGCAACAGAACAATTAAATTCTTCGAACTGAACAAAAGTTTTAGAGTGTAGGTGATGCCTGGACGACTGCGGGATTACACAGACATCATTAGTACATATATTTTTGGTTAATTGTACCAATGCTCTTCACAGCTGACCAAAAACAACACTGAAAAAAATTTGAAATGCACAAAGGCGCTCTAGGTTAACCACATTTTATGGAAAACATGAAAAACAGAACTAGTTCATTTTAAATAGTTTGCAGTGGGCCGGGTGTATTCTTCACTTCATTTAACACAATAGTAGTATTTTTATGTGCGGTCTATATAAAAGAATATGTACCTAAAAACTAATTTAAATGTACAATATGGATAAAAAAATATGAGCTTCAATAACTAAATAACAGAATGCAACACCCAAGTAGTTAGTTTGTGTCTATAATGATCAAAGAAGTTCATAATTCAACCTTTTTCAGCTCCGATCTCATTTTTTTTTAAAAAAGTGCAAAGAGAAACACAAAAATATTGCCCCACAAAAATTGTTCAATACATTGATTTTTCATGATAGGCTTAATTAGTACATATATTTTGGTTAATTATAGCAATACGCTTCACAGATGGCCAAAATCAATAAGATCAAAATTTTTGAATGCACTGTTAAAGGTGCTATAATTGTATTTTATTTTATTTTATTTTTTTTTACAATATCCTTGTTCTGGCATGAGACACATTTTCCTTTAATACATGAAGAAAATCAGGTACAGTCTCTTTAATCAAATGTTTTTTTTTTTTTTATTACATAACAGTAATAGAAGACAATTTACAGTAATAAAAATATGAGTGAATAGACATTGAATATGAACTGCATCTGCTCATCACTAAAATAGTACATTCTTTATCAATATTTATCTAAACTAACCACAAAAAAATCCTTCAAATGAAATCTGTGTGGAGAGAAACACGAGATAAGTGGTGTCTGGCTTTTCTCAGCAGCTGTAACTTCCTTGTGTCTTGGCTGACTTCTCTCTGTGTTGGGACAAGGCTTTACCTGCTCTGATCCTGACCAGCTGCCTAAATGAACGCTTTGTGTCCCCTTCCTCTTGCCGTCTCATAACATCTTCAGGTTACATAGCCCACTCCTGAACTTTGCTCTGGGAAATTGCATCTACAACCCCGAACACACCCGGATGACCCACACACACAGTGGGCTTTGTGGGAGTGTTATTCAAAACTCCATTTCTCTTATAGCGTCTGAGGATTAGAGCAAACTAATGGTGTTGTATGGTGAAGATTTGAGGCTTATGGAGACTGTATTTCAGAGTGGGATTCGGGTTTCATTTGCGATGCTCCTCATGTGATGGTGCGGGTCACATTTCAGATATTTCTGATAACTCTGACTGATTCGATTAGTTGTGGCAAACACGTAATGCTGTATCTCAAATATGAAATCAGATGAAGCTTGTCCTCTGTGCTTTTGCTGTGGGTTATTTGAGCTTTCCGTCAGTGTTGGGAGAAGAGGTGATAAAGAACAGCACAATCTTTAAAGGGAACGTTGTATCCTCATCACAAACATGCATGGAGTTGTGTTTTGTTTCATTCACACATGTTTAACACACAAATCTTGCATACTAATGTTTTTTCTCTGTCATGTGGTAATACAGGAAGTGCTCTATTGTGTTTTTAAAACTCCATACACCTTCATTAGAATCATTTGGATGATTTCAGTCCTGGAATAGCCTAGCTTTATTGAAATGAAGGTAAAAGGTAGCTGTATCACTACATGACATCATAAGGTGGAACAAAGGATTTTGAGGTCTGGAGATGTAGACAGACTAATAATAAAGGGTGTGCATAAAGCAGCATTCTAACATGGCTTAAATCTCACTCACTTTTGTACAATATAGGACCTTTAATAATGTTTTTTTGAGTCATACACTAAAAATGAAACATTGACCCTATATATGTATTATCTCTCCTATCATTTTATGCTGATCCAAATTGTTTGTCTCTGCTTTTGCTTTGCTTTGCCTGGAAAGTTCCGTAGTATGGCATTCAAACTAATTTTGCATTGCAATCTTACAGTACTTTTGTTGCTCAAAAATACCTAGAAAAACATGGGTCATTCTTACTGTAAGTGGAGTTTCCTCTCAGATCTGACCTGTGACTTAATTTAGTCAACTCTAAATGCCTCCTTGCTTCCATGAGGGTAGATATGTTTACTTTAAAACATTTTAGGTAAAGCATAAACATTTCCATGGAAACAAGCAGGTGGTGCAGAAGCCATGTTTTCAACACTCAGCCCCGAGGCAGCTGTGGCTTTGTAATGAGCTTATGTGAATTTAGAAGGACATGAATGTTGTCAAATTATTTAAATGTAATTTCCATAAACGCACATTTTATCAACATATTGTTCTTGTGAAACCACTTCATTCTTGGGTTGACACATCTGGCAAGATTTGTGCATTTATAATTTGTGTGAAGGTATGAATAGGCCCAGTCAAGCAGTCTCCATTCCTAGCAGGGGATAAACCACTGCTAACAACATGTTTTTTTTCTGACACATAGCAGGTTTTCCATGTCCTGCCAGTACTCCTTAAATGGGATGTTTTCAGACACTATATTAATGAACCATAGGGGGAGGTGCACATAAGCTCCTCTCACCCTTGTGCCTGCCCCTAAAGAAATGAGATTAGGAGGTGGGCTGCTAAAGATAGTTCCTTCTCCCAAAATAAACACACGGAGGGAAAACACAGAAAAGACAACAAACTAAACGGCATTGAGACCACTAAAGCAGCATCGTGTGTGTTTGTAGGCGGAGGAGGAGCTGATGTTTTGAGGTGGGACACTTTTATTACACTTTAATGACCCACTGATCTGAAGGGTCCAGAGCCTGAGGTGCAGAAACATCCTCCAAATGAGTCACAGCTTTACGTGGCCCTGTCCTCCGGGTATATTTAGCACAGCATGTCTCATACTAAAGAGAACCTTGTGTTTGTCGCTATGGGAGCATCATTATAATTAAAGGTGGGCCGATACCATGTGACCTACCCAAGTGTGTCTGCTTGGGGACAAACAAACCTGTGTTCTGGATGGTAAATACTGGACTGGTGAAGTGTTTTTGTTGTTTCATGTTCTATATGTTTGTCATGAAGAAAATTAAAGATACAGTATGTCATCTGTATGATTCCATGGAAATAAAAAAATCATAAAGGCCGTCCTCCGTGATCAGGCTTGGCTCTTGTTTTGTTAAGTGTTTCAGAGCAATAAACAATCAAAATGGGAAAAAAACAATGTACTTTTAGTTTAGTCTATTTTTAGGAGGTAAAAAGCTGCATACTCTGGTTTTAATAATTTGTAAGAAGGTGATTTGCTCATCTGTTCTCAGTAACTTTCCGCTCTAAGATGCCTTGTCTTGTCTTGTTTTGATGCAGGAGTTTCTAGACTGTCTACTTCTACTAAAGGAAACTTCTTCGGGCGATAAACAGATATTGGTCAAACTAATGAGACTGTGGTCAAAACGCATTACCTGTGTAACACATTTTTGAACGGGCATCTGTGCTTTGTTCTCAGCAGGAGGTGAGCCATTATTGGTAATGGCCAGATAAATTTGATTATTTGGTATTATGTAAGTCCAAAATGGTGCCACATGAGTTTTAATGGCAACCCAAAGACTCAAACAGTCCCTTTTGTAGCACTTTTACTGTTTTTTGTTATAGCAGCTGCAGTATCAAAAATTCAGATTGATTTCACTTAATTGATTTCATTGAATTCCATGAGTATGAATGCTAAGAATTTTTAAAAATGTTTCAGTATCTGACACATTACATTACTAATACAGATCAATGGAACAACTGCAGACTTTTTAAAGACCGGCTTAGTCACCTACTTGCCTCAGTAGAGTTAGATAAGTTCAGTGTCATACTGTGTGACAATCTAGGCAAAGCAATAACATCTCCACAGAGACAAGCAGATGGCGTACCTTCCATCAGAACAGTTATGCAATGACCTTTAAACTATATGTGCCTGTATGTGTGTGATTTTTACAGTTGTTAAGACAAGGGAGATGATAGCCGATGTGTCCTTTTGAGATAAGTGCAGTTGATTGATTGCAGGCCCGTCAACAGAAATTTCAGGGCTCGGGGCAAGAAACCTCACGTGGGCCCCCTCTAATGTGAATTAATTGCAAGAAGGTCCAATTCTGAGTCCCTAACACCCTGGGGCCCGGGATAACAGACCCCTTTGTCCTCCTCTGTCGACTTTTTAAAGACACATATATTTTTTATTGATGATCATTTCAGCAGATTTTCAGAAAATGTAAAATGCAGCAATGTCTTTACCTTGTGTATATTATTTATTCACACAACCAACTTTTATTTGTTTCTTTAATTTTGCAGCATCAATAACTCCTCTCCCTGCAGTAATGACAGGTGCCTCGACAGTAGCTCAAGTATGCTAAATCAATAACATTAAAGCGGTGTAATTATTGGTCTGTCTGTCTGGATGAATGAATGGGTACGAAATAACCTTTCTCTGTGTGTATATTTTTGGAACGATTATTGCCCACTCCCCTTGAAATATTTATGAGAGGTTGTTGTGACATTTTTATTGTGTGAAGGCTAGAAGCATTGGGTATCCTTATTATTCAGGTTACAAAGCAAAAGAGATGGGCAGAAGAAATTCTTAACTAGTTTAAGTGTAAAGTATGTTACTGGGTTCCCAATAATGTTCCACAGTACTGCATTTAACTTATGTATCTTGCATTTATTTCGTGCCATTGCTTTTTTTTTTTTTTTTTGCTTAAAAATATACCCTGAAAAACTATATACATATAACCCCATACATTTTTTCTGTGAGTGGGCTTGCCCCTCCACAGATCCGATCGGTAACTTGGCCCATGGCATTACCTGTCTCCATGGATACTGATAAATTTGATAAGTATGAAGAGAACTGTGCAGCTGTGGTAAAGAAAGGCCACCAGATTGTACTGTCTGAGAAAACTGTCAATTTTTAACATTGATGAGACCATGATGACTTTTTTCTATCAAGCTTTTCTTGAACCTGTTTCAACGTTTTGGCTGATCTCATGGTTTGACAGTCTCTCTCTCTCTCTCAAAAACAAAAATCTACTTTCTCCGATCGTCAAATGGTCCAGTAAAGTAATTGGAGACCCCCAGCTGCACAGTCAACCCCAGTCCCTGAACTCCAGGCAGCTTCAGCGCTCGACCATTTTAAACAATGTGTCACACTCTTTGTACACTGACTTTCGGCTCTTTCCATCTGGGCAAACATATCTGGTCCCAAGATACAAAAATAAGCGCTTTAAAAACAGCTTAATTTGTTTGCTAAATAAGCTGTAAACTGCACCTTAATTGTTTTATATGTGGCACTCTTTTTATTGACATGTTTTTAATCTCTTTTTATTGTTTTATTATGTTTTGATTGGCACTGTGGAGCACTTTCATATTTCCTATGTGACTTGTATGTACATATGTATGAAGCCAAGTCCAGCAGCAAACCAGTTCTACCTGCAGGTATAAATAAAGTTATCTGAACCTGAACCTGAAATTTATTGCCATACTGTGGTAGATTCCAGGAAATTCAATCCCCATGGAGCTATTACCAAAAGAATTGCATGTTTTGATCTACTTTTTGGTAATCACTGTAATTACAAATTGTTTTTAAACTTACAATAAAAACATTATTCCATATTTTAAATAATTTCTCAATCTGATCTCATGCTAAAGTAGACGTTGTAAGTCATAGTCTTCAGGGTCACTTTAGCAAATGGATGAACTGGCAATGCATTTTATAACATAAACCAAATGTCTTTTTGCATTTAAGATGATCTGACTGTACTTGCATGAATTCTTGAACTGACAGCGGATTACACTAGTAAACAGATAGCTGCGAATGACTCAGTTTTACACAGTCCAGCCTCACTGTAACAGATGGCTTACATACATCTGCTGCAGTCTTATTCTGGAGACATTCCCAGAAGCTGCACAGATTAGCAGTGTTAGACCAGGGGGCTGTGGGTATGAGGTGCCTGTCCCACTCTCTCTCTTTGGGTTACAGAGGAGGGTGATTCTCAGGAATGCCTTGCACTGGTATTTGTTACATCATTTAACAAGGAACCTACTGTAAGAGTCTGCTGCTGTGCTGGCCCCAAGCGCGAGAATACAAGTGGGGAAAAAATCACTCAACAGCACATCTGCACCAGAGCCATATACTTACATCTACTGTATGTCTCCTGATACACTAAAGGTTTTAACAGTTTTAAAGATGCAATATGACACTTTTCTATGGAACTGTTCTTGCATAGCCTAGATAGCATTAAATTTAACTTTTGCATTTATCGAATTACATGTTTTACTACTACAGTATCTTAAAAGCATGCATTTTTGCTGCCAGCGGGATCACATCTCCACAGATCTGACCTGACCTACTTCTCACCTACTTATCTCAATGGAGAAAGATAAGTTCAATGTCAAGTTCTAGATAAAGCAATAACATCTCCATGAAGACAAGCAAATGGCATACCCTCTACCAGTAAAGTTACATAGTACACTTCAAATTGTATGTGGCTGTATGTGTGTTTTACTGCAGGCCCGTTGACAGAAATTTTGGGGCTTGGGGCAAGAAACCTCACATGGGCCCCTCTAGTATAAATCAGAGGAGGGTCAAATTCTGGACCCCTAAGACCCTGGGTCCCGGGACAACAGGCCCCTTTATCCTCCCCCTGTTGACTTTCCGGATTGGTTGATTCATTGATTGATTGTATAGGGAAGCCCATTGGACCTCTTCTGCAAACCAACAACTGCAGGGACATTAACAAAGCCACAAGCTAAAGCACAAGGGAGCCGCAATTTCACCTGCACTCAATATCACTCATGGTTTAGTGTTTCCCATTAATTGGGGAGACTATGGTCGTAAAAATGGTCAGTGGTCACATTTTTCCACCTTCAAGACACTCAAAGCCCTTTACATCAAAGAACCACTCACCCATTCACACACATTCATACACCAGTGTACGCAGACACTGGGGGCAAAGTGGATTAAGTGTCTTGCCCATGGACACAATGACAGCATTTATCTGTGGGAGGTGGAATCGCACTGCCAACTTGTTTGTCAGTGGATCCTACCGCTCAACCAATGATGATGTTTATGTTGAGAGCGGGATTCGAATTGCCAACCATCAGATCAGTGGACAAACAGTGGATCAGTGCAATTGTGTACATTAGTCTAAAATTAATTAGTAATATATAGTCAAAAAGTGTTATTTATGCTCCACAACTGTATAAGATTAGAATATATATTCATAAAAATACATTTGTGATTATCATATAATCTCAACGTTGTAATTTTCATGTATTTCTGTATAACCTGCGTCACTATAGTCAGATTACCAAAAAAGAAAAAAAAAAAAAAAAAGCTGCTTTGCTGAGGTCACTGGCTGACTCATGCTCAGATTGCATCCCATATATGATTTGTCAGCACAAATTGGTGTATTTTGTCAATGTGTCATGATTCTGGTTTGGTTTGGATGCGCACTCAGGAATAGTACTTGAGATAAAAAAGATGACAATTTTGACATGTTTCATGCTGTAAAGAATGTATCGAGAGACCTTATCATATTTAAGGTCTGCCACAGCACACAACACGATGTTTGGAATGAGGTGGTGTCTCTCATCAGCTAAATCTATTTGGAAAAAGTTCTACTGAAGTAACTCTGGTCAACATTCTGGTGTAAGGAATTTCTTCTGGTTGTTTATTTTCTGAACACAAGGGCTACTGTAGGCTGTAACCCACGCCAAAACAAGAGCAACAAACAACAGCAGCCTCAACTCACTAGAGTCATTCTCACAAAAAAAAAAACAGACCAGTAACTGACGAATAGAAGTTTCACATCAATGTGTCCGCATAGCAACCAAGTGTCACATACAAAAGCAGTTACATTAACAGCACATAAACAGTTACAAAGACAACACAAGGAGTCAACTCTGAACTAAACACAAAATATCAGATCAGTACAATACATTAGTTTGCAGAAATGAATTTGTTTTATTCCACAGGTGTCCTCGTCAGAGCTCAAATGTACTTTTCTATTCAGGTAGGATTCTTAAGTAGCTATAGACAAAGCACACAGATCAACTCATATATTTCTAAGGTCTCTGTCTTTTCTAAGATGCACAAACATCCTGCTTTTTCAAACCACTTGACGAAATGTATAAATAAACAGTAGTCTAGTCTTTTATCAGTGCACTCTTAAATGTTTGTCCAATGAGGTTCATCTGGTCTTCCGGTAATTTATTTTAATAGATTCTTTTTTAAGACCACAGTTTACTTTATTTTTATATGTGACAGTTTCAACTTCTCACTAACGCTTTTCCTCAGAGTGGTCCTGTGATATTGCAGTGACATGTCTGGTCGGCTGGTTTAAACTGGTTTTGGAGCTGTCTTCATACCGGTGGAGGCAGGATGATGCTCCAGTGCCATCTTTAAACCGGGATGAGGGGGCGTTTTTACTCTTACACACCTGGGATACTGCCCTTTAAGAAGTTGGACTTCAGATGGCGCTGTCGTCCTGCCTCCGTAACTATGATGACAGTGCCAACACCTGTTTAAACTGATCAAGCAACATCACGTGACCACTCTAAGGTAGACCATTACTAGACATTGGTCTGAAAAAAGAATCTATTAAAATGAAAAAAATACCGGTAAATGTCCCCCTACAGTCCCACTTTCAACTATCCCCATCATGATTTGCTCCAGTAATACATGCACACTTATAATATGGAGTTTTGCTAGTTTCAATAAAACTACATGCACTCTATGCACTATGTACCTGCACAAAAACCTCCCTATTGTTGTGCAGCATAGAGATAAATGAGGAGGTAAGAGAAAGCAGGTCACGGAGTTTCCGGAAGGCTGCGTTGGATGCTGTTTTTGTGGGTCAAAAATATCCAGCCAAATTTAGCAGATTCCTCCTATTGTTCTAAGGGGTTCATCTACTACGGCTTGTTAGAAAGCAAGGTCCTGCAAAGTGCAAACTGCTCTGAAGGCCATGGAGCTTTGTGCACACAGATAAAGGG
The DNA here is from genome assembly GCA_019594935.1 of Periophthalmus modestus. Classification (NCBI taxonomy): domain Eukaryota; kingdom Metazoa; phylum Chordata; class Actinopteri; order Gobiiformes; family Gobiidae; genus Periophthalmus; species Periophthalmus modestus. The sequence continues at coordinate 7,306,261 of JAIEZT010000007.1, read as the reverse complement.
CTTTACACTTGCATGTAATTGGTTAGATTCATTTCTGTGAATTTTGCATGAATGACTACATTAATTGAGCTGAAAAATGCGTTATCACCCCAGCACCTCTTTGTATTAGCAAGTGGGTTTCAAAGGCCCAATTAGTTCCGTAAACAACAAAGTATACGTGAATATAGGATTGTGAAAAAGCTACTTCAAACCAGTAGAGTGGTGTTTATGATTATTTTAATGGGAAAAAGTGCCTGTGATGAAGACATTGAAAGCTTCTATTATATAAAACATTTAGCCACTTTTCATGTGGTAATGAGGAGAGAGAGTATACAAACTCTGTGCCCAGACTGTGACCTTGCCAACAATTGCTTCCCTCAGCTCAAAGCCCCAATAGCGATGCAGTGTTACATAATCAACATAGACGCAATACAACATTTGCTGGTGAAAATACGCACTCAAACATTGTGAAAAAGACGGAATGACAGACAGGGACTGCTCTTGTCTTTATAAATGATGCTGGGATTTTGGACATTGCTCATTCCACTGTCGTTTCCGCAGCATAATCAGTGAAAGGCTATTGACATTCAGGAGTGCTAAATTTAAAAATACCACCTTTTCATTGAGATCGGATTTTCTGCTTTGCTGCTTTCGTTCTGTATTGTTTTGCAGGTGAATTGAAAATGTGCAAATGAACATAATACTCAGCCAAGTGGTTCTATCATTCTTTGTACTAGCACCCTCTGGGAAGTGACACAAAAAAATACTTTGAGCACTTGTAACCGTAATTATGATCAACTCTCTGTTCAATGAATGATAGATGGACCATTTTTCACGAACTCAGAATGTACTCATTGCACTTCTGTGTGTTTTTATGTGCTGTTGAGGGTCAAATAAGTTACGTTTATCACTCATGCTATTCTTTTGTAAGGAAATACGCCAGATTTCTTATGGTTGTTATTGTTATTTTTAACACAAGAGCTTTTGTAGGCCATAACCCAGGCTAAAAGAGCAAAATGACAGCAGCCTCAACTCACCAGCCCATCTCCAAAATAGACCGGTAGCATACAAATAGATAGATAGAATCGTTTCGGTGGGGATTAAAGCTATACAATATGCAAGTTATTTGATGTGAAACCTGTTCCCTCCTCTTCTCTGCTCTCACCTGGTCTTAGCTGAGACTCACCTGCGCTTGTGAATGTGTGTGTGAATGAGTGAGTGGTTCTTTGATGTAAAGCCCTTTGAGTCCCTAGAAGGTGGAAAAGCATATAAAAAAGTGACGATTTACCATATGATAATGTTCATTCAACAAGGTGCACATAAATATCGTGACAGGCTTATGAGGACATATTTACAGGACTCTGAAGGCTATTGCTGAGTGAACAGGGCACTTTATATGAGTCATTATAATTTCACACGGATATGTAAAAGGACAAACTATGATGCAGCGGTCTGATGTGTTCCCATGATAAAGGTCACCGCAGCTGCATGTTCACAATTCTATGAAAAAAAAAAAACCTTTTCAGTCTTAACGCCCACACAGGAACCAGGGGACTTAGTGGGCATTTGGCAGAGGAAGTCTAGAAAACGTGTGAGCGTCATTCAGCTAATAGACTACCAAACATACATAGGTATTGGGGTGGCCCTATATATTGAAATGACCAGGAGATAACCAGGGAATTGTCTTGCAGCCCTAACTCAAATATAGGTCTTGACTAAGGGCCCCTAGAAACTGAAGTCTTAAGTTGCACAGTTCCCAAAAAGTTAGAATGGCCCTGCATCCAACACTGAAACCGAGGGTAGTTTTGTCACTGTCCACTGTCTTATCTTTAAATATTTAGTCATTTAATAAAACTCAGCAAAAAACCTCATAGAGACAAAAATGGACAGGAAGTAGTGACGCTAACACTAAGGTTGCCAGGTGCTTGCACTTTACTTGACACTCTCAATTCAATTAGAAAATGCCAAAGAAGAATAGAAAATCTTTTTTATGGAGTTACACAACTAAAGACCAAACAGTTTGCTGCTAGAAACATCAGTGAATATTACTTAGTTGAGTGACTCAGAGCATTTCTTTCATTCCTAAAAACTCATTATGATTCACACACACACCTCAACACACCTCTGGTTGTCTCTGCTCTTTGCATAGTTTCAGATTCAAAAGATGTTTTTTTTCTCTCTCTGTTCCTCTGTTCTCAGTCACTCATCAAACAAACAGCACCTTCCCCTTAGGGAAAGAGCTCCTATATGATAACTCTGAAATATTAGCCTTTGTGTGTGCAATTAGGAAACAAAACAAGGCCTGTTATGTAAGTGTTCTGCGCTAACATGGGTTTCAGGATAATCAATTCTTCACACGTATGTTCAAAAACATTGTGCAATTGTGGAGTCAAACTTGCAGGGTGAAAGAGGATTACTACCTGTTGTGAGTTCATCTGGACACACTGCTGCTGAGGAGATTACTATAATTTAGCCAGGGGTTGATGTGTTTTCAAACATGGTCCAAAAGAAGTCACCCGTGAATAAAATGTATTTGGTTCAGAAGTTCAATGAGAAACAGGGGTGCATGCAACAATTGATATTGCTTTTTCAAATACGTAAGTGGCTGTGTTGTATAAGCTCCATCTAAATATAAAATGATTTATCTTCAGAGAATATGGAATTGCACTGTTAGCATGCTAGTTATTATTAGTATTAGTGACTGCAAAACTCCAATTCGTGGGCCTCTGAAAGTTGTGGAAAAACTCATTGTGGTGAATAATTAGGATGTTCAGAATGCATGAGGAATAACTTTGGGCCTCTGCAAACACTTTAAAATGAACTACTTGTGTTTTTCACATTTTTGATGTCAAAATCAGTCACAGTGCCTTCAAGAGATATAAAACCATGAGGATGTTTTTCTGGCTCAGAAATGGCATAAATCAGAGATGAAGAATGCCTTTTCACTCCACAACAACTTACCATCACTCAAAGAAAAGATGAAAAAGTTCCCCACAATATATGTGTTTCTGAGAAATGTTTGGCAGCTGCTTCTTGTAGAATCTCCTCATGTTTACGAGGGATAGGCACAACAGGATAATGGGTTAGTTAGAACAGCAGGTATAAAGTTTACACATTTGCTCTATCTTCACTTCCTGTCACCATACTTGGTCAGCCTAAGTGTGTCTCAGAATTTGCCACTTGATTGAAAGTGTTGCATGGTCATGTCTGCCCTCTTCAGAATCCTGTCAACAAACGTGACACACGGCTTGAACTACGTGAGGATGTCACTCATTACCACTTGATTTGACAAGGACTTTTCAGCCCATCTGTTCGTAGCTTTTTATAGTGAGGTCAGGAAATCAGACACAAACTCCTCTATTTATTTAGACTTAATGTGAGTAGGTACAGGCCACCGGATATCTTGACATGTTTTGATGTTGTTTACCTCAGTTTGAGTGCTGCTACTTGATTTGCACAGTTTGTTCTCAGTGATTTCATTCAAAACCTTACATCATCGAGTGGACATGTTTATGCTTAGCTGTGCCAATGGGCGCAGGTTTAGTCCCCAAGTCCAGCCACTTCCAAGAAGCTTGTGAAATGTCTCCCCTCTGCGCCATGTGGTGATGTCCTGTCACACTCCTGAGAGCCTGAGCATCAGATGATGTCACCGCACTTTATCACCAAAGGTTCACAGGGAAATCATGCACCCTATTTTCCATGGCAGCTGCTCTGGTTCTCAACAAAAGCAAACAGTAGTAAAGTGCTTGTGTAATATTAAGGCCTCATTTCATCCAGGTCATGCAAGTGAAGAAAATGGCTGGGTGCTCTGAGTGCGATGTAAGGTGTTTTAGCTAAGTTACCTATGAACTGACCTTTTTGGTTTATTTATTTTAATTTAACCTTTATTTATCCATGTAGAATGTAGAACAGAGCCATTTCTCAATTACAACAATGACTTAATCTAAATCAGTATTATTATTTAACCAAATAATCATATTAAATGTCTAACTGTCCTCATTACGTAAAATAATATTCAACACATATATCTGTGTAATCCCTCAGTCGTCCAGGCCTGATCCATAGCAAAAGATCCAATATCTGCTTTGACATCAAAATAAACAAATGAAATTGTTTATATTTTTATTAAATACTATAAATACTGATTATTTCATTACTTTACTATACTTACGCAGAATCTTTGAAGTTTTTTTTCCTTCTTAACCAGTTAACTTATCTTCCTTCAGAGGGCATTTGCACCTGAAGGCACCATTTAAGTTTGCGCTTTTATCATTTATAGGTTAAATATCCCATGGGCTCAGAGCTCAGTGAACTGCTCATGTGTGAAGTCATTTCCACTTCAAATGTACCCTGTCCCATAATGCACCTGGGTCTGTTCAGGTGTAATGAGCCTTCAGAGTTGTGCAGGACACAGGGCAGGTGCCTGGACAGGACTGATACAACCCTCCACTCACTTTCATGTGTTTATCTCCATCAAGAGGGTACTGAGTAATGAGGAGAGATGGACACTGCAGTAACCACATGGGTATCCACTATTTGTCGGGCAAGACTGAATTCATTTGGAAACTTTTTCACCCTGCTTCCCTGCTCCCTTTTCTTTTTTGGGTTGTAATAATTGAAAAATAATATATTTTCTGTATGCTTTTAATCTTAATTTCTTGCATGTTAAATATTTTACAAGCTTAATGATTATGATGATTCTTCTCAAAACTGTTTTTAGAATTTTTTTTTATTTATTTTTTTTATTTATTTATTTTTTTTGGTGGGTCAACTTTATAGAGAAAATCAAAATAGGCATTATCCCTGACCATGACTAGACCCTGGCAGTTCACTTATTGCTATTAAAGTATGTCAATTTTGTGGTTTGGCTGAGAACAAGATATGCCAAGAAAGATTAACAAAGAAAAAAAAAAAAGATTTACAGTATGAAAAAATATAATGGATTAGTTGGCAAATCAGACCAGCTCTAAGTAAAACTCTCCATACATTTTGCTGGCACGTGAATAGGGACTATTTATATCCCTTTGGCCCTGACCTGGTGCTCAGACTGAGGATGACATTTGCAGAGGATGATGCTGTGCCTGCTCTCTTTAATCTGCTGCTGCAAATTTGATCACCATGTCTCATTTACTCACATCATACAGTGATCACCGTCAGGAGTCCAGACCTGCCACGTGAATGAACCTCAGCTGTGCAGAGTGACAGCACTTAGAGCGGCCTGTGGCTCTAAAGGTCTGCTAATGGGGTCCCCTGCAGTGAGGGAATGCCATGTCCCAGCACGGCACATGCGTGGGGTAGAATGAGAGTGACCACAACAATATGGGCACATGACTCTATTTTTGAATTATTTTTAGGTTAGTAAAGAACAAAAAAACACAATATACATTTTTAAAATCACTACACCTTAATTAGTCTTAATAAAGCATGAAAAAAGACAGCATAATGAACAAATAGTTTATTCACAGTTCAGATGTTGAGACTTAGAAACTACTTTATTAAAGCGTTAGCGTTAATTAAGGTTAAAGGTCCTATATTACGCAAAATTAACTCTTGTGAGCCATGTTAACATACCCGAAGTTGTGTTTTGTTTCATTCACACATGTTTGAGTAATATTTTATTATTAGTCTGTCTACATCTCCAAAGCTCAAAATGCTCTGCTCCACCTTGTGATGTCATGAAGTGGTAGTTTTCAAGCTCACTTCTGCTTCTTTTGTTCAGTAGAGGTTGACACTTCCAGGGTTGAAATCATCTAATGAAAGTGTATGGAGTTTAAAAACATGGTGGGGCACTTCCTGTATTATCACATGACATCACAAGGTGGAACAGACAGTTTTCTGTGTGAGAGAAGAACTTGAAAATGCAGGATTTGTGTGTCGAACTTGTGTGAATGAAACAAAAATAAAACTCCACATATGTTTTTGACAAGGAAAGAACATTATAACATAGATCAGAAAACAGCACTTATGAGCTCTTTAGGATAATTCTTAATTTGTTCATTATGAATTTCTTTCTTATTATGAAGGCTCACCAATGATATTAGTTCTAGGGTTTAAATTTGCATTTGCTCAATTAAAAAGCTTTGAATCCATTATGATATAAAGCTGGAGTTCAGTTTTACACCTCTCCATCAGCACTTCATCAGATTCTGAGAAAATAAGTGTTTTAAGCCTCAAATGCACGTGTCTAATCTATACAATCCGACCATAACACACTTATAGGCCGTGTATCAGGGCAACAGATTACAGCAGTGTGGACAGAAAATGAATTACTGCGGCCTCATTGTGCTCTGTGTGCTCTCAATAAATGTGATTAATCCTTCTCAAACTGGTGCAACTGGTCCTCTGCACCTATCAGGACAGGCTGCTGTGCATCCAACTACCTCTGTTCCATTGATATTATTGTGTGCTGTGGCTCTTCTTCAGGTAATGTTTGCCCTTGTCTTGTTATAATGTGAAATCAACTCTAGGTCACGCCTGTCGATCAGCCTTCTTAGAGAGGTCGTTCATTACATAAATCTTTCAGAAAATTGCACTAAACTGGTATGAGAATTACTATTTCATTGATGGACAGCGAGTTTGTAATCAGCATCGTCTTTCGTCATGTTTTGGTAAGTAGCACAAATGACCAGAACAAAGTGATGCTGTTAATAACATTGTCCTGACCAAAGTGCATTAGAGGGATTCGGTGACGCCAGCTGTTGTGGTGGAGCAGCAGTAGCACACAGCTGCCTGAGGGTTGAGCAAAACAACGGCTGCTGCCAGACACTGAAACATGATCCACAACTTAATATGGACAGGCCATCTGAAAGACATGCCTCACAAAGTTAGGTAATGTTGTTGTGAGAAGTGAGTCTCCATGGCGATTGTTCTACATCCTGGTTTTGAGGTGGAGAAAATTGGGTTTTCTACAGGACATAGCAGGGTTGGCTTGGATTGGTGTGATCCAGGTGAAGTGAAGAGTGTTTTTGGAGTCTCCAAGGAGAGATTAATGCTTAGTCTAGAATGATCCACAGCATGGCATTACATTTATCTACAGTATCTCCATGCAGACAAATAGTCACCAGTTCCAGTTACAAGTCAGATCTCTAGATAAGCGACCCCACTCACAGGAAGAATGCATGTTTTGGAAAGTTTTATGTAGCAATAAAGACACCCGCTCTTAAGCAAATGTTATTATGTTGAATGCCAAACTGTGTAACATTCCAGGCTAAGCAACCACATCTCCATGGAGACTAGCAAGTGGCATACCCTCCAGAGAAGTTAAAGTAAAGTAAATAAGTGAACGGGTAGAGTTTCTGAGGCTGACACAGGAAGTTACTGCATTAAAATCACCATGACACTTTGTAAGTCGCACAACATTCTTAAAGCTCTGCAGTAGCTGGTGGTAATCTCCTCTTGGCTTTGTTCCTCTGGGGCTGTTTGATGGAAAGATGTCGATAAACTTCAACTCCTGCTCCTACAGCTGCTCAATCCCCTAAACAAGTGGTTCCCAACTCTTTTCTCTCAGTTGTGTTACCAGTGAATATGTTTTCGACTCAAACGCCTCTCTCCTATCTGACAACCCACAGTTTTATGAGTGTTTTATGGTGAAGAAAGAAGTTACAGAATCAGAATCAGAAGAAGTTTTATTGCCATTGTCTGTGAGCAGAGCTCACAGACTAGGAACTTACTTCGGTGATAAAGTGCGACATACAACAACACACACACAAAAAAACCACACTAAATAAATACAAATAAGGGCATGCAGGAGGTAGAAATATATACAATAGTAGAAATATATACAATAGTAGCATCAAAACAACAACAGAAAGGTTATCAAGAAGAATTGCTCAAATATCCTTTATCCAACTTGGAATAGTTGAGCTGAGGGTGCATTCACTTGTCCTTGGTTGGCCTTGGTGTGAGTCCAGTTCAATCCTGTTGTAGACTTGGTTAGGTCCTGTTTAGTCAAGTCTAGATTTGGTTAGTGCTTGTGCGAGTGTGAACAGATTTACCCCTGAGATCCTTAATATTTAAGATCACACATTTTAGCTGTGTTTGTCCTAGTTTACTAAGGGTTCAGCCAGTGCTTTCATTGAGTGATTTCTACACAATAGCATATCACTGTGAATGCATGTGAATACGCACTGCTCACACAATAATACCCCTGTGAAGGTGAACATACTTTTCCTGTTTGATTCTGTTGTTTACCTCTCACATAATGCTGCTTGTTGAGTCTCGCTCAATAACAGCGTCGGTGTGGCATGATGCACGTGCTGTGGACTCTTTCTCAGAGCTTGATTGTAACTGGGCCATTGCAGGAAGTGATGGAGAATGGCTTTATCTGGAAAATAGGACAAGGCCAGAGAAGTACCACAAAAGTCCACTCACGTCTCTATTGATAAGAACACCACAAATATTAATCTCTGGTGCATGGCTCAATATTGATTTTGAATAGTGCTGCGTGCTGTTCAGAATCAACAGTGTTCTACATTTTTTGAGGAATTTTAGATTTCAACCAATCGTAATATGTACATGGAGTGATGAAAATATATTACTGTTGCCATAGAAATCAGCAGTTCAAAACTAAATATTCTACCCTATGAATGGGCAAAACTTCTCAAAACAGGAAGCTGGAACCCATAAAGGCAATGAGAGGCAATGAGGTTTCAGTTCTCATCAGACCAAAATTGCAAAATTGGTTCCGTACATTTCTAACATTAAGAATATAAATAGTGTGCGAGCATTGGTGACCAAAAATGACATTGGTTAAAATGACGCTATGACATAAAAGTAAAACATAATCAGATGCAGAAGTTGAAATCAGCACATACAAATACACTTAGAATAAAATTGTCAATACAAAACACAGGACAGAATCAGTATTTAAACCCATTATTTGCTTGTGCACCACTTGCCGTGCACACACACCACAGTTTGAGAACCACTAAACACAAAACAAAACCCAACATTTACTGTTAAAATATAGTCCCTGGTAAATAGGTACTTTTAAAATAGCTATTTAGTGAATCTTCTTCCTCAGTGCGGAAATTCCTCTTCTGCTGCTGACCTTCTGGCAGATGTTTCCCCTCTGTGTTGTCGTCCGGCCTCAGCACCCAAGGGCCCCTGTCTCAGCTTGGGGCCACTTAGTCATTATTTTAAAACAGGAGATATTTAAGCCACCACATGAACACAGTGTATGTTAATGTTACTATTATTACTGTTTTACTATGGAACATTAGACAACACTTACGGAAAACAGGAAGTTCTTATGTAGACTGGTGTATTCCGGTTATTTCTAGATTAAGGAAGGACATTTTTATAACTTACTGGTTTTGGCCATATAACTCATCACTGGTGTGCTGTTGTACTGGTGTAACAGCCTGGAATATATCTTAAAGTATTATTTCCATTTTTTCCATATATTTGAACAGAATTTGTTTCACCCCAGTGCAAGCAGCTCTTGAGCTCAAATTAAGTCATGTGTGTACTGTCTGTATATAATTATAAAGCACTTTAATTGTCATAAAATCAGGAAGTACACTGTTAGCATGCTATTTTTTTGTTTTGTTTTTTGTTTAAACTTCAAAATGGTGGACTCAGCTCTAAGTTTGTCTCCTCTACCTAGAAGAGCAGTCGGAAATGGTACAGCTAGGAGTTCTTCTATGGGAAATTTTCTATGGCCAACGTGTGATTCATAATAGTGCCATTCATGACAATACTGAAGTTGAAAGTGTAATAATTTGTCTGTTCATGTTCTTCTCAATGACAGAAAATGACATAATGTTAAAAAGAAAGAAAAAACCTTTGTGCCATCCAGGCGCATATGATGCATGTGCCGTGGGGACATGCCCCTCTCATGATCAGAACACTCAACCTGCATGCCCCCAGTGAGTGAGTGTGGCACGTGCACCGACCACACATTAAAGAGTCATGGGACAGATCAAATAAACCTGCAACCCCTCTTTAATTCTCCAAAGAAAATATTTCATTGTGGGTACATTTACAGAGCCAGTAAAAATCAGACAACTCTAAAAATCAGATAATCCAGTGATTGATTATGTATAAATGCACAAATGCACAAGAGTGTGAAGTGTTGATTAATCAATGTATTTTTAGAGGAATAGTTGCACTTGAAAGATAAAGCAGAATGATTTTTAAATAACTATTTCAATCTTCTCGTTCACTCGTGTTTGCATTTGTCCTATTATTTTGCATATTTTTGCATAATTTATCAAAACTTGCAGTTGCCTGAACAATCAGAAAGAAATCAACTCACATCAGATGTAACTGTTCTGATGCTTCGACTAATTAACGTGAAATATTCATTTGAATGCTCCAATCACTGGTTTCGATCACTTTCATCGAGCCATCCTAGACTGATGTGTACAACTTTATTCAGAGGGCTATCAGTCTGGTGAGAGTCAGGTCAATAATGGACACATTGAATATAAAATAGTTCAGTGTAGTAATTTACACATGTAATTACAAATGTAATTTGTTACAAATTACAAATGTAATTTGTAATGCCCCCTAAGGGCTAGACCCCCTCACAGAGAGTATTGTACATCACCAGAGAACTATGGACAGCATACTTTAGTTTAAATATTTTTTATCATAATAATTGAAGTTCTTTAGTTAAAAATGGAGGATGATTAAAGTGTCACAAGGTTGAAGCAGAGTAGGTTTTGGGCTTGGAGGTTTTTCCAGGTGTCCAGGCTTATGGGGAGACTGAGTTTGCTCTGTGGCTCACATTCAGCAGCTGGCACAGCTGGTGTCATGCTTAGTCCCCAGCGTGCCCCAGTTTCTCCCAGAGCGGACGACTGGTCTTGGGACTACCTGACCCTGACTGGATATAAGAGAGAGCATTTTCAGTGACAAACATTTAGTCAAAGCTATAAAAATCAGGTCTAGTATCAATATTCTACTTAACACTAACATTAGAGAAAGTCCCATAGGTGTGATGTGATGAGCTGCTTCCTACTGAGCTGGACACACAGATAACAGGGTGTGAGAGAGTGCAGGAGAAGACAGGGGTTTTAAACCCAGGCCCAGGTACAAATCAAACTGAGAGTGTATTCGAGCATTCTGCAAACCTAATACCAATTAATGCCATTAAGTGGGATTATTTTAGGTACCTGAAATAAGTGCGCAAACATTTTTAACTGAGGTTGCATTGCACCTTTTTGTACCCCTGTAGACCCAGGCCTGCTTTGGCCCATACCAACACAAGAAAACACTCACATAAAGAAAGACACTCAAAATTTAAAGTGGCAGAGGAACAATAGTTTTACCCCTGTTCCACATAAATCAGCCATGATTCATTTGCTGATTATAGACATAGATTTTTGAATCAAACACAATCAGCTAGCTTATCTGTTACAGTTCATTATTCCTTTATTAAACACACTTAGTATATGTCACCAGACATTGCACTTTATTATACAATAATCAAGCAGTTTGTTGATCCAGCAGTTTAAGCACACCTTTCCCTTCAAACACAGAGAGGCCTATTATTAGAATTTATGAATGATTTCCTCTTGCGACACTTATAACTGCAACAAGCAGCTAGAGTCTAAAGATAGGAGCCCTGATTGTGTTTGAGTAATGAGGTGTTCTGATTCTCATCCAGAATAGAAACGGGCGCATTCCTCCAAAGCAGTGGGGCAGAATCTAGGGGAGCATACAATGTACTCTTGACCTGGAAACACAGGTTATTTTGTGCACAATTCCCAAAAGGTAGAAGTTCATATTTAGCATGATCTATTACAGGTAAGAACAAAAACACATAACATTTTTACAGTGTTGAGTGTGAAAAGTCCATGCACAATCCAAGCCCAAAGCTGACACGTGACCTTCTGGTTTCATTCAGAACATTTTGTCCGCTCTTCCGGCTGCTCTGATTCACTGATTGCTGTGTATTATAAAACATGAGGTTTGTTGATGTTCTAACACATGATAATGGCTTTGACAGCCTGCATGGGTTGGTCTTTTTTTCTCAGTTTTGTGTAGTTTTAATGTACTCAAAGCTCAGACATGGGGAGGTTCCTGTGGGGCACATTCGCGGGCCCAGCAGGAAGTGAGCAGATCAATATAAAGGCATCACCAGACCTGCAGTGAGTGTCCGGCACGTGAACCAACACACCGCGCCCACACCTCCTCTTTCCCAGAAACATCAGAACAAGAGGTTTTAAAGGGCAGCGGACCAGAGAGTACAGAACTTTACACGGTTATACTTTTATGTAACTTTTGCTTCAAGCCTGGTAAGCTAGACTCTATGTTCCCTGTATATTTCATTTAACCGAAACATATTGCTTCCAGACTACTGAGCAGGAAATTTACTTTTCAACCTCCATATACACTGAAAGCAAGAACCATTCACTGACTCACATAATATATTTTTGGGAAAATGTAACAGAACTAACCCCGACCACAGTGTACCAGAAAAAGGAACAACGGAGGAGATTGACATTTGTTGTTCTGTTTTGTTCTGTTTTGTTTTGTCCCTGGCGGTGAGATGGTGGCAAGCAAAGGGCTCTCGTAGGCCAAGATAATTGTATTTGCTTAAGAGAAAAAGAGGGAGAGAGAGTAAGAGAGAAACCCCATTGAAAGAAATAGAACACTGATGTCAACATTGGCTGATACAAACACAGCTTGAGCTTGGCAAAGACTAAACTACATTTTTGATCAATATAAATCCCTGATCTATGTGAACTGTGCAGGGACTTTTACCAAACAAAAATAATTAGCTGTGACTGCTCCTATGACTTCTTCTTTTATGTTTCTGTGACTTAAATTTAAGCAGTTTCTCTTGTTTTTGTTTTTGACTGTCTGCGTGAGTGTCCCCATTATGTAACACTGGTATTTGCCTCTGGTCATGCTTTTATGAAGAGAACTACACAGTAACTGTGTTTCCACCTATATAAAATGCACTTTAAAAATAAGTTGATGGAAACAAAACTACTGAGGCACTCCTTAGGTCTTTCTGTGAACATCTGACACTAACTTTATACTTGGAACAATATTTTTTCCGCTCTCTCCCCTTTCTTTCTTTCTTTCTTTCTTTCTTTCTCTCTGTCTTTCATAATTGTACTGATATTGTATATATAGTGAAGTATTTCTGAAAGAAGTCTCCTGGAAGATGAGAATGCAGCAGAACGATCCTCAAACCTCACTGAAACCAAAGAGCTGATATACACTTCAGCAGCAGTGACCTTAGAGATGCTTGGCTATAAGAAACTTCCAAAGTGGAGGAGTGGTTACAACAGACCTCAGGAAAAACATTAGACATTGCAGTCCAGAAAAATGCATTGTATTTTAATTATTATATCTTATTTTGATATTTAGTTCACAAAAAACTGTTTTCTTACATTGTGGCACCGAATAAACACTGAATGAAGTGAAAACTAAAACAAATATTCTGGGGTCATTTTTATCATGGGTACTTTTTGGAGTGGAACTTTTTGTTATCTTTTTGTTCTATGATAAGATTTGAGCTGTAGAAGGTTGAATTGACAAGTTCTATGACTAATAGTAGACAAGCTGACTATGTAGGTTTTATTCTGCTGCTTATTTCTTGCAGTTTTGAATAATATTGTACATTTATAATCTTTTTTATAATCCTGCTTCAGGGTTGTGATGTCAGTGGCATAAATTAGTTTCAATATTGTCATTTATTCTGTACTTTCTTCAGTAATCACATGTTTTATCTTAAAGGGCCTAGTTAACACTTTCATATTTCAAAACGACACTTCACCCGACCTCCAGCTGACCCCCGTTTACCTGCACTCTCCCCCGGGGTATTCTGACAGCAGGGATCACATCACAGGGGTTTGTTTTTCATTTCTCCCTCCATACCTGTTCTCCTTCTCTTCACTAAAAACACGGTGCATCAGTCAGGGGTATAGAGGCAGAAAAGTACCATAGTTGTTGACGAGGACAAACACATGACCCAAGACAACAAGATGTTTTGAAAAGTGATAGATTATAATAAAAAATAAATCAGGTTCTTTGGTAGATGTTATATCTACATAGATGTTATGGTTGTGTTAATGCCATTGTTGAACTTTCCAGGCAAAGCAATAATATCTCCATGGAGACAAATGGTAAATGGTCAAATTTGTACACTCGCTTTTATCGCTTTTACAAGGAACCCATTCACAGACACAGGGTTAAGTGTATTCCTCTGTGGGAGCTGGAATCGCACCACCAACCTGTGTGTCAGTGCATTTCACTGCTCTACCAACGATATTTGTTGGTCAGGAATGGGATTCGAAACACCATCCTTCGAATCAGTAGACAAGTTAGTGCCTTTGGATGCTTACATAATACCAACACGATATTCAAGTGTGCATGTATTTGAGTCTCGCAGAAATGTAAACAGTCAATGAATCCCTAGAAAGATTGTGTTTTCTAGTGTTCGAAATGCATGACTTGGAGATACAGCCAACAGATGCAGGATTCTTCTTTGATTAGATTTGATTCTGGCTTTTCCTCCATGTTTTCCTTTGTTTATACTGGAGTCTGATTGAGTCCAGCTGTGCACTTGGATGCTGGTCATCACATTGGCTGCGTCTGGCCGAGCTGGGATTATAATCAAAGTGGACATGCACAGCCATAAGGGACTGGGATTGACTAACATTTCTACATCAGTTATATTTTTAATTTTGGCTTTAGAGTCAGCCAACAATACATCCCCATAATTTTTCACTGTACAAACCACACTTTCAACATCCATCATGGTCCCGATATAGTTGAAAGCACTATTCAAGCATGTTTTAAGGTTGTACATTTCAGGAGCATCAGATAGCAGGTATGAAATCTTCAATGGGGCTGGATAATGGGCAGTTACAGTCACATGGCTGATACATTCACAAACAAGCATTATTTTTCCCTCGCGCAGGGCCATTTGCACTTATCACATGACACAATAAGCCTGATAGGAGGAAAAATTGTTAACCACTTTGCCACCATGCATCTGTAATGTATCTAGGTTTAAATACTGACTAAGCTAAACAGATACACTGTGTAAAAGTGTTGTCTTACCTTTTTGTCTTTTTAAATAATTCTTCAAAAAACTCCCAAAAGATTGTGAGAATTTCACATTTCAAAACAACACAGTGGTTAAGTATAAGGACGTCATATTATCAAATTATTATGATATGAAACATCACAATTTAATCAATCAATATAAGTTCATTTGCGTACTTGACGTTTGGGGGTGTAACACCTTTTTCCCGTCCTGCAGTGTGACACAGCTTTGACGTAAAATATAAAAAAAAAAAAATCAAAAATAAATCAGCCCTACAATAATTGTAAAACTATAACATTTTTGTGTAATTTGAGACATTTGAACGTGCTGGACAGTCACTTCAAATCTGCCATGTTAAATTCCATTATAAACTTGTATATTAATGTCTCTAGTGCTAGTTTCAAGTATATTATTGTCACATCTTAAAGTCTTAAATCTTTTTAACAATTACAATTCTTTTTTTTCTGAGGAAATACAGCTGTCACACAGCAGGACATCAAACTGATGCCTGTTTTTCAAAATAAGAAAATTACAATTATTAGTTTTGACCTGTATTTTAAAGCCTTAACCCCAGAGCTCTTCCAGGTGCAGAAATGTCAAATGAGTTCTTTCTGTTTTTTGTGTATCTGTCTTTCTAAATATGTGATTTTTCATGTCACGCCGCAGGATACTCCTCTGGATTACAGCACTAAACTGCTTATATGTTTTTAGAGATAAAAGTGTTATTTTATTAAATAATGTATACATGTTTCCTTTATGCCAACTCCTTTATGAATGGTCTCTGACACAAGAGCATTTTTAAAGAACAGTGTTAGTTACACAGCAGGACATTTTGGTGTTTTTTGTTAAAATACCAAAATATGAAAGAGTTCATTTTGATATATGATTTAAAGAATACATATTTGTGCATAGTTTAAGTTTAATTTTGAAAGAAGAAAAATGTCATTTAAAGTGATAACACCAAGAATGTGCATCACCTCAAGTACCGCTTTGTGCAAATATATGTCTTGACCAATTATGGTAAAACTCAAAGCTAATTTCATGTTAATACAAGCTTTAGCGTGACCTTTTTCCTAGTTCATCTTTGCACACTGTTCATATCGCATAGAACTCTATAATGTATGAATGATTGATGATACTGTACCAGTTCCTTTTGTTCTTGTACCCTGCTGCCTCCCCGTCAGTGAAGTCTGAAGCCTGTTGATTTCAGACCATTGCATCAGTCACTGCTCAAAGCCAGAATGTTTTTGGTTTTGTTTTTTTGTTTTTTTTTGTTTAGATTTATTGAGTGTAATCTGAATATATCAAGACACAACACAAAAATACCCCAAAATAATTCTCATCATCTCATTTTCCTGGTTCTGTGTCTCATGATTTCCAGTCTGAAATACCTGTTGAATACCTCCTCACTAAAACGTGTTTGGGACAGGCCTGTCAAATGAACGGCTCCGTGGACAGTGAGGTTTTGGCTTGTCCTCTCAACTGGAACAGACAGACATAATAAACTCCACTGCATTACAACAACATGATGCAACAAACCATTAGTAGAATTATATTTTCTTTTACAAAGGGCAGCGCTGGAGGAACATAATATTGTGACTAAGGTAAAAGCGCAGATGCAAATGTAAAAAGTTATGTACCTGTTTAAAAACTGGATTTTATGAGTAAAAAGTAAAAGTATTTTGCACAAGTGTTGCCTAATTTGTTAAATGTAAATGTATCTTAAAAGTTGTGATATTGATTAAAAAATGTATACATGTTTTAGTCCACAGTAACAATTCGAATCAATGTCTTAATTTAATCTTTCTTTTCTCTTATATCTTATTTTATGTATTTATTTTTGTTTTCCTCAAAGCTAAAACTTGAGCTCGAAAAAGTCAGGATGTTACCACGAACATGGTAAAAAAAAAAAAAAAAAGAAATCAGAAGCCAGTTTACAAATGTAGTGGAGTAGAAAGTATGGTACCTCCTTTCAAATCTAGTGAAGTAAAAGTAAAAAGTATCTACTGTAAAAATGTATGTAAGTAAAGTAGATACCTACAAGTTCTACTTAAGTACAATACTTTACTACTTGTCCTTTGTTACTTTCCACCACTGACGAGGGCGGTGCAGAATCAGTCATAACAGATTATTTTTTAAATATCTTTAGCCAGTTAATTGGGATGATTCAATGTATGATAATTACTGTTACAATTTAAAATGAAGTAGTGTGTGATGTGAAATTTTTAATAACTAAAACATGATCATTCTTTATGTAGTGTTGTCACAATCTTCAAATTTTGAACTTGATTTTGATACTATAATGAAAAGTCTTGATGTTCTAATTTGAGTAACAGAGCTTCAGACATAGCACTGCCTCCAGTTAGCTTCGCCCTCCCAGAGAATATTGATGACATCAGCTGCAAAGTATCAATAGTTGGATTTGTATCCCAGTTTGGATTTTTTTTGACAACTTTACCATAAGCAGATTGAATTTGCCTCAAAAATGTACTTTTAAAGTCTACAGTATTTAGCAAGCAACAGATATAATTAGTACTATAGGCGTTTCTCAAAGTACTTTAGACACGCATTACTCATAGGTCTGGGGTGAGAAAGGATTCAGGGCTTAACAAGGACTGAAGTTACTTGAAGTGAAATTGGGAAATCATATTAACCACGCTGAAAAAAATAGCTGTTTCCAATTTATTTATGTAATCTTTAATGGAGTTTCCTTTGACTGCTCTAACACGAACCAAACGAAGATCATATTGTGCCATGTGCTAAGGGAAGATTTATTTATTTATTTTATGGATTAGGGCATTAAACTTTCTCCCAAATCACAGAGCACATAACAAGCACGTCCAGGAAACAGAAGTAAAACTGATGGGAATAGACCGTCAGTGTCAGTAGAAATCATTGTTCAGTTCCAACTTGTTTCCTGTGTTTTGCTTGAGCTCAGTGTGTGTTGGATTTGAGTAAAACCAGAGGTAGCATTACTCAATAGTTTTATTGAAAATCTTTCTGAAAAATGAAAAGCAAAATTGTGAATAGTTAAATAGCATGTAAGATCTTACTGAGAACAGCATGGAATATACACTATCGTTCAAAAGTTTGGGGTCACTTAGAAATCTCTTTTTTTCAATGAATATAACTTTAAACTAATCAGAAATACACTCTATAAATTGTTAATGTGGTAAATGACTATTCTAGCTGCAAATGTCTGTTTTTTTGTGCAATATCTACATATATAGAGGCCCATTTCCAGCAACTATCACTCCAGTGTCTAATGGTACAATGTGTTTGCTCCTTGTGTCAGAGGCTAATGGGTGATTAGAAAACCCTTGTGCAATCATGTTAGCACAGTTTAGCTGGTTATAGAAGCTATAAAAGTAGCATCAGTAGTATCTGGAGCATCACATTTGTGGGGTTGATTAAAAGCTCAAAATGGCCAGAAAAAGTGAACTTTCATGTGAAACTCTGCCTGTTCTTGTTCTTAGAAATTAAGGCTATTCCATATGAGAAATTGCCAAGAAACTGAAGATTTCCTACAATGGTGTGTACTTCTCCCTTCAGAGAACAGCACAAACAGGCTCTACCCAGAGTAGAAAGAGAAGTGAGAGGCCCCCTGCACAACTGAGCTAGAAGATAAGTACATTAGAGTCTCTAGTTTGAGAAATAGACCCAGCTTCATTAAATAGTACCTGCAAAACGCCATTGTCAACATCTACAGTGAAGAGGCGACTCCGGGATGCTGACCTTCATCCTACAACAGGACAATGACCCAAAGCAAACCTCCAAATTGTGCAAGAACTCATTAGAGAAGAAGCAGGAGGCTGGTATTCTATCTGTAATGGAGTGTCCAGCGCAGTCACCAGATCTAAACCTCATTGAGCTGTTGTGGGAGCAACTTGACCGTATGGTACGCAAGAAGTGCCCATCCAGCCAATCCAACTTGTGGGACGGGCTTCTAGAAGTGTGAGGTGAAATTTCTCCTCATTACCTCAAGAAATTAACAGTCAGAATGCCAAAGGTCTGCAATGCTGTAATTGCTGCAACTGGAGGATTCTTTGACTAAAGCAAAGTTTGAAGGAAAAAAATATTATTTCAAATAAATATCATTATTTCTAACCTTGTCAATGTCTTGACTATATTTTCTATTCATTTTAAAACTCATGAGGTAAATAAAAGTGTGACTTTTCATGGAACACACAAAATTGTTTGGATGACCCCAAACTTTTGAACGGTAGTGTATGTAAAAAAACCAAAAACACTTAAGTATGTTATGCAAATGATCATGATAATGTTTATGTAATTATGTCCACAGTAATTATTCATATTAGTCACTTATCTCACCCAGGTCACAATATGCTCTGCGATGGTCCCAAATCAAGGTCATTTGACTAAGTTAGGAAGGGCATCTAATTTTAACCTCAGATAAATAGACTGAATGCACTAGATGGTATCCTGTGGTACGTCATAGTCAATGAAAGTGACAGGGGAAACTTTAGTTTATCTTTAATTGCACAATGTTAGAGTTGCTTTCACTTTCACAGAACTAAATTACTGACATTGAGAAACATTGACACTTCATTTACCCGAGTGCACTGTAAGCAACATGCCCCATGATCAGTGTACCTCCTCCACAAGTGTTTCATTGGAACAAACATACAGACACACTAATTATAGTCTAGGGTTTTGTTCCAGTCAGTACCTCGTCTCTCTCGGCTGCGGGAGGTGATTACTGAAACCCACAGACAAGAGAGTGTTTGGGCTGTGGAAGTGCATAATGGTCTAGTTTTTTCACGACACTACCATTTCAAATGCAATTTTGATTCTAAATGATAGGATCAATACTAATTCCAACCACAATGATAGTAAAAAATGCAAATGTTCTTTATGTTGAAGTAGTCTGTGTAATCCCTCAATCATCCAGGTATGAACCATAGCAAAAGAATAATTCAACTCTGTCAACTGGACAAAGGCTTTAGAGTGAAGACATTTCATTGCTCATCCAGGCGGCTTCTTCAGTTCTGGTCAGATTGCTGATGGACACTGGCTTATAACTGTTTGAAGTGAGGAGCAAATTACACTGAGACTAACACACATATTTGTTTACAGTTTCTGTGGCACAGTTCACACTCACTGCAGTGTCCACCAGCAATCTGACCAGAACTAAAGAAGCCGCTTGGATGAATGACATTACGTCTTCACACTAAAACCTTTGTCCAGTTGACAGAGTTGAATTTTTCTTTTGCTATGGACCTGGAACACTGAGGGATTACACAGACTACTTCAACATAAAGAAAATTTGCATTTTTTGTGGCTGGTATTGGTGTTGATCCTATCCTTTAGTATCAAAATTGAAGTAAATATCAGTACTTGCTAAAATTTGTATCTAGTTTCAATACTAGTATTAGCATCCGATTTTTGACAATTTTAGTCAATATGATAAATATAAATGCAAAATACTAATTTGAATTCTTAATTGTGTGGAAAAATGTGAAGGAAAAGCACACTGGAGTCCTTTTAATAATAAGAGCACATCCGACTGTGCAGAGTCTGTTTGAAATGAGGCCATAACTGTTCAGACAGTGCGGACAGTAATATCCACATTTAACACTAGATGTCAACAGTAAGTACAAAACATCGGCCAAAGCGACTCATCATCAGTGTACCATAATGTTATGATGTTATGAAATGTTATATGATGTTACTGCTGTTTTGTTATAAAATAAAAATATATTTCATGCATCATATAAATGGGTATGGACTGAATAATACAATATAAATAAGTAAATAATTATTCATTATCCTTATGGCTAAAGATTTCTTGCAGTTACTGTTATCGATCATCACATTTTTGTGTAGGAGCCCGTTTCCAGAGAAATCTGCTCTGCACGGTCAGTAACACAAATATAGCAATTTCATAATACATTCCAGAGAAGTGTTAGTGTTGCAAAAGGCAAATGGGGAGCACCCAAACAAACTATCCTGACACATATTTCAAAGTGTTAGTGGAATTCTCAGAAAAAAATGAACAAATCCTAATAACTGTGTGAAGCGCTATGATTCAGCCTGACCCTTTAGGTTACACACCAATATGAATGTGTTTCTGGGAAGACCTGCCCAGTGCCGAGAAGCTGTGAAATACTCTGCGCTCTGTGCATTGAAGTTGATTTCAGGTCAGTGTCTTGTGGTCCTGATCTCTCTGGAGCATTATTCCAGGAGCAGGGAGACGTCAGGACGTATAAGCTAAAATTACCACACCTTCTACAACCAGGGCGGCTTAGTGCGAGCAAGATTAGGCTCCCTGCAAGGACGCACTCAGTGAATGTGACCAGAGGCTAATTACTGGAGCAGGGAGGTAACCTTTCACTTGAGATTTTATTTTTCTGTACTGTAGAAATGCAGTGGTGGAAGAAGCACTTGATTTTGTTACTGAAGTAAAAGTACAAATGGCAAAAAAAAAAATACTCAAGTAAAAGTATCACCTGAAAAAAATCTACTTAAGTAAAAGCTTTAAAGTACCTGTTTAATACTTAGAGAGTAAAGTAAAAATAATTTGCACAAATTTTGATGTCTTAAAAGGCTTCAAGTTTATTGATTTTGATTTGCTCAAGCTACAAACGTGTTAAAAATAAACCCTCAGCCTTTTCATCATGTCTCAAGCAACAATAAAAAATGTTACTTTTCAGTCCAGTTAAAAAAATGTAGTGGACTAGAAAGTACAGATACCTCCTCTCAAATGTACTGAAGTAAAAGTAAAAAGTATCCACTGTAAAATGTACTCAAGTAAAGTACAGATAGCTACAAATGTTACTCAAGTACAATACTTAACTACTTTTGTTTCGTTATGTTTCACCATTGATGGCAATACATGTATCTATTTATCAATGGATTTAATTACGGGTGTTTTTCTTGTTAAAGATAAACACGGGTGTCACCTGCTGGTTGTCATGCAGATTGATACATCTAAAGCTACACTAGGGAACATCCCAAGCAACACAATAAGATCTCCATAGATACAAAATACATAGTGAACTTTTAATGAAGGTGCACATCTACAATACAATGCAAAAATGTTTTATATTATTATATTTTTACAAATTCATCCACCATATTTTAAATTTTTATTATTTTTATTTTTATTTTGAAGGAACAGCAAACGGACGCATTTTGACAACTTCACCGCAAACCAACAGAGGGTACCTGGGATCTTACAGTTCAGGGGTAAATGCTCTATGTTTATTAACCTTTATAAAGCATTAAAGCACAATTACAAAATACTCTTTACAAAACATAAAAAAACAAGTAAATGTTATGCATTATCCCAGACATGTTGAGTAACGATTCTTGGTATAATCATTTACTTCATCACAATTCAAGGAAACATAACAGTGACGTAAATGTAATTGGTTGTCTCTGAAGTCTGAACACGTTTTTTTATAACTTTACATCACCAATATCAGTATCAACATTTTCTAAATCCAAAAGAATCCCTTTGATTCACTCCCCACTGGAGATATTTTCCAGATGAAGCAAGTACAGAATGTAAATTGGGAATCTCGTGCTTGCTGTCTGCCTTCTTGTACTGGCATTCATCCTGTCAGCAGCCTGCGTCCTGAAATAGCTGTGTGGTGTGCGGGCCAAGTAGAGCCAGAGTTGTGCCGGAGTCTGTGTGTGTGTGACTTCCTCCGTTGGTGCTATTAACAGACCACGAGGATTTGGAGGGAGAGGTGCTGAGCAGGCTGCCGCGGGTCGGGTGGTGTTCGGGTGGTGTGCAGTTGTCTGGGTGTGCACATGCCGTGTAAATGACATAGAAGGAGTGGCAAGTTCTAATTGGTTTTGTCACCGTCAGTGCTCACCAAAAGTATGGGCATCCCTCATTGAGTCATGGGCATATAAACGATGCATTAGTCATCAAAAAACATACTGGCTGTTCTGAATGTCAATTAAGTTTATATGTCATAATGTCTTGAAGAATTTCTCATCTGTGTTTTCCAAGGCAAGGCTAATTACAACAAGTTAACCCAATAAAAAGAGGTAGCGACAAGGTAGTGTCCACCCAAGTTTAAGTGCTTCAAATGACGTAAACAGCGTTGCAATTAACATAACAGTAAAATAATTAATAAGTAAGAAAATGTTTGTGAACTCTGATCCAGTTCAGTGATGGCAACAATGTTTTTAACAGGTAGTAACAAGAGCGTCATTATCACCCAAGAAGAACAAATGCTATACATTTATTTTGTATAAATTTACTCAAGTTTTGCATATGATTAAAAATGTTTCATTCAATGCTTGGCTGTTCAAAAAATTTCCGTTGTCACCTACCCCCTATCCCTGCTGACTACCCTGTATACTTCAGAGTTGTGATATGAACAAATTTGTCTCATACCCATATTTCAAAAAGAGAAAGACGACTCGCTGGATGTCAGCCCGCGATGAAAGCTGCTCCAAACACCTTCTAAAACACTCTGTTATTTGGAAAGCTGAAAAGATGTTTTGCTCAAAACCGTGTGACAACTATGCAAACTTGAACAAATTGTGCTAATGATCCCTGACTGCCACAGCTAAGAACGTCGTCTGCTCGTTTGTGTGTGTGAGTTAATAGAACAGTGCTCTTTCTTGGATTGGCTGTCAGTGATCGAAAGTAAACAAAGCACTCTACTTCCCCAGGAGACTCCTCTCCATCTTCTACTCTCTCTTGTCCACTTTGTGCAAATATTATCAAAGGTGATTCTTGAATTAATCCTGGCTCATCAGTCATTATCATTCAGGAGAAGGTATTGTTAACTTCTGAGTGGATTTTTTGGAAAGTTTGGGAAAGAGTGGCGCCTTTGTAGACTGGTCAGTGTCTGGGTCAGCTGATCTGGACAGTATTATACAGTAAGACGACACAGTTAGTCATGAATAATAACCAATGAGACGTGTGGAGATAAGAAACAAATGGAAGGTCAGATGGAGCCACAGAAACAGGGCACTGGCCCAGAGCAGACTGCAGTGTTGGACTTCCTGTTTACAGCCCTGGACGGGCTATTTATGTCCCAGATGTTTGAAGCAGGCCTTCAGCTGAACAATAGGACAAGGCGAGAAGCAGAGGACTCTGAGGGATTGATGCAGCAGCCGCTGAGATGTAATGTCTAATGTTAATAAAACTATTCCCTCATTCCAAATTAGAGGAAAAACATGTAAAAAAAAAAAACTGCAGCAAATCCAGACAAAATGTTTGCATTCTACGGTGAAGGGACCTTTTTACAACATGGACATGCTGGGGCACTTTTCAGATGTATTTCTCATTTTTTCCCATGGGTTTATTTGTCATTTCAGTCCGACAAGTTACATAATGAGAACGTGTTCTTTGTTCATTAGTTCCCTTATAATTGTGTAATGAACCACATTACAATCATATAATTGTGAAATACTCTTTTTCTACTTGATTATGTTGCTATAAGAATTAAAATGGTGACATTTTACAATATAATTACTGGTTAATTAAAACAGCGTTTTTACATAAGGCTGTAATGATGGCACCCTTGTGTAATCATCATCCTGGCACATTGTCTGAGAGTTCATCCTGTCCATTATCCTTAACAGGAACTTGTTAAATAATAGAACATTCCTCGTATGACTGCAGGAGCTCTGTCTTTCTTTGTTTTGTTAAAAGTGCTATATTTGGGGGTAGACTGCAGTTCATGAGCAGTCGCCTGAAGAGTCAAGTCATTGTGACCTGTACAAAGACATATGTAGTCTGAGTCCTGGCTCTCCCTGGTTCAAATGGGTGTGATTGACAGATGGATTAGCCAATCAGAAACACAAATATTCTACCAAGGACAATATTTTGGTGAAATCAATTGTCATAATATCTTACTATGCATAATATCACCAAATAAAATTTTGTTTTACTTCTATGCTTGTGCAGAAGTTGGGACAATTTTTGTACTGTCCTCAAATATGAAAATGATATTTTATATTATATTATAATTATATGTGTTACTATTGGGCCAAACAAAATTATTTTTTTCTGTCAGACAAATTGCAATGGAGAATCCCCAAAGCGAGAAACAGAGCCTGAACCCCACTGGCCACAAAGCCACATCCAGCCTTGTTCCCACAGCACACAGCTCCTACTGCTCAGGATTGTGCCGGGTGTATTTTTAAACAGTGTTCTGTGATGTGTGTTTTCAAAGCCGAGCACTGGATTCTCCAACACAAATGCCGCAAAAGCCTGTTTCTTTTTCCAGCTGCACAGATAAGACAGAGGCCAGTGCTGTTTGGGCAGGATGAAGCCTTGTATGAGACAACAATGAGGCCCATGTAGCTAAAGACAAGGCAATATTCTCACCAGTGTTTTATTAGGCAGGTTATGACATGCAGTTCAAAGTAGAAATACAACCCAGTGATACTAAGAACTGCATTACTGAAATTTGGGTTAGTCATGGTTTCAGTTTCCTGTTATCTGTAACATTTTTATGACTTTTTCTCATCAAAAGCTGTAATATTTTGTTATAAATTGTCAATCACTATGGCAGCTGTCCTTTTTTATCATTTTGAAACCCATGGATAGTTTTACATAAATTTGATGTTTTTAATTCACCTTTTTACATGGTAAGGTTTTATGACACACTACTAGTTAGCCTTATGGAGTTCAGAATGGTAGACTCCTTCCTTTACCTGTGCAAGCTCCATTTCTGAGCCTATCCTCACTCATCGGTCATCACTGTCACACCCATCAGCGCTCATCACCAACCGATAAGCTCTCAGCCAACTCTACTCTCACTCCTCCGGTCAGATGTCCAGCTGACGCAGCCCTCCTCCACCCCAGCACCACATTTGCAGAGGCTTCATCACTTTGTCAGTCCTTTCTCATATCTGGCTCTGCACTTCTGATGTATCACCTGTCGTTCTCTGGGTCAGGATCTAACTGTCAAAGCCTTGTTATATCTTTTTAATGCTTTAATTTGAAGCTCTGCATATTTAGTCTATTTTTCAGTGTGTCCATTGGTTGAAGTACAAAATAAAGTAAAACCAGATAACCTTGAGTATATTTGTATCAGCGTTAAATGTTACCTTACTATTTGATCTGAATCTTTATCAAAGTCCTAGATATATTCCACACACTGAAAAAGGATCATTATAGCAAGGATTTATAAACAAACCACGTCTGCTTTTGCACATAAGTACTATGCTAATAAGTGCACAAAGAATCCTTGGTGGGCATTGCCAGTCTAATATATCATTGTCTCACATCCCAAGAGTGTGTTTCTCAAGGGCCATGTAAACCTTCTTTCATCATGTATTTGTCTTCTGCACAGCTCCTCCATGCTAATTCACACATGCCGCTCTTTACGCACACAAGCGCACCTGACCTACTTTTGTCTTCTATATTTCCCTCTTTTCATTTCTCACTTCTCATTCATAGCTTCAGCGGGTTCAATTAGAGTTGAACTGTATTATATATTTTTGTTTTGAAACACGCAATCGAGCATCAGGCGAGTTATTGGGTTGTGTTTCCCAATAGCATTTTATTTTCAGCAATAATTTTACTTTTATTACTTCATCCGTTCAGTAATTGAAGAAATACGCAAACTCCATACACTGTTGGATCAGCGTGATAAAGCAAAGAAAAAGAAAAAAGAAAGCACAAACCCCTTGGCCACCCACTCTGCCAGCAAGCAACTCATATCCAATTTTATCCACAGACTGTAATGAGCCTACGTTCCCCTTTGCACCAAATTGCCCCGTGCCCACTGTGGATAATATCTGAGAAAAATGGTCTTCTGCTGTATTGATGCCCTTTCCAGAGAAATGCCATTGTTGTCAGTCTCATTTGTCATGCAAAATACCTACTTGCTTCTTCAAATGTCATTTTGAAACTATGCTGTTGTGTGTATCTCATTCTTCTTGCATTAAATATCAGACACATAAAAGTAACCATGCCGGCACTGTGCTAATTACTTCCAATGACAACAGCCTACAATCCTCTTAGCACAGATTATAGGAGGGGCATTTTCGATGTCCATCTCATTAATTAAAGCAACACTGTAACTTTCTGAAGGTGGCACGTGTGGTATTAATATTTCAGGTCACGTGCACGATTCCATGAAATATAAAATTAAAGCCTATACTTCCAAACATTCTCTATGGAGATGCAAGTTTTAAGGCAAACCTCCAGCAGGGCAAGTAAGAGTCAGGCTTGTGGAGATAGTGCAATAAAAACATGAACAAATGTGCTTTTATTTTATGCTAAAAAGTTATGCAGTGAGGCTTTAGTGTAAATTGAATCCAAAGCTACTTACATGATAAATATATGAACAAAATAAAAAGAGAATTCTGAATTGATTGATCTTGAATATGATTTGCTCAAAAGAGGTTATGCCGGACACCTGCAGTTCCTATTGATAAAGCTATATATGAGAACAAAGAATACTTAGAACAAAGCATTGTGGGACTACAGCCAGCAGAGCATCCTTTCAGGCCTATAGCATCATAAGATGTATAATGGAAATGTGTGATGTTCTGCCAGATATGGAGAGGCTGACCTTAGAAATGGTTCAAAAATCTAAACAGGACACTTCTGTGGACCTGACTCTATTTGAACACAATGTTGCTTACTTCCTTTTGCACTTTCAATGTTGTAAGCAACTTCACTAAGAAGGTTACAGGTGGGAGAATTTTATATACACTTTTCGTCAAGCTTTTCCATTTAGACTTGCAGTGGGCCAAATCCAGTCATTTAGATTGAGATGCAAAGTGGTCTAAAATACATGGCAACAGTGCAGTTTTGTATTGAGATCACAAAGTCAATGTATCTAACAGCGTAATGTACATGGCAACAAATCTATCAATGTACATGGCAACAAATCAGAATATACAGTATAGCTGGGAACTTTTATTGTCCTGGAAACTGGCTTCTGTCTAGACCTAAAGCTCCTACCATCCTATGACACCTGAAGGTATGGGCTAGGTAAAAAATAATAAATAAATAAAAACAAATCTAAATTTTAATAAATAAATAAAAACAAATCTAAAAAAAAAAATCAATAAAATTGTATTTATATAGCACATGCAAAACAACTTCTGCAGCCCAAAGTGCTTTACATAAAAAGTAAAACAAAAAACAAATGTACAGTTGCATAGGCAAATAACAATAAAACATTAGGATATCCAGTCTTGCTAGTATTAATTAAAGAGGTGAATTTTCAGTCTAGTCTTAAACTGCATTAAAGACTGAAAGGATCTGACAGGCAGAGGGAGGCTGTTCCATAGTCTGGGCGCAGCCCCAGAAAAGGCTCTGGCACCTCTGGTCTGGGGCCTGGTTTTGGGCACAGCCAGCAGGAGCTTTTCAGCTGACCTCAGAGCTCTGGGTGGAGTATTGGGCTGCAGTAACTCCCTCAAATAATGAGGACCCATAGAGTGCAGACATTTAAACACAAAGAAATAGTAATCTAGTGGCAATATGCACTAGATTTGGATAAGATTGTTGTATTTTAATTCAGTGCTTTCATCCACCCTCTTCTCTTATTGGTCAGCCTCTATCATGCTTAGAGTGACCGGTGGATTTAACCAATTGAGCTCAATCTATAGATTGCAAATGGTTAGCAGAACATTAAAAGATACAAACTGCATATTATTATCTTGGCATATTTTCCACCCCTACTTGAAGAGGTTTATGAATTGAGTTCCTGGAATTTGTTTTTTTTTTTTTCCTGCCTTCCTCTGCACTCGCTGCTCCTCTCCCTCTTTTCTGAAAAGCCTGTAGATTCCTCTTCTTTTATCTTGTTAATCTATACTGGAGACATGCCAGCTATGAGTTAGTGCATTCCAGTCACTTTTGCAGAATTGAGGCAGTAGGGTGGACAGGCCAGACTAGCATATTTCAAGAGGGTTTGGCTGCAGACCTCCACCTACATGCACCTCTGCTATAGGCTTCATGGTTGCACCTCAAACAGCATGTCCCTGATTGTTTTAAATCATTTTACTTTCTAGAAAATATTAAATACATGTTCCATTTGCTGTTCCTTTTTTATCTTAGTAAAGGTGGTAAAGAGCTTGTTTCAAAAGGTGTCATAAAATCCACTTTTATCTTGTTTTTATAACCATGATGGCTGCGGTGTATGACCATAGGCACCTGTGAGTGGAGGAGAGCCAAACAATGGTGGAGGCTGCATAAAGGTGCATGTGGCAGGAGGTCTGCAGCCAGAACTGTCTCAAATATTTGGGTCACGGATGACAACAGGATCTGAGGAGGTCCACCTTTTATCCCTGAGCTCCTTGGCATCCCAACAAAGCTCTGGTTCTCACACTGTTCTCATCGCCCTCTTTGAACTTGAACGTGTTTGTTGGGTTTTTCTAGCAAAGTTACCTGGTTGAATGGGTGAAGGGTAATTATATTGTACTGTGGGTTGGATCACAAGCAGGTTAGAGTTTAAGTAAAAAGAAGGTGCGTTCCTGAGCATATTTGTGTACAAAAATCTCTCAGTAATCATTTTCAATTACAGTACTAATAATTGAGTCCACGCCCATAAGCTCTTTGAGTTTATTCTAACAGATAAATACTGTTTATGTGGATTATATAAGACTTCAAAAGTAGCAGTGACTCTTTGAAACATCATCATTCTGTTGTAATCTTTATTTTGGTTAGCTATTTTTGCTCTGTGAGTGTACAGGTACAGTATAAACAAAGGATTGATCGCTTTTATGTTTATGTTGCAGGATATCGCTGAAGCACATCTCTTCTGTGTGAATTTTGTTCACTGACATTGGCAGTAACCCTTTTTCTGATTTACAAAACTAAAAATTGTGCTTGTGCTGTTGTTAATTAAAGGTCCTATATCACAACTCCTGTAAACTTTTAGCCATGTTATAATGTCGATTACCTCACCAAAAACATACCCGGAGTTGTGTTTTGTTTCATTCACACACGTTTGAGTAATTATTAGTCTGTCTACATCTCAAAAGTTCAAGATGTTCTGTTCCACCCTGTGATGTTATGAAGCTGTCAGTTTTTTCAAACAGCTACCTTTTACCTTTTGTTCAGTAGAAATTGTCAATTCCAGGGTTGAAATAATCCAAATTATTCCAGTGAAGGTGCATGAAGTGGAGCACTTCTTGGTGGAACAGAGAATTTTGAGAGAAGAACTAAATGTAAATATGCAGAATTTGAAAAATTAAACGTGTGCGAATGAAACAAAACACAACTCCAGGTGCGTTTGTGATGAGTAAACAGCATTGTAACATAGATCAGAAACTGGTAATATGCCTCTTTAATATACCTTTTTTCCCCTAAGTCATGTAACAAAAGATTATATAATTATTTTGCACCCAAGTAATACTCAAGGCCCAACCCAAAAGTAAAACTACACAAATACTGTCTCAAAACATGCACGTTAATGACAGAGGCTTAACCTAAAAACAAGAGAAAAACCTAGAAAGCAGATGTTGTTTACGCCAGCATTGTCCATTTCTGTTGATATGTAAACACGATGGTCAGTGGTGTCATTAGACGAGTGAAACCCAGGAGCAGATCCAGGAGCAGCAGGCGTCAGCTGAGCTCACACCGCAGCCGGTCTGCTCCAGTTAGTCTCACAAACCCGCTGCACCTGTCCCACTGCATTTGAAGTGTATTTGCTGAGTCAACTCCTGTCTAAAGGAATGTGAAGATCTGTCATTGTAAATATGAATGCTTGTATTAAGTTTATGTAGTACTAATGAAAGACACACCCACTTTATGCTGAAAACAAAATAAACTGCTGGATTTCAGAAGTGCAGCGCAAGATTCATGCTTAATACAGATGGGGGCAGTTAAAATGTAGTTCAAATGCAGGTTTTTGTTGTAGTACAGTGAGTTCTTGGGTCTAGTCACTGAGAGAAATGATCAGGTTCAGCATTTGTGATTTAGCATTTACCTTTTGGATGTTTCATGGTCAAAGCAAAATGTAATCTATAGCGAAAACTGTCTCTTGTCCCCCATCTGGGAGTATGAGATCATTGCATTCTTCTTTGTCAGTTAACCTGTCAATCTGAAGCTATACAAAGAAAAGAGAGAACAAGACTACAATGGATTTTTATTCCTACTTTCATGCTTTCTTGTGATACTTTTGCACACTTTAACTTTAACCAATGTGAAATAAGCAAACTTGTGTCTTGCGGTGATTGTTTGATGAACCTACCTCAACACTTGCACCTTTCAAGTGTCTCGTGTGTTTGCAGATGCACCTGAGTGTTTGTGTGTGTTTTCAGGTGCGGTGAAGAGAGCAGGAGACTGGGAACACAAAAGAGGAAACAGGAAGGAAATGACGGCGGTTTCCCTGAACTGCTAAACAGCTACTCTCTCTCCTCTGTGTCCTGTATGGAAAAAAACACGCACACACAAACACACGCACATACAGAGCTGTGATTGTGTTGTGAAAAACAGGATTGGAGACACAGGAAGCACGCTCTCAATACAGCCGGACAACTGAAAAACTATACGCAGTGTGAGGTAGAGTCAGATTTGACCAGTGGTGGAAGGAAATAAAGTAAAAGTAGTAAAGTACTGTACTTAAGTCAGTTTTTAAGTGTGTGTACTTTATTTAAGTACATTTTACAGTGGATACTTTTTACTTTTGCTTCATGACATTTGAGAGCGGGTATCTGTACTTTCTACTCCACTATATTTTTTCACAGGGCTGAGAAGTAAAAAGTACTTTTCATATGATTCGAGGGGTCAAAAAACGGACTAAAGTTTTCGAGTTCAAGCATCGGCTTTGAGCAAATAAAATAAAATATACGAAATTTAAACAAAAAAATTAAGAAATTGATTTGTATCGTTACTGTTGAACAAAACCTGTATTACTTTGAATCAATATTACAACAACACTTTAACAAAGAAACACTTTTAGAAAACTTTACTACTTTTATTTATATCTCTAAAAGTACATTGTTAAACAGGTACTTTTGTATTTTTTACTTAAGTAGATTTTTTTCATGTGATATTTTTTCTTTTGCTTCTGTATGTGTACTTTTATTTAAGTACAAAACTGAGTACTTCATTCACCACTGGATTTGACTAAATTGAATACAGATTTAAAAGTCCACACTATTTGAATAAATAAAATGTTGGAATAAAACTGTTTATCTCTTTTCTGTCTTATCTCTGTATAGTGTACATTGACTATGTGGTGTTTTGACTTTCACTTTCACTTTGCTTGGAATTGTAAATGTGATATTTTGTTGAAAATGATTACGTATTGCATAGTTTGTCTAACCTCAAAACATGATCAAAGTAAGGATCAAAAGTTATGGGAAGCGTTACTAAAAAGTGTAAGACAGCCAATTAAAATAGCTGCACTTTAACTTGCGTCAGTAATTAATTTAATATTTGACGTCTGTGTGATTACAATCAGTCACACCTATGATCATTTTGTCCCAGTCAGTCTAACCTCACCTCCTAAAACTGCAGAATCATCAGAGCATTTTAATAAAGCCAAACGTGTAGAGTGAAATATGTGGAGCAGGAGGAAGTCAGTCCTTCCACACTGATAACCCACAGGGCAGCGACACAAACACCGCAGGCGCCAAAACACGGCGGGCTTAGCTCATACAAACCTCTGTCACGTTTTCTATTGTTTTCTATTACTGCCTCATCAGCTTTTCCAAATTATTATTTTATTTTCACAATTCAGGAGCAAATGCGAATCACCGGATGCAAAAACATTTGAGTGGAATGTCTCAGGAAGGCCAGGGGTCGGGACAAGAATGTCACTGGCATGTTTGTTATCACATATTTGCAGCTGCATGACTCCAGAACATGTAGGAATGTGTTTTAAAAGTGATACATTTTCCTCTGTAAGATATGTACATTATCAATAAAACAATGTGAAAACTTTTGCAACTGATAACTGATGAGTAGTGAAATTGCACAGTACAGTGTGACAGTGACATACATAATAACTATAGTGTGTAATAAGCATATAATGTCATGCTCCTTTCATCCAAATATGTGTTGTTGTAGATAAATAAACATTTAAAAAGTGTACTATGTAACCTTTGCAGTTTTCCATGAGTATTTTCCCCATTTTTAAACCATGCATATGTATATTTACGTCTGTAGTGTTGTGTTATTATGTGAATTTTATGTGCAGGTTTGAAATAAATATTCCCATCCAACCATTTTCTTCCGCTTATCCGGGGCCGGGTCGTGGGAGCAGCTGTCTAAGCAGGGACTTCCCCCACCCCAGACACGTTCTCCAGCTCCTCCAGTGAGACCCCAAGGTGTTCCCAGGCCGGCCGAGAGACATAGTCCATCCAGTGTGTCCTGGGTCTGGAAATAAATATTCTAACTAAAAATTTGTTTCCATGGAGAAGTTATTGCTTTGCCTGCTTTTGAAATTTGTCTGTATTGTATTTATTTAATTACAGTTGAAAATGCATGCATTCTTATTGTGACTGGGGTTGCCACTCCACAGGTCGGACCTGTAACTTGACCTGTTTTTCACCAAGGAGATAGATATGCTTAATGTCACACTGTGGAACATCCTAGGAAAAGGAACAATATCTCCATAGAGACAAGCAGGTGGTATACCCTCAACACAAAAAGTTAAAAAGTGCAACCTTTAAGACCTTAAACCAGCAGGTGCAAGAAGGCGATATCATTTTGTACCTGTTTCAAAGCCTGCATAAACCAAAATGTGAATACGTCTTTAAAATATTTTTTGTTAATTGAAACAGTAACTTTTTCATGAAAAGGCCTACACTTTTTCATAATCACTTCTTTATTTATCTGTGTTTGCCCTATTTTTCCATCTGACTGAGCATATCCGCTTTGACAGGGCCTTCTGTTTTAGAGCTTTCGATATGACTCAACTTTCTGCATTTGTACCATGCACTTATCCATTTTTAGACACTCTCCAGTGTATTTGCACATTTCTGTTTTAAACCTGTAGGTGTGGAACAATTCTATAATGGACAGTCTCGATTTAGCAGCATTTCTTTAACACTATCAATCACACAGAGAAGGAGGAAATGGTAAACGGTACCATTTTTATATAGCGCTCTTTCACCTTCAAGGCACTCAAAGCGTTTTACATCAAGGAACTAATCACTCATTCATACACCATTGTACGCAGACACTTGGGGTGAGGTGGGTTGAGTGTCTTGCCCAAGGACACAACAACAGGATTCATCTGTGGGAGCTGAAGGCAAACCGCTGAAGCAATGATGTCTAAATCGAGAGTGGGATTCAAACCACCAACTTTGGAATCAGTGGAAAAACACTTTACCAACTATCAATCCATTAGGCTAATATGTTGTCTAAGTATTATTTCCATACAGTGCAGTGATCATAACAACACCAAAGGACAGGGTCAACTTCTCTGTCATGGTGCAGGATGACACGCTGATTCCACAGCGACAGTAAAGGGGGGGCGGGGTCTGGGATTAGCATGCGGCTGGGGCAGTTGCCGTGGCAGTTTGTTGTTTCCTGCCATGTCGCTTTACGTCTTAAGAGGCTTTAGCTGGTTTGGAGGAGGGAGAGCTTCCATCTGGTCTGGTCCACAGCAGACAGTGGGCATAAGAGGCAATGATGTAGTATGATGCTGCAATAAGAGGCTAATAGGGGATCGGTGTCTGGTGTCTGGGGTTTGCTACTCAACACAGATGCTATCCAACCTGTTGTCATTTAAAGCATGACAATAGAACTACTTTGTCACCGTGAAATACTCAAGGGCAGTGCTGTTAGTTGGTCAAATACTGTAAAGCATGTTTTTGGAGTTGAAATGTGCACCAATGGCACTTTGCACCTATCTATATCTGATAAAGGCTACATGTAATGCTTCAACTTCCATTACTTCTACTGGCAAATGTTTTACCATTTTACTCACTGAAGCGTAAAGCTATTGAACATGTCTAAAGATTTAATCACTTAAAGGTACACTATGTGCTCATCTAGTTCCTTGACAACCAGCAATTGGCCCCACCCAGCTAAAATACCATTCAGCGTGTTTTTGAGCAATAAAAGCACATTGAATAATACAATGTAGATGTTTTATGCCGCACTGTAAACATTTCAGGGGCAAAGCAATAACTTGGAGACGAGCGGGTGGCTAGAAAAGTTACAAAATTCACAAATCCCAACTGAAAATAACATTGAAGATTCACACCACACCTTTGCAGAAGAGTAATCAGACCTGTATAATCTGTCTTTATCACTGTTGAGAAAACAACACTTCACATACTGATGAAATACTTGGACCATTGTCAGCACTATAATATGAGTATTGTCAGTCAGAACAGACACTTCGTCACCGGTCTCACTGTGATAACATACATAACATAACTTTCATATGTCTCTGCAGGACTGTTGCAACACGTCAGTACAGTTATACATGCTTTTGACTTTGCATTTTACTTAAGTTTTTTTTTTTTTTTTCATTTAGTTTGTAGATATGTGAGTGAGTGTTTGCGATTAACTGTTCTATTGTGAATTATCCACTTGATCAGTACTCAATGAAGTTAACTGTATTTTAGCATCACCCTGTCCAAGGTATACAGGCATATCTGCTAACACCTGGCACATGACATACATGGTACATTTTTATACAGCGCTTTTCCACCTCATAGCACTTTGCATCAAGGAACCACTTCCCCATTCACACACACATTCATGCACCAGTGTACACAGACACTGAGGGCAAGGTGGGTTAAGTGTCTTGCCTAGGAACACAATGGCAGTATTCATCTGTGGGAGCTACAATCACACCACCAACCTGCAGGTCAGTGAATGTGACTGCGCTCCCAAAGATATATGTCAAGAGGATTTAAACCACCAACCTTCAGATCAGTGGACAAACTTTCTACTAACTGAGCTCCTGTCATATGCTCTACCGGGCAAAAGTTTAGATACACCATCTCATTCAGTGTTTTCTTTTCCTTAATTTTTTACAATTTTCTCCATTTTATATACAAATGGAAGATATCAAATATTTGGTGTAAAATATATAAAATTATGAAGCAAAGAAAAAAGGTAAATAACTACTAATTTAAAAAAAAAAAAAAGCATTGAATAAGTGGGTGTGTTCAAACTTTTGACTGGTAGTTTTATAAGGTGCATTGTCAAATTAATGATTTCAAATATTTGATTTTACAATGAGAATCAGACAGAACCAGCATGTTGTATACATTATACATTATACATTACCAGTAGCCAGCTGTACATAACAGCCTCTGTTGCACTATGAGCTCCTGGTCACAAAAAGCTTATAAAAATGTAAATTATGAGGAGAACAGCTGACATCAGATAACCACAAACACCTACAGGCAGTTTCATAGTTTTCTGATGGTTCTGAGAATACACGTGGTTTGTGAAAATCGGCTTGGATAGACTAAATACAACTATATCATGGAGTAATTCAAATGTGTTGTTTTTATAAATTGTTCCAGTAAATGATTCTGATTGAGGCACTGTTGTTAAGTTACTAGAGCACTGATGCTTGAGTGATACAATAAAATACTATTAAATACAACATTTTCAAAGGCAAGAATACTATAATTCGTAATTCCTTATAAGCTGCCTTCACGGTTTCATAACTTAAGATGAAGGGTAGGGGCCTATACATTGAGTCTATATATTAGCCAAACAACTCTTAAAGCTTTTAAGTTCTTTCAACTGTGAATTTGAAAAATAATGCCATTATTTTAACACAAATATGAAAAATGTAGTACACCTTAGTTTACTTAATTGGACAGAAAATACTTCAGTTGTATGATTTTTGTTTTGTTTCATGTGGATACGCCTTACTCTGCAAATCTTTTATTTATTTAAATTTTTTGTGACACATGTGAAACCAAGAAGCTCACCGGTAACCTATTCAAGCACTTTGAATTACTTTGTGTACGATTTGTGCTATACAAATAAACTTGCCTTGCCTGTGATTTACTAATAAAACCATATTTATCTCACCTCAGATTTACAGAGTTTAGTGCTTGGCCCATTGATTCTGCAGAAATCCGTGATGTTTTTCAGCTCCCTCTGATATTTTTTTCATTTATTTTTTTCCAATACAGATGGACTTTAAATGGATTTTAAATATTGTGATGCCAAATGATGCTCGCGGTGACATCATTCAGTGACATGTCGAGAGTGATGTAACCTGACATTCAGATCGGTGTATTGATCTGATCTTGACAAATGTAACAGACCTGATCTCTTCTCTCTGCAACGCTCAATAGATACTTTGTAGCTGATGTCAACATTCCCTGAGGGTGTAATGCTAACTGCAGGCACTGCTCTGTCTGCGGCTTGTTAGCCTTTAATCTGTGCTTTGTTTTAACACAATCTGACTATAAAGTACCGACTTAGCTAAACTACAACGGGTTTGTGCTGTCAAACAAGTCTCTCTCAAATAACATTACAGTCACAAACGAGCTAGCACTAGCCAATACTTTTTCTTTTTCAGTTAATCACTCTCAGCTTTCTGTTGAAAATCAAACACCTAAACAGGACCATGAACACTCGTATTGATCACAGACTCCTGAAAATGTGCTTTTTAAATCAATTTTGTATTTTCAAACAATCTTAAAACTTATTTCTCTGTGTTTGCTGTGTGCGCATTGTGTCTCCATGGTAACTGGTGAAGATTCCTCCCGTGCACATACATGTAGAACACCCCCAGCATGATGACACTGTAAAGTATCAATAGGTCAGTTCCAGACCTAGGCACAACAACAACATCGATCTGAATAGAGTGGAGCAAACACTGTGGTGGAAGCAATAAGTACAGTAATAGACCTAAATAGGACAACTACCAATGGAAAATGTCCTGTAACTTGTCATTTCTAACATGTAACTGTATTTAAATATGCACAACAATGAGTATGTTTTGTGAGGTAATGACTGGATGACTCCTCATAGTTGTAAATGAATGTACTGACTGCAAAATGTACGGACTCTCTGTGCAGTAAAAAGTCCTGTTTACATGAGATGACCACAACTGAGGAATTTTTACTGCTGCTGACAGTGAGCTTCAAAGCTATAAATCTTTGAGGCACTCCAATTTTCAGGTCATGCACAAGTAACATGCAAATCCAACAGGTCAGGCGAGCCAAGTCATGGGTTTTGTTTAGACTCAACAGCGTGTGCAAATTGTTTTTTGATATTATTGCAGTTTGTATTGTATTCTAAGTGTACAAAATATCTCACAATGTCATAAGGACCATGTTTTTTCTATATGCTTTTTGACAAAATTTCAGTGTACAGTAAGGGTTCCAGTTCAAGCTAAGGGTTGGCAATACAATATCCCATTTTTTTTATTTTATTTTATTTTTTTTAATAAACCTGATGTTAATTCTTAAACAGTATAAAATCTCCCTGACTTGTGGGTGCCCCAGGGGTCAATCCTGGGACCCCTGTTGTTCAATCTCTACATGCTGCCTCTTTAAATCCAGACTCAAAACACTTCTGTTTAGCTGTGCATATGACTGAAAGGTTTTTATTCTGCACTCTTCTGTTTTAATGGTAATTTTATGATGATTATTTGTCATTATTTATGTTTTGATTTGTGTGATTTTACTCTCTTTCTTATTATGTAAAGCACTGAATTAGTTTGCATACGAACTGTGCTATACAAATAAACTTGCCTTGCCTTGCTTTATTGGTAAATGGTAAATAATCACATTTTTATACAGCACTTTTCCACCTTCCAGGCACTCAAAGAGCTTTACATCAAGGAATCACTCACACATTCACACAAATATTCATACAGGTTCAAAAATATCAGTCTGCTTTGTTTGAGAAAATTCTACAGTAATTTTTTGATCATTGTGTTTGCCATTTTTGTAGCCTTTTAAAATATTTTGCATTGCAGGTGAGACAAAATACTCAATATTCAAATGTTGCTTATTTCCACCAAAATGTGACAAAGAGAAATAACTGTGTGAAGTGCCTTCTTGCAAAACCTCAGTGATGTTACCTTATTTGACCATACATACAAGGAAATAAAACCACGACTCTACCAGTTGTGCATTCAGTCAAGGCAGCCACTGTGTCCACTGTATTCTTTTCCCCTCCTGTTATTATTACATTTCCTCCCCTTGAACGGAAAGACCGAAATAACCCTGCTGAAATCTATGGCTCTCCGGGGGCAGGGCTTTTGTGTCAGTGCAAGTGCAAAACATGAGCGGCGCTGGTTTTGAATGGAGGCTCAGTCACAGCTCCAGTTTCCCAGCAGATACCCAGCTCATTACAGGGGGGAGAGTGTGTATAAGGAGCCGTATAGGGAGATGTGCTGGAGAGAACAAGAGGCTGGACTCCTGTCTGTCTATGAGTGATGAGGACACTGATGAAATGTGATGCAACTTTACCTGTATCAGAGAAAGAGAAAGAAATCACCTGCTTGTGTCCATGGAGGTGTTATTGCTTTGCCTAGAATGCTCCACTGTATGGCATTAAACTTATCTTCATCCATAGAGACAAGCAGGTGACACCTCTAGACCAAGTTACAGCTCAGATCTGTAGAGAGGGGTATGTTTTAAGGTATTTTTGTGCTAAAAACCACACACCTGTAAGTACATCGATGTTAAGTTTAATGCCAAGCTATGGAACATTTTTAGGTAAAACAATAACATCTCCATGGAGACAATCTACCACCAGAAAAGTTACTTAGTGCAACTATGAATACAGGGGAATTCAAGATGAACTTTTCCGAGCCTATCCATAACTATTGTGCAGTTTAGTTTCTTATCCTTGTTAACATAATGGTTGCTAGGTAACATGTAATTACCCCTATGTCATATCTGCTGCTCGTGTCCTACCAGAAAGTAAAATGATAAACTTCACCAAATGTTTAAATAAATCCAAAGAAATTGGTATAATTTTTATTTTAAAATCTTAAATATAATAATTGTAAAAAATTTAGTGTTATATGCACTTTAAATGGTTAAACAATACTGTCTTGTTTGATGATTCATGTTAAAAAATTCAGTATATAAAAAAAAAACTTAATGAAAACTCGAATGGCTGGATGATGTTACCGGGATGACCAGTTTTCTTTTTTTTTTTTTTTTTTTTTCACAATATTGTTTTTTTTTTTTTTTTTTTATTGTTTTAGAAAAATATATTAACTTATTTTATCAACTTTTCTGTTGACATAAATAATCAGATTTCTAGCATTTCCAGTTTTTTTTTTTTTTTTTTTTTTTTTTTTTTGCACAATGCTGCCTGGTTAATGCTTGAATGTTAGGTCGGGAGCACAGACTGTATATATATTCTTTACAGTCTATGGTTGGGAGGGACATTCTGCTGTCAATCGTGTCATTTGAAGTGAAGTTTTGGAATAGAGTTATTAAGTTTGGAAACAGGTTATGTTTAAGGTTAGGGTTTGGTTAAATTAAGGAGCAGGATTAGGTTAAGGTGAAGAAAATGGGTAATGCTGCGGTTAGAAAAATGTTTCGGGGTAGTTAACATTTTAGCAGAAGTAATTTTAAAAAACAAATTTATCATTTACTAGCCTTATCTCAACTTAACGCCATAAAATAAAACATAAAACAGTCAAAAATATACCTTGTCTGTTTACAGCAAAAGAAAGGAACAACCTCAGGGAAAGAAGGCAGCTGATTTGCCTGTTATTAATGTTCATATCTTGAGTCATGGGCACACATAGAGCGGGTTAATGCAAACATTTTAAGACCAAAATGACAAGTCTGATAGCAGCATTTACAGAGAGAGGTGCGGCAATTTTTCTAATCTAAAGTGAATTGGAGGCGGAGTCGATGGAGCCGGAAGCGCAGCCGATGACCACTTCCTATTTAGAATGAGCCGGCTAGCAGATTAGATATGTCCATTTATATATACAGTCTAAGGTCCCTCCTCCCGACCCGGAAGTGACATCACACTTCACAACTCTAGTTTTTTGTCCCATCAAATAAGCTGCCATCTTCCAGCCCCATCAATCAACTTCATTTTCTTCTGTTTCCCCTTGGTCTACCACCACCTCTCTTAAACCTGATGATCTATAATCTCAGGGTAAAATAACAGTTTATAAACTTTTGCTACCTTGTATTTTCTATGATTGAAGACTTGCTTAATAACACACCTGCATGTTATAAGTAGGATGTTGTGTGTCTCCTCCACCTGTCCTAAACGCAGCCTAAGCACAGTCTCAAGTGATCAAGGGCCAGTAAGAACATGTTGGTGCTATTTGTGGAGTCACTTGTGTGTCACGATCATGTTTTCAAGGGAAAGATGCCACACGCCCTGATTTAACATCTTCAGTGTTGTAATCAGACCCAAGGCCAGTCCTGCTTGTCTGGTGTTCCCTAATGCATTATGAACAAAGAGATTTAGTGGCACGCTTAATAATGCAGCTGAGTGCTTGCCCAACTGCAGTGATGCTATTTAGAAAGGACCGACAAGAGGATCATTAGAAAACTGGCACCGTCTATAAACACAGACAAACCATTTGCTAAACAGAGCATGAGTTATCTAATGCTCAAATACGCTATCCAATGATTTTTTTGTTTTGTTTGTTTTTTGTTTTTTTACATGCTGTTAGTCAACTTCAGTATTTTCAATGGTCAAATCCACTGGTGGAAGAAGTACTCTGTTTTGTTACTTGAGTAAAAGTACAAATACTGGAGCAAAAAACTACTTAAGTAACAGCAAATGTATCACATGAAAAAAAAAAAAAAAAAAACTTACGTAAAAGTATTAAAGTACACATTTAAAAGTAAAAAATATTTGCTTTACTTTAATAAAGAGTTTGAAATCTAATAAAGCTTCAAACTGAATGATTTTGATAAAGATGAGCGCTGAACTTCGGTCAACAGAAACAACCGAATACATTTTTATTTCCTACCTGTTTTAATTTACAGATTTTTGTTTGCTCAAACTACGAACATTTTAAAAATAATGTTCAGCAGGTTTCATACAATAGCAAAAATCTTACTTTCCAGTCCTAGTGGAGTAGAAAATACAGATACCTTCTCTCAAATGTAGTGAAGTAAAAGTAAAAAGTATTCAGTTTAAAATGTACTTACCTATATTTTTTTAAGTACAGAACTTTACTAGTTTTAATTTACTACGTTCCACCACTGGTCAAATCTGAATTTTCCACCAGGACTGCAGTGACTTCTATTTACATTTGATTGTGCGGTGCCTAATGATTTCTATTCTGAAGATGCCTCTCTAGCCCAAAGCTGCAATGACATTTTAATAATCAAAGGAATAACTGTAGATACGGAATAAAAGCGGGAAACTGGCCAAACTTTTTAAATGTTTTGCTCATTCTGTATGACTCACTCCTGACACAAGGTTAAGCAAATGTCTCCCCATTTTATAACATGGGGAGAGAAGCGCTGAAGGTGAATTTTAACAAGACTGCTTATTATGATAACTCTTATCTCCTCCAAAGGCATTTAAAACATGTTTCAGATAATAAAATCATTTCAGTGTGTGAGAGGCTATAGCTGGTTCACATTAACCTAGACATTATTACCACAAATGGAGCTGAATAGAAATCTAGGTCAGTATAGGGGCAATGCGTTGACCATAATGAGCTAGTCTGTTGCATATATAGGCTGGCTTTGGCTGACCACTAATCACATGCTTATGATGTCAAATCATTATACAAGGGCAGGGAATATAGAGAAGTGAGGCAACATGTGGTTACCTTCCTTTCTGCTACTTTCCAAGCTGAAGTCATACACATATTTAGTGAATGCTTTTTATAGGCCCATAGCCATGGGTTAAAATACTTTAACCTCTTGAATTAATCCATGCAGGGAGGGTTATTTTTACCTCAAAGCATTAGTCTGAGAGAGTGAAATGTATTCTATCCATACACTCCCGTCTCTGGTTGCTGTTGCTGGCCAGTGCTCATGTCTTATTCAGAGCTATTAGTGTGCAGGGAAAGACTCCTGGTGTAGTGAAGAGGTGTTGGCTGGCAGAAAAAAATATTGCACTATAAATCAACATCAAGACCACTGTCATGAGCACTTAGTCTTGTTAAGGTCTGTGCAGTATTGTTGAGAAAGTTATGCTGCTTTCCTTTGTCAGATTTCACTTTGCCCACCATGTGCCTATGCTTTGTGCAAACTTTCTGATTTCCAATGAAAGAGATTTCATAAATGTGTAATAATGCTGAAATAAATGGTCTTGACCTGAAAGAGTGTTTGAAGATAGACACTGCATCAGTTTATTCATATGTTCAGCTGATCTGTATCATAACTTGTGTGTGCTGAATGAAAGAATTAAGGACAGTTAGTTCACGTTGCCATGTCATTAGAAGCTTTTAATGTTCCTCTTGTTTGTGCCAATGCTGCTGTTCGTCTGTGGAGCCTTCAGAATGAATGAGTCTATAGTCACTCTTCAAAGCAACAGTTTTATGAGTTTCATAAAATGTCTTTTTATTGTTTCCGAG
Organism: Periophthalmus modestus; assembly: GCA_019594935.1. Lineage (NCBI taxonomy): Eukaryota > Metazoa > Chordata > Actinopteri > Gobiiformes > Gobiidae > Periophthalmus > Periophthalmus modestus. The sequence goes on along the minus strand of JAIEZT010000007.1, from coordinate 7,262,902 downwards.
GTTCACAAAACAAACCACATTTCTCTTGTTTAAAAAATAACAAATGTATCTTTTATATTTGACATTTTAATAATTGGTCTTTTGCACAGCAAAGATATGACACTTATGTTTCAGACAACATAGCAGACGAACAATGTGGCCAAAGGAATACTTTCACAACAGTGCAAAATCAACAAATAAACTGGTTGTAACAAGCGCCCTAAAAATAAGGATGCCTTTAAGAACTACAACAAAAATGTGCATAATACGGAATGTTTTCATGGTAACCAAAAGAAAATGTTAAAGAAGGAACAGTTGGTAAACAAGCCAGAGGCTGCACCAAATCCTCTTAAATAAAAGAGATGGGTTTAGTGCGTCCTAATGCGCGCGGGGATTGTGTTGGCCAGTCCTACACGCACGTGCAAACCTCCAGACCTCAACAGTCCAAACATGTGTCCGTTTAAACCTACTTTACTCTGGAGGCACAAACGAGACAAACACTCAAAACGTGGTTAACAAAGGGTCTCATTTCTCGCGGAAACAACTTGGCTCAACAAAGACAACGTCCCACTGCGCGACTTAAACATACTCAGGGTAATTAGGCGACTTCCTGGACCTTAGGTTCCTCATACCCATTGGAGAGGTGAGGGGGCTCTTGGTTACTTTCTATAGAGGACTCACTGCCCGTGCTCTCCCCGGACAGGAGTCGGGTCACCCTGAGGTCTGCTTTCAGAGACTGAACATCGTTCCCTATGCTCATCTCCCCCAAGTCATTAATAATCTGAGTCAGCTCCTGTTTGCCATTACAGTCATTGTCCAAAATGTCCTCACATTCAAAGTGCATTGACTTCTCCTCCTCCTCTTCTCCAACCAAGTCCTCTGTGATGGAACCCAACTTGGGGGCGCTGCGGCTGCGTTCCACCGGTGGTTTGTAATAACACTGTCCGTTTAGCAGCTTTCTAAGAGGCACCAATGGGATAGTCTGCTCTCCGATCAGCTGTTGCTGCTGGTGCCGAGCATCATCCCTGCGCTTTAGTCTTTTAAACTCTGCCAGAGCCGTGGCGGAGGTCTGGTACAGCAGCAGTGCCATGGCTTTTGCCTTCTCTGGTTTGGACACCAGCACTGCGTGGCAGCGCAGCATCACTGCCTTGTGCTTCATCTCGTGTCTGTAAATCCAAGCAAATATCTTGGGCAGCCTGGGGTCCGCCACGCAGTACGTAATCCGGTGGAGTAAGTACAGGTGTCCTGGTCTGCGTGCCTTGTCGTCCACATGGACCATGCGGATGCCCTGCGAGCTGATGGTCAGTCTCATTTTGGTGCCGTTCTTTCCCATCTCACTCTTGGCCCAGATTTTGCTCACGGCCACATCCGTGCAGCCGTCTCCTTTGGACTGGATGGTTGTGGCGTTTCCCAGGTAAAGCACAGTGTATGTTGGGTCCTCGCTGGTGATCTTCACCTTTTTCCTTTTCGACTTAAACATGCTTCCCACCCTGTTGAGTGCGCTCTCGGGGCACGACTTGGCAAAAGAGGTAAGCGCAGAGTAGTTGAGACTCACCGCATAGCCCTTTTGCTTAGACTGCTTGTCTTCCTCTATCAGGTCAAACTTATTCTTCTTCCAAGGCAGCATTTTAGACGTGTTTCCAGTCAACAGAGACGTCTACTGACAGAGACAAAATAGGATGTTGTTACTAGATCCAAGGGTATGCAATGTTTAGTCAAGTCATTAATTCTACTCTACTCTAAATGACAACTACACACAGAGACATCGTACTTCATCTGTCTATCCAAAGAGCCACTCTCCATCGTGAATGTCTCCTCCAGTGTCATCGCTGAGTGTACAGGCTGTGCGTCTGGAGCGCTCCAGTTATACAGTGGAACAAACCATTGGAGGGACTGTAGGGGTGGAGCACAGGACTCTACCAAATAACCTAACTGTGTCCAACATCGTCTCTTTTCCAGAAGAATGGTCAAAACAAAGGGTAACATTATTATTATTATTATTATCATCATCATCATCATCATCATCATCAACATCATCATCATCATCATCATTATTATTATTATTATTTAATTTTTTATTTTATTTTATTTTTATTTAATTTTTTTTTTTTTGTTATTAAAGAGCCCTATGTTTTTTTACACGTGCTGTTAAGTAGCCAGTAGCATCAAGACTTGGTGTAGGGTATAGGTAACTCAGACGGAAGGAACTGTAATAAAAAGAAATGAATGAATGAAACTACTGATGAATGGGAAAGGGGAATTGTACAGCATTAGTCGATTTTTATCAAGTTTGCATGGGAACTACCCCAGGGCTGATGATGTTTTTGATATGAGCGTGTAATGACTGGAATAAATGTCTATGTCTGTGTATCTTCTGCCTGTCCAACATTCATTTCTCCACAAGAAGACGTGGCGACGTATGGTTGCGTCTATCTCTACCATGGAAGTATATTATAGAGCTACGTTATCTCTACACCTGAATCTTGCCTGCCATCTAGAGGCCAAAAGAAGAAGTACATGTATTGCACTTGTCACTGTAATAAGATAATCGATGAAATCCTTCTTAAATTGTAACATATAACCAGTACTTGGTAAGAATATAACACGTTTATAGGGTAGGTTTGATTGGAGTCTCATTTGCACCAAATTTAAGGAACTAAATTCAAATGTTGTAGTTTCACTGGGGCATAATTGAGAGCTGGACCATGCGACTGTACCACAGCAACAGAAGACAACAAAGTCCGGTTATTTTTGCAGATAGTTAATCCAAGAGGAACCTGTTCTATAGAATAAAGAGTAAAAATGCGTTTTCTGTCGTGACCTACTTCATGTAAGTTTGATTTGCTTTATTTTTCATTATTCCTTTTAGCTAATCCCCCTGAGCCAGAGCTTCAGTGGTCTCTTCCATTTCCGGTTTTTACGTCAACAACAGCACACACATGTGAGTTTACGCTTCGCATCAGTTTTTATGTTTTACGGGGGTTAAAAAGATATTTTAATGGGTAAAAAGAAAGCGGCAGGCGGTGGACTCGGCAGGGCGCTGATAAAAGAGAGGCTTCAGTCTGGCCGGGGGAACAGAAGAGGAGACTCATCATGGGTGAGCTAGCCTACAACACTGCTTAACGATTTACGATCCCACTTAGAGCTATTACGTTAAAGTTGTCTCGACATGATTAATGCCTTGTCAAGGACGACGTTACCAGTTCTAATGACGTTAAAAAGCACACTGACTTAATTTTTCAGCTTCACACTAGTGAACTCAATGATGGCTATGACTGGGGGAGGCTGAACCTGCAGTCAGTGACAGAGCAGAGCTCTATGGATGATTTCCTGGCAACGGCAGAACTTGCAGGAACAGAGTTTGTAGCTGGTAAGAGATGGGCTACCTACATTTCTTAACTTAGACAGGTGCGTCTTCTAACTATGTGTGTTTCATCTTTCTTACAGAGAAACTCAATATCAAGTTTGTACCAGCAGAGGCAAGAGCAGGTTTATTAACCTCAGAGGAGAAAACCAGACTGAAGAAGTTACATGAAGAGCATAAACATTTCCTCAGAATCCCTCGGAGGTTCATATGAGAAAACAATGACCTGCTAAAATTCAGTGACCTAGTAAGTTGTGAGTTATTTTATTTTATTTCAGACCCCACTGGGATGAAAGTACAAGTCCAGAAGCCCTTCAGACTGCGGAGAAGGACAGTTTTTTGCAGTGGAGACGAGAGCTTGCCCAGTACGTATTTGTTTGTCAGTAATTTCAACTTGCAGGGTATCTTTTAATTCTTTCTATTATTGAAATTGTAAAAAATAAAAGACTGGAAGAAGAGCAGAAGTTAATCCTCACTCCTTTTGAGAGGAACTTGGAGTTTTGGAGACAGCTGTGGAGGGTTATAGAAAGGAGGTAAGCCATCGTTCTATTTATCAAGACAAGGTACTTAACTCTTTTTGAAACTTTCTGCACAGATTTTTATATTTATTTCAAGGGTAAACCCAAATGCATTATAACAAGCCTAAGAAATCCTCTGTAACATTATTTATTGAATTAACTGTATATTTCTCTTCTAGTGATGTCGTAGTTCAAATAGTGGATGCAAGGAACCCGTTGCTGTTTAGATGTCCTGATCTTGTAAGTAATGTTTTATAGAATATTGATCATTGTTTTTTAATCTGACATTGATGTTATTGGAGCATTGCATGGCAGTAAACCTGAAATTATACCTAACGTACCTTATTTATGCATAGGAGTCATATGTAAAGGAGGTCTCAAGAGATAAGGTGAACATGCTTTTGATCAACAAAGCAGATCTGCTGACGAGGAAGCAGAGGAAAGTCTGGGCTAGGTATTTTGAACGAGAAGGATTGAAGGCAGTCTTCTGGTCTGCATTGGCTGAAAGCAATCGGTTAGATGCGGAGGAAAAGGTAAGTGGGTTTTGTCAATAGTAAATATAGTTAATAGTAATAACAACAAATTATTTTTTTTTTAAATTATGGAAAATGGTTGTCATTTCACAGGGGATAGAAACTGAAGATGTAGATCATGAAGAAAGTGACGTAGAAGAGGAAACAAAAGATGACTTAAAACAAGTCAGAGAAAATGATAATGAGGCCGAGGTGTCCAGTGCAGAAGGGGAAGATGAGAATGATGTAATTGTAAATGAAGAGGACTGGCAGACCTGCTCAGAGGATGAGGGCGAAGAACGAGCTTCTATTTCTTCAAATGAATCCTCCATCCATAACTCGAGCCGACTGCTGCACAAAGATGAGCTTCTGGCTGTGTTCACATCTGTTCACAGTGGACAACGCTGTAAAGAAGGACAACTAACTGTGGGACTGGTATGTGGACGTAAATAAAACTGTAAATGCAGGCATAAAGGCAAGTTTTCATTTTAGTGATAATTTGGTTTTGTATCAGGTTGGATATCCCAATGTAGGAAAGAGTTCTACTATAAATACTATACTAAGGAACAAAAAGGTTTCTGTTTCAGCCACTCCTGGTCACACTAAGCACTTTCAGGTACGAATCATTTAAATATAAATCCCATATGTCTTTTATTTTTCTCACATATTATAGCCATTCCTCTCTTACATTTTGTTTCACAGACACTGTATGTGGAGCAAGGGCTCTGCCTGTGTGACTGCCCTGGTCTAGTCATGCCTTCATTTGTTTCCACCAAAGCAGAGATGATCTGCTGTGGGATTTTACCGATTGACCAAATGAGAGACCATGTCCCTGCAGTGTCCCAAATATCCTTTGTTGCAGGAAAAGTTAATTAAAAGGTTATATTATAAGTTATTAACATTGATGTAGATAATATTTAAGGTTTTGTCCTGAGCGTGTTAAACGTATGTCAGACAATTCCACGGCATGTATTCGAAGGGACTTACGGCATTAACATCATCCGACCTCGAGAAGATGAAGACCCTGACAGACCACCCACTTCTGAGGAACTGCTCACAGCTTATGGGTGTAAGACTTAAGCAGACCATTTACTGGAATGAGAAAGGTCATTGTTAATTTGAGCCATGCTTATTTCAGACATGAGGGGCTTTATGACTTCACATGGCCAACCTGATCAGCCAAGATCAGCTCGCTACATCCTTAAAGATTATGTCAATGTAAGTCTATATCTCTCATAAAAAAACTTAAAAAAAACAGGGCAACAATATCTACAGTCTGAAATATGGTATTAATATCCATTTTTATATGGCATTTCTATCTTTTGTACATTTCAATCAACTAGGGTAAGCTCTTATACTGCCATCCTCCACCAAGTGTAAATCCTGAGGATTTTCAGCCACAGCACAGCAACTTTCAGAAAAGAGATCCAGACCAAAGCCTCCATTCTTCTGCTACAAATAATAATCAAAAAATTAGAAGGATTGAAAACACAGTGGACAAGAACTTTTTCCACCAGGTAAGTTGCATTTATTTATTTCATTGCGGGTTTTTTTTTTTGTCTAAATAAATATGTTACATTTGTAATCTTCAGGACAATGTACGCGCTTTATCTAAAGGAGTTCAGTCTATCATGGGCTACAAACCAGGAAGTGGTGTTGTTGGACCTGGGCAGATGGGGCCAGAGGTGATGGCAGGAAAGCCCTGGAAGAAACATGGAAACAGAAATAAAAAGGAGAAAGTACGGCGGATCACCAAGCATCTGGATGCTTAAACTAAATACAATATTTAAATTTGTGTAAATTTTGTTCTTAAAAACACCCCCTCTTGAAAGAGCTTTCTTTCATGCATAGCATATTATGCACAAATGATGACATGAATTAAATGTAATTCCCAGGTAAAAAAAAAAAAAAAAAGAAAAGTAATAGTAGTATACAATTTAAAGACTAATTTCCTTGTATATTATTGATTGCCTATAACTATAACGAGATGTGTTTACATCATGACATTTTGTATTCATTCAATTATCAGAAGTATTTGTAGTAGCTAAAGGTGAATATAAATAAAAAGAAAAGTAATAACATCATGGCTCTTATTTTTATATTTGTCTATACTGATGCATGTTTGTCACTGTGCTATAGTACACTTACACTAAACCGTTTCTTAAGGTATATAGGCCCCTTTACATACAGATTATCAGCAGCTAAATGGATAATTTATTTATTCATTCAAATTCCTTTAAAGCTAGTCCTCTTTTAATACCGTGTCTTGTATTCCAATCAGATTGTACTTCTGGTTTACATAAACTGGAGCAGGTGAGTGAGCTCCTCCCCCTCACGCCTTCCCCAGCGTGACCCCTTTATCTCATCTACACAATTTCACCGCACGTCTGCTCTTTGAAGGATGTGTAACAATCTTTGACATGCATTCGTTTGCAGCGTTTTGGAAAGACTCCATCACCTGTTTCACCGAGGACGTAGGAGGCAAACTTTGCGGCGCTGTGGCTCTTGGCAGCGTGTCAGGGCTGCTGCTCCTGCTGGCACACGCTGCGTAAGTGGGTTCAGATTCATTCTAATGTGTTTTCAGAATTATTTTGCCCATAAAATTTTGATTTATGCATGAAGGTTAGGCTATGAGCGATGCAGGTATCAAGTAGAAAGTGGGAGAGAAGCCACCACTTCTCTCTATTGCCTCCTCGGAAACAGTTGCAGCACAATTGGAGCCATTCTGTCCAGGCAGCTTCATGTTCAGGTGAGGTCAGAAGAACAGGCCTATGTGGTGACTGACTGCCAACATTGTGCACATTTTATACTTTTTGTTTTGTTTGCAGGTTGTTTTTGCGGCTTTTTCTGCGACAATGGATGCTATATCTTTCATCACCCTGTGCATACCAATATGTTTGTGTAGGAAGTCAAAAGCAGGTAGGAAAATGCCAGTGTTGCAACCTGTTTTGGCAGAAATGCATAGCCCTTTAGAAGAGAAAGAGGGCTATCATTTAAGGCAAGATAACAGCTATATAGATATGTACATACCCAAATGCTGTCCTTGTTTCAGGACTGAGGATGAGAGCAAGGCGAAGAAGACAGCATCTCTATGGGGTCTGTGTACTGTTTATGGTCATTGGAGGGTTTCTCAAAGTTGGACTGAGTGATACTGAAATACACAAGACTCCTACACAGAGGAGACTTCTACAGCAGATGATAATGGAAGTAAGTGCCAAAGCGGTAAATAATAAAACCTAGTCCTAGTCTCCTACACGTCGAGAAGAGCCAGCTGAGGTGGCTCGGGCATGTCCCACCGGGAGGAGGCCCTGGGAAAGACCCAGGACACGCTGGAGGGAATTTGTCTCTCGGCTGGCCTGGGAACACCTTGGGGTCCCACCGGAGGAGCTGGAGGACGTGTCTGGGGTGGGGGAAATCTGGGAGCCCCTGCTTAGACAGCTGCCCCCGCAACCCAGCCCTGGATGCGCAGAAGAAAATGGATGGATCGTTCTATTGGCTTTATTGAATTGGGCCTATTTTATAAATGAAGTAGACCTAATACCCTGACCCTTTACCATCTTTTTAAACAGGACAACTCTGATATACTTGGATATGTCCTTGGAATCCTGTCTTTTGTGATAGCGTATACATCTAGATTTCCTGCACTCTATAGAACAGTAAGATACAGACAACCATGGATTCAACATTTTAATAAATGTTTGTGCCTTACTGGAATTGTTTTTTCTTTTTATTAGTGCACTAAACGACGGCTGACAAGAGCCCAGGTGTTTTCGGCAGTGCTGTGCGCCCTGGCTGGTTCATGCTATGCCACTGCCTTACTGCTTTACGACACCAGCAATGTATTTATCTGGAGGGCAATGCCATGGCTGCTGTCGGCTGTTTTGTGTGCCATCTTGGACCTTCTTGTATCCTTTCCAGTGTTGAAAGATGTACTCAGTTTTGTTACCTAAGTAAAAGTGCAGATACCAGGACAAAAAAAAAAAAAAAAAATCCCAAAAGACAAAAACAAAACTCAACTAAAAGTATCACATAAAAAATCTACTTCAGTACAAGTACTGGAGTACCTATTTTAAAATGTACTTAAAGAGTTAAAAGTCAAATATTTCATGCATATTTTGAGATCTAATAAGGCTTAAAATGTAGTGATTTTGATAACGACGAAACAATTGAAGTCATAGTTTTTTTCTGTCTGTTTTTATCGGTATATTTTTGTTTGCTCAAATTATAGATGTGTTCTTTTCAAACAATAATTAAAAAAAATACTTTACTTTTTAGTTCTGTTCAAAAGACTAGAAAGTACAGATACCTTATTTTAAATGTAGTGAACTAAAAGCAAAAAGTATCCACTTTAAAATCTACTACTAAGTAAAGTACAGATACCTAAAATTTATTTTAAGTACAGTGTTTTACTACTTTTACCACTGATCCTTTCTAATTAAACTTAAGAGATACCATTCTCACTGTGGCCATTAGATGTTGCTACACAATCATACAAAAATTATATGGAGTAAACCAAGGGATTAAGCGCTGAGAAAGGAAGTTGGAGATTGACTTGACACCTGGAGCACATTGATTTTACTCTCTGACACAGGGAACAAGCAAGAGAATCTGTTAACCCTTTTCTGAATGCCCAGTATTGTTGAAATGACTTGGAATAAATAAATAGCATAATGAAACACATAATTAGACATAAAAATGTACTGTAAAAAATTAAAACATTCTGCACAATGTACCCACGATAAATATTGAGAAATTATAATAATTTCTGTTATATAGTGAATAATATGTTGATATAGTAATTATCGTGACAGGCCTACTTTTCACCAGGGTCATTTATAGTTCTCTAGGGGCGTCAGTTCCCCCAATATTGAGATTCTGGTAGTCCTAAGCTCTGGCCCATAGTTCTAGGAAAAGGAAACCACTATGTTGATAATGTTCTCATACAAATAACGGTCAGCTCTCAAATTGGTGAAGGTGAAATAAAACCATACAAATGAATAGCTTTGGACAGATGTGAACTGATTAACTTTAACCTACTTTTCTAGATGGTAGTCATTCATTTGTGCAAAAAACAAAATCCTGTGGTGTGTGTCTCCAGACACTGTTAGTCTTCTGGGAAAACCAACCACCGCTGTTAAAGAGAAGCCCAAGGAAGAGAAAATTCACTCAACACCACAGATTAAAGTAATAACATGCCTTCTCCATTCCTTTTTGCAAATTGTGATATGTTTATGAACTGTTTAACTTCATATTTCAGAAGAAAAATGCTGAGAAGTTGACTGGGACGGACTGTTACTTGCATGTGAAATCTCCATCTGAAAGTAAAGTAAGTATCAGACACAATTATGTAATAGTTTGATAATGCAAATATTCCACATGTTGCTTAGTGTCGGAGTCTTTTTTTGTAAACAGAGCTCTATTCAGTTAAACTTGTCGAGAACAGTGAAAAAGGAGAGAGAACATAACAAAGATGAAGAGTGTCTCTGTTCTTCTGATACATCATTTGACTCGTCTGACGTCAGCTCAGACCTAGAGGTGGGCATGTTCTATATTCTACTTTTTATGTCTTCCTCATATTGATGCATTAGTCTTATTTTGCGCTTTACTGGAAAATCCAAGATATTTTATACACATGCTTTGAGATTAATTTGGGACTAAATCTGGAACTAACCTAAAGCTAAACCAGGACTAACCCAAGACTATAACAGAACCAAACACCTACATGAAGTCTAAACTGAGGCCAAACCCAGGGCCAAACCCATGACCTGTGTGTGAACGCACCCTAGGATACATTTGATATGCAAGTGTTAATGTAATAAAAAGATAAGGAGCACTGCACTGTATCCCAAAATTGTAGAGTCCTCATTATTTAGACCTGGGATATAGGCAGTATGATTGTTCACATAAATAGTTCTCGAGGTTTACTTTGATTCCATTAGGTTTGGTAATTGTTCACATGTTCCACTAGGGGGTGTAAGTAAGTAAGTACATGTCTTTGTATGTATAAAAGTATGTTAAAAGTCAATTGCTCTGTGTTGCCTAACCGCTATGACATTTTATCACCTTTAACACTCGCTCTAATTATTTGATAGCTCTTTATATTACGTAAGAGGTTTTACACCCACAAAGGCAAAGTCTAATTTGATTTTATTATAAACTTTCATACAGCACGGATGTGTAGTGTTAAAGGAGTAAACAGAAAGAAGAGCATGTCGTTTTGAATAGGTCTTTGTGCTAAGACTTTATGCTTATCACATGTTTCTAAAGGAAGTAAATAAGACAACCTTTCGTCCATACCACAGTCAGCAAGTACTCTGTTGGTGACTGTGGCGAAAAATAAAGAAATGAGGAAGGATTCTGATTAAGATTGGTTTTTTTTCTCAATTTTTGATTATTTTTATTTTGTCTTATTAAAAACAATTTAAAATAGCTTCCAGTAATGAGTTATGGACATAAAGAAGAACGCCATTTAACATTAACCAAAACTATGTGAAGGAAAACGCAATGGACCCAAGATATGTTACAACAGTCTAATGGTTAACCAGAAGCACTTTAGAGTATGACTTAATTGTGAGGAGCACTTTTTTCTTAATGTTTCTATGGTTAAAATTACAGTGGAGGATTAGAGGAGATCAGAATGTAAAAGCTACATCAACATAGACTTGTAATTGTCCTCAGAAGTAAAGCTGGAGAATGCCCAGACACAGACCAGGGAAGGAATTGTTTGAGATTTGCCATGTGCCCCAATTGTTCTGTTGTAAAAGATTTTTGATTAAAGACTTACAGAGGGCTGGGTCTGTCTGCTTAGGAAGTTTGTAAAATGGAAGCCTTGTCTATAGAAGACTGTAGCTACCTCTGCTATTTTAGGACATGTTTATTCTCTCCAGTGCTTTGCCTGTTGGCCAGAGGCTTAGGAGTTTGCCACTAAATGTACCTTACTGCTTTCAGTCTTTCTACTAATGGTCTCACTCAACATGAATCATCAAAAGGGCGTTATACTAAAATCTCATGTTTTCATTAGTCATAATAGATGCAACTAAAATAGAATAGATTGAACTAAATGCATGTAAATATTTGAATACAAAGCAGTCCAGTTGACAGATTTAAACTTCGTCTCTTGCTATTTGAATACAAACAATAATCAGATTGCACTACTCCATGATTTTGTATGTCAAAAATGAATCATATAGACCAAGCAGGGCTGTATTTCACTTTGAAGCAGAAATATTGCCAAAAGATTTTTGCTGTTGGTTATATAATTTTTAACATGCATTTAGGACTGATTTTAAACTCAAACAAATGGTTTTACCAAGAAACATTAACCATTAGATTAATACGAAGAGCAATTTTGAAAAATAGCGAATTTTTTCTCTTTTGTGATTGTAAAACTGTGTTTTCCAGTGGGATTTTGAAGATGCAAATATCCAGTGGTGTGAACCAGCGGCACAGCTCAAGGATGACAAGTTTCCATTGCAAGAGTGGCAAAGCATCCCTCTAACAAATTAACATTGGACAGATTATACAATGCTAAATTAATATAAAAAAATAAAATAAAATAGTTGATAAAAATGTTCTGGGATATTTGTTGGCTATCTTGGAATTAAATTGTAAAAAAATCTATATATATGTAATGTAATAAAACAATATTGTATTGCTATCTTCTTGGGTTCCTGGGTCATATCCTGCATTTTCATACTCCTCGGGTTATCAGGGCTGGACTCGGGAAAAGCGCCGGAGCTGATAAGAGGCAGACCAGACGACCAGTGCTATCTTTTAGACTTTAGGCCTGAGCACCAAAATGCCATGGCCACACACACCAGTGCATAACCCAGGGGACTTTCAAAGAGCCTGATAATTGAACAATAAACAGATTATAGCAAGAGGATAAACCGCACCCCACACCTTAGTTCCTTCTTGTTACATGCACCAAAACAAGTCACATATAAGAACCAGCAAAGCAGTACCAGTATCAGCAGTGGAATATACAGTTCTGCCTGTAAAGATGGTCTTCACAGAGTGACAACGTGGGATTCAAAGCTCAGGTTGGATATTGGCCGGCCTAACCTAATATTAATTTTTTTTTACTTACTTACAAGCTGTCCACTCAAAGGTAGAATACACTGTGCCAGTTCTACACTCCGACAAACATGTTAACTTGTATAATAGAAGTTAAAGAAAAAAATCATAGGTCTAAGTGATAAATTAAAAAGCATGTACCCTCCCTTTTTAATGTCGTAGGCTATAAAGAATAAATGCTGACCGAGCATGGCTTTAGTGTCTGGGGGCCTCCCTCATAGTGTCCCTTCTGAGACCAGACAAAGAAAGCCCACTTGTGTTGTCTGGTGCTGTTCTGTTTGCAGAGGAGAAGAACAGCGAGATTAGGACATCTGAAGCTACAGGATGGACTGAAGCTTTGTTTTTCTTTGGATATATACGTCAGTGATCGCCTCACTGCAGCGGATACACCAAATAACTTCAGCCTGCAGGACTTTTCTTTCTTTCACCTCAGGAAGAACAAATAACAGACATGCTTGTAATTTGTCAGTGTTTTTAGACTATAATATGTGATTATGTCATACTCAGACAGGGCAAGAGCCAGATTTCCCCAATTGATCACATGGAATTTTTAAAAGGTAAATTCCAGATCATTTCTATTAGTGTCAACACCCAAAATCTCATGTTGTATGTGTATGTTAATATTATTAATTAATGTTAATTTTATGTTAATTTTATTTGCCACCTATCTGTATTAAATATGCTTGGTCTATAGAATTTTATGATGTCATTTGAAACCCAGCAATATAGTAGTAGTCTGTAGTCACTGAGCCAAGTTGATGTGGATTTGGTTTAGGCTCCTTCTAAGCATACACCAAATAACTTCAGCTTGCAGGACTTTTCTTTCATTCACCCCAGGAAGAACAAATGACAGACATGCTTGTAATATGTCAGTGTTTTTTAGACTATGATATAATGTGATTAAATCATACAGGGCAATAGCCAGATTCCCCCTATTGATCACATGGAATTTTTTTATTAATGTCGACACCCAAGATGCCACTGTATGTTCATTTTAGTTGCCATCTATCTGTATTAAATATGCTTGGTCTATAGAATTTTATGATGTCATCTGAAACCCAGCATTATAGTAGACTGTAGTCACTGAGCCAAGTTGATGTGGATGTGGTTGAGACTCCTCCAAAGGATACATCAAATAACTTCATATATGTGTATGATCATTTTAGTTGTCATCTGAAACCCAGCACTATAGTAGTAGGCTGTAGGCTATAGTAGGCTGCAGTCAGTCAGGCAAGTTGGTTTAGGCTCCTCCTAAGGATACACCAAATAACTTCATATATGTATGCTAATTTTAGTTGCCACCTATCTGGATTAAATATCCTTGGTCTGTAGATTTTTATGATGCCATCTGAAACCCAGCACTATAGTAGTAGGCTGTAGTCTAGTAGGCTGCAGTAGTCAGGCAAGGCTAGGCTCCTCCTAGTACACCAAATAACTTCATAGTTGATGTGGATTTGCCACCTATTTAGGCTCCTTGGTCAGTAGATTTTTATGATGCCATCTGAAACCCAGCACTATAGTAGTAGTCTGTAGGCTATAGTAGGCTGTAGTCACTGAGCCAAGTTGATGTGGATTTGGTTTAGGCTCCTCTTAAGTCTCTGATCTGATCTGAGACAGGACTTATCCATATGGTATTCATGATAGATTCACGGTGGCACTTGAGCTGTGTGATGATGAATGCACATGATGTGTTATAAATGTTATAAATAATACCATGGATGTGCAACACTTCATGGTTAATACACCTTGCGTGGTTTTCCTATGACGTCGCTTCCTGCCGTCACACATCAGCCAGTTCAGGCCAGTTCACTATTGTAGTACAGAGGCTGTCCCACTGAGCTGTCAATACGCAGAGCCCGAAAGCTCCGACCCGCTGCTTCTCTGCTGCGACAAAATTTTCCCGTTAAACTTAGTCCGTTTTCTGCTTCAACGACGTCTTCTTCCAGATAACAGTGGCTTTAGTGTCATAATGACTCGGAGGTGATCTTCAGCGTGTCCAGGTGGTTCTGGTAAGTGTAGTTAGATGTTTCTGTTATGAGGAGCGGGAAATGGCATGTTGTACATTACCTTGGTGCTGTCATCATCACCCATGTGCTACATAGCGAGGCTAGCGCTAAGGCGGTAACGTGGACACCCGTTTTCTGTTTCCATGTGCTCCTGCCGACACACGCTGCCTCAATAAACGTGATTTTTCGATAAAGCGGGTTTAAAAGAAATGTAAGAGATGAAATGGTGTAAGAAACATGGAAGATGTGATAAACGAGAGGCTGAGTATCGAGCTAACAATGACACGGGGCTAAAGCTAAGCAGTTAGCTCACGTCCAATAATGTCCTTATACAGCACTTCCCATATGCTTATATTAGAAACAGTGAGTCATTGTCATAACATTGCTATTTCTCTGTCATATTTACCCTTATAACACCAGATAACGCTATACCAAATTAGTTCACAGACATATATTAAATCTGCATCTGTCTAAGCTTCAAACAAATGCAGTTGTATGTTGTTTTCTTCATTTACTATAACAGCATCACCTGACTAATCTACATATCAATTGTTCCTGTTCTTATCTCAGCCCTCATTCAGACTATTTTTGTCTTGCTGCATAATCTTGATGTACTTCAGCTATTCTAGGCCCCCACAGACATCTCCATAAGTAAACATTAATTTGTATACTGCTACTGACTGTCTGTCATTGGCTCTGCAAATCATTGATCTTCCTGGTTTGTAATTACCACAGTGAATATCTGGTAATGTTCAGATTGGGAAACATAAGTGGGGGAGGTGGATTACTTTAGTGAGACAGTTCTGACTGTTACTTACAGGAAGTAATGTTACTGTACAGTTCATCTGCAGCATGTTTCGTCATAATACAGGATCTTATTACATACTTTTTGTCTCCTACACAATGCCACAAGTTGCCACAAGTGGTCATAAAACACGCCCCACTGTTACTCGCATAGATTGGCATGCTCACTTAATTTGGACACTTAAGAGTTTAGAAATTACTTAGCCCTAGGGGTGGGAAATGTGCCAAAAAAGCCTATCAACATTCTTTGAGGCGAGATCATAATTTTGATTTGGTCACAATTCATCCAATTAGTGTCTTTTTATCCGGCATTAATGAGAAAGTAAAACCATCTGCTGCTTCCTCTTCCTCTGCTGAATCCTCATGTATATCACTAGAATTGGTTAAATTTACCGCACTCGGAGCTGACCAGTACAGGAAGGAGTGGGGAGCTATAGAGCTACTTTAAAGTGTAGAAGCACCTTGTCACATTATGCCGATTAAACGAAAAAGGAGTACTGTCCCAGGATAGGATAGAAAATCACAGTTTGAATGCACGTAATTGGCAAATCTTAGAGGCTGCAGTTTTTCCTCCACAAACAACAACATTCCTGTCTTCTATTCCATATTGCATATTGTTAACCATTTAATTTATATCTGTACAACCATGGTTAAAGTACATGTGATTTTTTTATTACTTTACCAGTTCATATAATCCATTAGTTCTCCCCTGACGTGATTTAAATGAAAACTTTGAACAGTCAGATTTTTAAAACGCAAATTGGAAAAACTAATCGTAATCGAAATGTGCGTTAGAATAATCGTAAGCAGATATTTTTCCCCAAATCGTTCAGGCCTAAGGATCACGATAATTTTTTTTTTTTTTAATAACCATATTGTCCAGCTCTTCTTGGCTCAGTTTAAGAAGGTGCTGCCTGGTATTCCACGGGCGTTTGAGACCATCCCACATGGCTTTCACAGTGAGGAAAAGCCTACAGCATGTAATATGAGTTCTGCCGCTGTTGATTTAGAGTCCACATGTGAAATATCCTGACACAGTTATAGTCCTGTCCACATGTCTCCAATGTTTGTCCTGGGAGAATCTCAAAGCGGAGAGGTGAGCTTTGTTGTGCTGCTCTAGCGGTTTACCTTGAACAAGAGAAGGACAAGTCCATGACCCACATCAAAGAAGGTTACTCTAAAGCATTTGATGCAAAATAAAGTAGAGACAACTGTGAAACTTGACACTGTAATATAAACCTTGGAACTCCTTCATACAAACTAACTGGAATGTTTGCCATCCAACATAGATTTAAGCAGCTCTTTAGACAGTTTTTCAGTCAAAATTCAGTTGTTTTGTGGGAGGACATTGTTTCTACACTGGCCTCACTGGCATATGTACTATTAAATGCAGTTTGTGTAATATAATGTTCAAATTTAACTTTGTAGTTTGACTCTGTGCTTTAACAATGAGATCTATTGCAACTTTTTAAAGAAATAGCTCCGTTTTAGTTTAATAGTTTTATTTGTATATCAATGAAATAGTTCATGTATATTTATTGTTAGGTCTTCAATTTCACAGAATGAGGGTATAATGAAGTAGATGAAGGGCGCTGGCGTCTTAATCTCCTGTACAGTGTTAGTTTCTCATAGACACTGTTAATCCAGAGGCACATGCTTTGACTTAAACCCCTCTCACTTTTGGTTGGATTGTTTTTTCAGTTTCTGCCCTCTTTCTTCTCAGAGATATTTTCTCAGGCCTGAGTTGTACTGTCTGCTACACACACATTGATACTAGTGTCAAACAGTAACTGTAATACCCTGTGAAATTTAGGGCATCACCTTGGGCTGAACCATTTTACGCCTTATTTCATTCAATTTAAAATGAGAAGCAATTTGGCGAAATGTATGTGCTAAAGCTTTTTATTTATTTATTTTACTTTTGAATTCATTCTGCTATCCAGCCCAGGAGCCTTATTTGTCTCAGAAATTGGTCATTTCTGTAATCCTGTAAAAATCTGTGATCCAAATCCATGCACAAACAATTCTTTCCTGACCCTTTACCGACCTTTATAATCTTAATCTAAAATGTATATTGCTTGTCTATAAAACTATGATGAGTATATATGACTATTATGATGGCCATACCCAGATGTGAGGTTACCTGTTTGCTCAGCTGATGTTGGGCAGGTGGTTCAGAGTTGATGTGATAATGAGCCAGCGCAGGAGGGAGGACTTGGGCTCAATATGAGGGGAAGTGATAGCGAGAGTACATTGAGAACATGGGGCTTGATGGCAACAAAACACGTTTTCCTCACAATGTTTCCATGAATTATCGGCTTGTGTCATTAGGTCATGGTCCATTGTTAATTGTCTGGATTTATTCTCCCTGTGATTTATTTACCAGTGAGTTAGGGTGAGCGTTGGCAACAAAAATTCATATTTTGATTTTGAGTATCCCAATAATAGTATTCAGGCAATACTATGTTATCCAACAAAAATGTGTTAAAACACATAATTTTATATATTAATTGAGGTTTAACAATCAGTTTCATTTTATACCCTTTGAAAAAATGAAAACAAAAGAATGAACAAATTTATGCTGTAAATTTTCATTTTCAACATTATACTCGATACTCCAATTCTGCATATCAACAATTCAATATATTACCCATCTCTGGTAGTGCATAACAACAAAATATAATTCACAGGATAATAATTATGCGTGAATAAATAAATAGTGATGTTCAGTAATCTATTTATATCTTTATTCTAAGCTATCTGTCTATCTAGTAATCTGTCTATCTACATTCACAATAGGCATGATTGGAGCCTCTTCAGCCTCTTCAATATAACATTTAAAAGGCCCACATCTTTCTGCCAATGTTTTTTTTCTTTGTTTGGCAATGTTGGTTGTTAATACAATAGCAGACTAATCAAATTTTAGACAATGTGGCTTTAGGCTGGCTCAGAGACTATAAATGTAACTGAGGTCATGCTGACTCCAGGAGGCCTCATATGGGGCTTTCTCAGTTGCTACATTTATGATTCGTTTTGTCAATTCATAACTTTCTAATCAACTTAAGAATATTGTCTTTAATATATGTTGTATGTGCTTATTTCTGTCAGTGAATGCAGATAAAATATCTGAATATTTTTTTTTACCAATTTGTATAGATCCTTGTGTGTTGACAGCTTCACATTAACAATGTTTTTAATACATTTGAAACATTGTTGAACTTTTTATTCTGTTCTTGTCAGGGTTCCAGGTTGGTGTGGAGAGAGAGCTAGCTAACTGCAGGGAGGACCGCCTGGGGTACTGTGCACCTGGCTTTCAAGGTACTGCAATGCTAACAGGCCATCAAACTCATCTCATTAGAATATGTCTAATATTTTTGTTTCACCCTTACCCTGAGACACCTTTAATGTTTAAGTTTCTACACCATATATCAAATTGCAAAGTTTTGTTGCCAAACTGAATTTTAATCATAATGTTTCTTATTATTTTGTCTGCAGCTGTCTGATGCTAAATTTAATTGAATTCCCACTTATTTAAAACAAAGTAAATTTTGTGTTGATTGGAAAAAGTAGCTTTGATGTAGATCACTTGTATCTTAATATTTATGTAGTTACCTGGTATAAAAGTACAATGTAGTAGCATGAATCTTTAAAATAAACCAGTAATCTATTCTGTGGGACAGTTTGCACCCTATAATTGTGAGACTCGTCTCTTTCTTTGCTGTTTTGACAGCCCAGACGTAAGACAGACCACATTCTTGTGTTGTAGTGTATTTAGAGATCCCATCTATGTAAAAGTTTGCTTCGTGTTATCTGAATTCACACAGTAAAAGCAGAAGGCTTATGAAAGACTGTATTCATCATACTCCATGTTGGTATTTCCAGTCATTGGAGAGACTTTAGTGGGGTTTTTTTGGTGGACTGCACTCAGCAGCTAGCGCCGGTCAGGGGCTGCCTCTGTAAAATAGAAGGAAAGGGCTTGGTCCACAGTGTGCCAGAGAGAAAGTACAGCCTGGTGCAGCCTGTAGATAAGATCAAAGTGTAGCAGGAGCACTTTTTCTCACATTGCCTGTAATGCGGTGGCCCTAACGGGCATTGTGTTCTGGGGCTGCAACCAGCTCTAGTCAGTTCTGTTTTTTAAATCAATTTTGGACTTACAGTAGAAAAGATAGCCAAGTTTACAACATTGAAAGTACTGAGACAGTGAGATACTTTGAGTGGGTGTTCACCTGCCGACTCTTTCATCGTGGACAAGCAGCAGCATGCTTAAGTCAACAGACCCACAATGATGTGAAAAGTGAAGAGACATGCATTTTACCTGTACATAAAATCACTGGGCTCAGTGTTGTCGTTTTTACTGCTACCAAGATGGAAGATTGTTTTAGTTTTGAGGTCTTGTAGCCTTTAAGGCTGCGTCAGGACTTTAAGGCGTTCACTCTTTACAGTACTCTAAGAAACCTCACTGCAAGTGACAGCATAGGCTTTCCTTGGAAGCTGTCTGATTCTGGGTAACAACTGGGGGTGGGAGGGGGGCAGGTTTGATATTGAGTAACACAGATCTGATGACTCTGTGTGTGGGATTCTTACTCAGGTCAAGCAGCTGTAACTAAAAAAATAGTCAATCTAATTTAGAAGTACATTTCATATTTATTTTCTGTGAACAATCCTAGCATTTTGTTTTGTTTTATATTGCCATTGATATCGGTGAGAATGGGTGAGCAGCCTACTACATATTTAATAATTTGTAGTCAGAAACTGTGGCCATTGTGTTTCAGTCACTCAGGAGGGGGCTTGACATACGGCAGCATGGACAAGGAAGACTTTAAGGTACTCAACAAGGGAGAAGAGGAGGAGATGGTGCGTATCTTGTCTTTATGCCCTGCTCAAATGTCTCCTGGATGTTCTTCAAAGAGTGTACTTTTCGCTTTTTCTAGGAGCTGCATGGCTATCGCTTGTGTCGTTGGCGACTGGCCCTTGTAGGCCTCGGAGTGTTGTGTACAGGGGGCTTCCTCCTCCTGTTGCTGTATTGGATGCCAGAGTGGTGCGTCAAATCCACCTGCACCCGGACCACAGTGCGGGATGCAGAAGTGGTGCTGTTACAATCCACAGTACGTATGGTGTGGGCAAAAGACAAGACACTCCTACCATACTGTAAATATTTGGAGTCTTTAGTAAACCTTAGGCAATCATCTATAGTCTACATTTAGAAACTTGGCGTAGAGGGGTCATATAACTGTTGGTGATTAATCATTACCACCTGTGAAATGTATTGATACAGTTGACTGTCATGTCCTGAGAATTTTGTTTCATTACAACAGCAATATTGTCTCAGCACAAATGCATTTTTTGGTTCTTATACAGTCACTTGTGCGGGAATGTTCAAATCATTTTTCGCTGTCCTTCCTCGCCTCTGTGGGTGGGTGCACAAGTTCGTGTGTGTGTTTGCATTCTTTTCTCCATTGTTTATTGTTCTAGCTTGTAAAATTCATGTATGGAGTAAAAATGAAAGTAGGATGAAAATCTTATGCCCCAAGCACATAATTTACAATTAGAGCCAGATATAATTAGGGCTGTGCAATCAGTCATTTCTGTTTTTAATCACCATGATTTTAAAAATGTGTTAGGATGAATTCCGACGCTGGTTCTTGGCCAAGGTACGAGTGATGCTTGCCCCGGGGAGCAACCCCTTCCACAGCCTGGAGACCCAGACCACCTCCCCCTCTTCTCCCTCCTCTCCCTCCTCTCCTTCCTCCCTCTCCTCTCCCTCCTCTCCCTCCTGTCCCTTCTCATCCCCCATGTCTCCTCCTTTGGCCAACGGACACACACCTCATCCTTCCGATGGCAGCCCTGCTCAGGAGCTTGTTAAAAGATATGCTGACTACCAACCTTCACAGGTAATCAAACTCTTCTGCGAATAATACTGTAGGTGGATAAATAATTGTCATAATAATATAACTGAAGAAATTCTTTCACTTTCTTTTCCACAGATTCGTTATTTTTCCTTACATAGCACAAAGTATTATTGGAACGATGCAAAGCAGAACTTTGAGGTTTTAAAGTGAGTCTTTCCAAAACAATTATTAAACGCATTTGACTGTAGAGCCGCTGTACATTTATCATTTAATGTTATGTAATGCATATTATCGTTACAGTGGCCTGGAAGATCTGCAGCTCAGCTGCTCTAGGCTCCACTCTGAACATAGTGGGGGCTTGTCCCAGAACCAGCAGGAGTACAGGTGAACTTTGTAGTTGTCTAAACACTCTAAAGTCAATTAAGACTTTGAAATGAACCATCCATCTGTTGCAGGAGACTGTTCTTTGGAATGAATGAAATTGAAGTGAAAGTGCCTTCTGTTTTCAAGCTGCTCATCAAAGAGGTTACAGACTTTTCTTTTGTCCTAAGTCTGAGTTTGCATTGTAATAATGGCATGTAATTGTCTTTTTATAGGTTCTCAACCCTTTCTACATCTTTCAACTCTTCAGTGTGATCCTGTGGAGTGCTGATGAGTATTACTACTATGCTATGGCCATTGTGTTGATGTCTGTCATATCCATAGCTACCTCTCTGTACACCATCAAAAAGGTTTGATAGTGGAGGATTTTGGAATGATTGTCATATGTTTCTATATGTTAAAGTTGTAATTGACTTTTTAATGTTTAGCAATATGTCATGCTCCATGATATGGTGGCAGCTCACAGTATTGTCCGTGTATCTGTTTGCCGAGCCAACAATGGTAAGTGTTTTTAAAACGATTACAAATATTACATGTTACAGTTTGTAATGTTTTAATTTTTTCCCGTACTAGATATTGATGAGATTTTATCTACTGACCTTGTGCCTGGTGATGTGATGGTCATCCCCAGTAATGGGACTATCATGCCTTGTGATGCTGTGCTAATCAGCGGCACCTGCATTGTCAATGAAAGCATGCTCACAGGTAAGAAATATTGGCTTAAATGAGACCAATCATGTTATACAAATCTCAGTGTTTTTTTGTTTTTGTTTTATTATTATTATTATTATTTATCAGGTGAAAGTGTTCCAGTGACAAAGACCAACCTTCCAAATCCATTGCCTGGGGACAGAGGGGGGTCTGACTGTGCCTACAACACAGAAGAGCACAAGAGACACACTCTCTTCTGTGGAACCAACATCATCCAGACACGTTTCTACACAGGTGAACTGGTGAAGGCACTGGTGGTTCGTACAGGTCAGTAGGATTACCAAGAAAATGGATTCTCAAATATGAATCAATACTTAAACTAGTTACGATAATTCTATAAAAGAGTGTGTTTTACTATTGTGGTATTAAAATACGCATCTTGCTTTTTCCTTGGTAACAATATTGCCTAATGTCTGTAAAAAAACATTTAATCTTACAAAATAAAAGTTCATGTTGTACACTTTCAGACTATTTGCAGCTTGTATTTACATATTTTTCAGGTTTCAGCACAGCCAAAGGCCAGCTTGTTCGTTCCATCCTTTACCCAAAACCCACTGACTTCAAGCTGTATCGAGATGCCTACCTCTTCCTCTTGTGTTTAGTTGGTGTGGCCGGAATTGGTTTTATCTACTCCATTGTCCTCAGTGTCTTAAATGAGGTTACTGGAATATTATGATTCAAATCAGTTTTTTAACCACATAAAAAGCATTAAACATAATCAAGTACTATTCTAAGTGGTAGCTAAGTCATGGATGGAGGTGTCTGTTTCCTAGGTTCCTGCTGGTACCATAGTTATTGAGTCTTTGGACATAATTACCATCACTGTGCCACCTGCGCTCCCAGCTGCTTTGACAGCGGGTATTGTGTATGCTCAGAGACGTCTTAAACAGATTGGAATATTCTGCATTAGTCCACAGAGAATAAATATCTGTGGGCAGATTAATCTGGTCTGCTTTGACAAGGTGAGCTTTACAGTATTATGTTTTATTGTCTTTTTAAAAGAAAAGTTAAATTTAGTTTCTGCTCTTTTGTCCTATGTATTTTTAACTCATTTGTTTTTACAGACAGGAACTCTCACAGAAGATGGTTTAGATCTCTGGGGAGTGCAGAGAGTCGAAAATGGCAGGTATGCTAGTCTGCCTACTACTGTGTTATGCTCTTCTATTTTCTTGGAATTGGATTTCTATTTATCTGTCTGTAACATATTTATGTTTGACAATGTTCTAGTTTTCACCTCTCAGAGGAAACCGCTTATAAGGAGAGTCTTGTCAAGTCTCAGTTTGTGGCCTGCATGGCCACCTGCCATTCGCTTACCAAAATAGAGGGCCAGCTGTCAGGGGACCCACTAGACCTCAAAATGTTTGAGGCTACAGGCTGGGTAAGCTGACACATGTGTTAATCATGACAACAACAAAGTGTCTCCAACATCTTGCTAGCACTTCTGTGAAACAAAATGTATCAAACTTCCTTTGCTTTTTTTTTTTTTTTTTTTCATGGGGTCCAGATCCTTGAAGAGGCCACTGAGGAAGAAACGTCTCTCCACAACCGGATTATGCCCACAGTAGTCCGTCCTCCAAAACAACTGTTGCCCAAAGATGTCTCCATATCAGCTGAGCAAGACATGGTACAAACACTGTGAATGTGAAATCATTTGGCATTCCAATAAGGAAGGCAGAGTCTGACCGGTCATTTTGTTTCTTTTTAGGAACTTTATGAACTTTCTGTAAGTGTTCATTTGACACAATGATATCGTAACACATTTTTCAATCTTTGAAATGGCCATAAATAATAGATATTTTTTGTATTTTATGTGCATAGTCTGCCTATGAGATTGGTATTGTGCGTCAGTTTCCCTTTTCATCAGCCCTGCAGAGGATGAGTGTAGTTGCTCGTTTGTTGGGTGAGAAGCGAATGGATGCCTACATGAAAGGAGCTCCAGAGGTGGTGGCTAGTCTTTGCAAAAAAGATACAGGTAGCTTGCTTTTTGTATGATTAGCTTTTAATGCTTCTAGATTACTTTTTCATCTCCCTGTATCTTATTCTTTTCAGTACCAGCTAATTTTGCAGACATTTTGGAGGGCTACACCAAAGAAGGTTTCAGGGTCATAGCTCTGGCTCATCGTCGCCTTGAATCAAAAGTTTCCTGGCACAAGGTCCAAAATATCAACAGGTAATATCTGGTATATGAAGTGTTTGTAAACATTTATAAATAAATACATAAATAAAGAAGTATCATTTTTCTGATATGAGCCAAACCATTTCCTGATTTTTTTTTTTTTTATATTTTTTTTGCATTTTAGGAATAATATAGAGAAAAATATGGAGTTTCTTGGTTTGATCATCATGCAAAACAAACTTAAGGCTGAAACTGCGGGTGTGCTGAAAGACCTCCACCAAGCCCATATTCGCACTGTTATGGTGACAGGTGATGACTTTGTAGTGATCCTAATTTACAACATGTGGCCTTACTTCAAGAGTGAACATAAAGATTCCTATCTGATTGTGTTTCTATGAATCTACTATATCTGGTGTTGGAGAGTTTGTAGATGAAAAAAAGGTACATAAAAGACAAAAGATAAAAAAAAAAATAGATAATTTCACTGACTTCGAAATGCTACTGTTAATGAAATGGCCGTTGTATACGTTTACCATATATTACCATAAGACAATCGTATCAGATATTTTCAGATTTTTCACGATTTGCCATGTAAATGTATCCAATGATGAAATATGTATATCTTGTATTTAAATTGATTTTTAAATGAAACTTCAGGTGACAACATGCTGACGGCCATCTCAGTAGCCAGGGACTGTGGGATGATTCCTCCTCAGGACACAGTCATCATTGCAGATGCCCTTCCTCCCCATGACGGACAGTCTGCCAGAATCAACTGGAGATATGCTGATAAACCAAACAAAGCAACTCGACTGGAGGTGAGACAAAAAGACACTGTCATTTGTACTACCTGATTCAGAACAAATAATACATTATAAACTTTTTACATCTACAGGAAATTAACATAAGTTTAGAGGATGTGTGCCACATAGATGAGCCCAAAGCACGAGACATGTTCCACTTTGCTATGAATGGAAAGTCTTTTGCTGTCATAGCAGAACACTTCCCTGATATGCTTCAAAAGGTATGAAGTTACCTTTCAAGAAGATGGCATTGGTGCAAACTGCAAAAATCTTTTGTATAATTAATGGCTTGTCTGTCTTCTAGTTGGCCTTGCATGGAACAGTATTTGCCAGAATGGCACCAGACCAGAAAACTCAACTCATTGAGACACTGCAAGGTGTAGAGTAAGTATATTTAAATTATTCATTATCCTGTTACTATATTTGGTAATATTATTTGTGAATAAAATGATTGACTAATCGCTAGTTATGGCTAATTGGCTGTTACTTTCTTGCAGTTACTATGTTGGTATGTGTGGAGACGGAGCCAATGACTGTGGGGTATGCATTTTCTTGTAAGATTGTATATCATGATTGTGTGTAAAGTATGTAATGTTGCAGACTTTAAATTTTTCTGGCATAGGCTCTGAAGAGGGCACATGGAGGCATCTCTTTGTCAGAGCTCGAAGCTTCAGTAGCCTCCCCCTTTACCTCCCGAACACCAAACATTTCCTGTGTCCCCAGCCTCATCAGGTGTGTTTATGTGTGTGGTAAAAACTGAGATAGTAAATGTAATAATGAAACTTTATTGGTTTGTGATACTGACCATACACTTTTGATTTGTCAGGGAAGGACGTGCTGCTCTCATCACCTCATTTTGTGTGTTTAAGTTTATGGCCCTCTACAGCATCATACAGTATATTAGTGTTACCCTTCTCTACTCCGTAAGGACTCCTGTGATCTTTTTATATGCTAATCTTACCAAGCAAATCTATAACATGCAACATCTATTTTAGATTCTCAGCAACCTTGGGGACTTTCAATTCCTCTTCATTGATATCGCCATCATCCTCATCATTGTTTTTACCAGTGAGTACAAAAGATTTTCAATATCGCCTTCTTTGGTACAGTTCAAAGCTTTTTTTCTAAATTGTGTTGTTTTCCTGTGTTCTAGTGAGTTTGAACCCAGCCTGGAAAGACTTGGTGTCTCGACGTCCTCCTTCAGGTTTGATCTCTGCACCTCTGCTCTTCTCTGTGCTGACCCAGATCATCATTTGCCTGGGCTTCCAAACCATCACATTCCTCTGGGTCAAAGAGCAGTCCTGGTATACCGTTTGGACTCCTTTGTCAGAGTAAGGGATTTTGTAATCTGATTTGTACAATGGGTCATGAAATAATCAATTAATATCTTTCCTTCCTTCTTTCCAGTGCCTGCAACAACTCAAGTAATTTATCGGACCTCAATCATACGGAAATTGATGAACACAATATAAAGAATTACGAGAACACCAGCATTTTTTATGTTTCATCCTTCCAATATCTTATTGTTGCAATTGTTTTCTCAAAGGGCAAACCATTCAGACAACCAAGCTACAAGAACTGTAAGATACATTTCAATCAGTGCATTATGCATAAAAAATGTATTATCCTTTTCAAAGTTGTTTTTTTTTTTATTTATTTTTTTTTTTTTTGTCCCACAGGGCCTTTTGTCATATCCACATTGATCTTATATTTTTTCTTATTGTTCATCATGTTTTACCAAGTTGAGGCAATCAATGACTTTCTTGAGGTAATTGTAATCAAACTTATCTTGATTAATGCTCACTGATGCTGCAGAATTTTAATTATTCATCTCATGTACACAGATTGTCTGCGTCCCTCTTGACTGGAGAGTAAAACTTTTGCTGGTCATTGTAGTAAATTCGGTTGTTTCAGTTGTGATGGAGGTAAGTTGCTCTCTAATACAAAGTGTCACCAAAACATTTTTTCATGTGCAGTTTTTGTTTTCTCATGCAGTGTTCTCATCTTTTACTATCACGACTGACATCTGGTCTATTGTTGAGAGAAATATTGTATTAGTGATAACTGCAGTAATGTGGTTTGTTGTTTAAGACCACATCTTTGTTACAGCTTTTCTATACTTTTAATTCATAATTTGATGATATTTTCAATCTTTGCTGGGAACATGCAACATAGTCGATTATGCTGAACTGCAACATTCATTGGTGCTGTATCACCTTCTTCCAATGAAATGTCTTCACTTGGACAAATGCTAAAAGCTATGCTAAAGAAAACTGCACCCAATGCTATCCTCCTCTCACATTTTCTAAAAACTCAACAAAAAAATGACTGAAATGAAAAATCAAATGTCAAGTCACTGATCACAATGTATACATCTAAATCTATAATCTTTTCACTCTAAAATTGTCTTACTAATTCACATAAGAATTTAATCACACAAAACCTGAGTCAATATTTGCTAATAATTAATGAAAGCCTGTGCAAACTTTGGCCTCAGCAAAGCTATTTCATAATCCAATACCAGAAAAATGTGTAATCATAATAGCCTCTCTGTAATTCTTTGCCCTGCACACTGCGCTATTTCATAGAGCTTCATCCTTGACATCGTCTTATGGAAGCTTGTGTTCAGCCGAGACAAACAGGGCAGCTTTGGCGTCACTCCTGCCGCCCCAGCACCACAGGTTGGGAAAATCTGACAATCTTCTTTTCTAGCCTCTTTATTTCTTTTGTGGTGTTACCCCTCTGTCACTGCCTCTCCTAACAGACAACACTTTTCAGTGTAAAGTCTAACCTCTCAAACCTGCTGCATGTGCAAAGCTCTTATCTCTTGACTCATTAATAGCTGCTCCTTTAAAAGATGCGTATGTAAATTATAATTAATAAAATCATTAAAAAAAAGGAAAAAATATTACAAAATGTTAGCCAAGCTTAAAATAGTAACTTTTTAGTTTCTTTTTTACAAGATTATAACATTAACCCAATGCATATATTTCAGTGTATATTTATTTTTCTACTTTAACTCAAATTTTCCTTTCAAATTCAGAAATTACTTATTCACGCATAGACTCCCTAAATGGGTCTCGCCAATTATTTGTTGTTGTATTGGTAAAATATTTACAGTCTAATAATTATTATTCATTTTCTTTATTTTGACTCCATGAGCTTGTTTTTGAGATACTAATAGCCATGCTCAGATTTGTTTTTGCAGTGCATGTTCGAGTTCACTGATGAAACATAGGTTGTTATGTTGGTATTTCAGTCGCTTAATGTGTGTGTACCTTTGCACTGGTAAATCTGTAGCATGCCACTTTATTAGCCTTATGTTCCAAAAGGCTGTTAGTGTGAGATCATGAATGTTCCTCTTCTATTTTTTCTATTTCCTTTTTATTAACGATCTTTCCAGGGGATATTTGACCTGCGTGCTTACAAGTGTCTCGTTCGACTCTGCTGCCCTCACAAGATGATACCCAAGGCCCGGTACATGCATCTTGCCCAAGAGCTGAGTGTGGACCCTGACTGGCCTCCTAAGCCCACCACCACTACTGAGGCCAAGCCCTGTCCAGAAAATGGTTCCAACTATCAGTTTGGAATAAACTTGTGACGGTTAATCATATTTACTCCCCTTGCTAAGGCGTACTGTAAAAAGGCTTCTTGCCTTGTTGCTTTAAGATATTGTTGGTCCTGAGATTGTACAAAACATAAACCTTCAAACTAAAGCCAAACTGCATTTCATTAAAATAGCTGCCTGTAAAACCCCACATTCTGTGTAAGAAAGTGTTAAATAGTATAAAAAAGTATCATGTTTAAATAAATTCCACATTAATATCAGGGGCAGAAATCTCTTGAACATTTATTTAATTTTATATTTAATGTTAACACCCCACTGGAAGACTGTCCCCTCTTTTGAAGACAGTAATGGTCACTAAAAGTGGGAGAAATAGATTTCTGATGCAAATGTAAGATCATTGCATAGCTAGTGGAACGGCTGATGTGTATGTATTAAATAAACAGGTTAAAAGCAGCAGTGACTGACATATGTTAGGACTTTTACTTCTACAAAGTCAACAGACCTTTTACTTCTATGTAACTTTATTGAAAAATCTTTAAAACCTGCATTTTCAAGATTCAGTAACTTCTCAATCTAATGAACACTATATTGTTGTATTAACGAGACTCAGTAACTCTTCAATCTAATGATCACTGTATTCTTGATGAAAAGGCTGTTTTCACTGATCATTTTGCCTTTGTAATAATTACTCAAAGGGCATGACACAAAATGGATGTAAACATGTCTAAATTCAATACTCTTAGGCAGATAAGCCGCTGTTAGATAATTAGCACAAATGCTAGTATGTAAAAGCTACTATAGTTGATAGATTAGTTTACATTTTTACCAAATAATTTGAGAAACTTAGCTAAATCTTTTATAGCTTTTTTAGAAATGTATTGTTTTTACATACATAAGCCATGCACTGTGATAGCAGCAGCAAAATAGTATGTAGAATAATATGGGACAATATGTATCATGTTCTTTTGTTGATTAAAAAAAAATAGAGCATCAGAGCATGCACCTGCTTGTGGACATTAGTGTGCATGATAGTATTTGCATTAAAGTGTCCTGAATCGCCATCGTGTCAGCAGAGGCTATACTGTCAATGCCATAATTTTTGCAAGAAATTTCTTCCCATGGAAGAATGGATATGTTATTAATAAAGCATGTCAGTATGTTTTTAAATGACTAGCTGGTCTAGGCACTATAAAACATTCAAATAAGTGTATCTGTACATTTTATTCATTGGTTAATTTTCCAAAAGTGCTTTTATGTTATCTGCAACTTTAGGACTTTAGGGTTACGTTGATGGTGACTGCTTTGTATCAGACATTGTCTTTTAAAATCTTTTAGTAATTGTCTGCTCCAGGGTTAATAAGTACTGCAGCTTAGCCTTTTTCATAATGGTGACTTTTGGTCACTATCAACTTAATCAACTTAACCATGATTGAATTTCCACTTTAAGAGTTGGAGTTGCACAAATGGACCATCTTTGTTATTGTGATATTCAAGAGTGGCATTGGGCAAGGATATTTGAGTGAACCGGAAAAAACACAATTGCAGGATTAAAAACAAATGGTATACAGTACATTTATATTCTTTCCAAAGACTTTATGTTTAATGTTAACAACAAAAACAAATGATTGTACAAAATTGTATAGAAAGAGAGGTTGATAATAAATAGTTGGTTTCTATCTGTAAATATGAGATGAACATATCTATTGTGTAAGGACTATACTAAATTTATTATTTTGAATGACAAAGGGCTTGTTGAATTTTACTTTTGGTACTGTTGTGGTTTCTTGGCTGATGCTATATTGTGTATTTTCAGTTTGATTTAAAATTGTCTCTTTTTTTTAACACTGGGCATTAATGATACAGCAATTTATTCAGGTTTGAGAACAAAAACTAGCAAACTGCAAACACAAGTATGATCTGTGTCAATTATATAAACTTTCATTGTGGGTTAATGATAATGGTTAATGATTTAAAACATGAAGGGATTGTTGATCTTTAGCACCTTTATTTGGCACAGAGCAATTCATAAACTAGTGTGTACATAAATAATTGGGTCTATGTTTATCCATTGTATTCATGCCAAACAAGAATGTAATTGTTAAGCGATTGTTGCATTCTTTTGTAAGTACACTAAATAACATTGCTGCTAAAATTCTCTGCTTTTAGTCTGCTGTTCAGTTTCCCCGCCTCCTTGGTATTTTAAAAAGTCAAAGCAATGGTACAGTGTAGTTTAAAGAGCTGCTGGGCTTGTTTGTAGTGTTATAGAACAATGTTGCTCACACTTTTGAATGGCATTTAGTCTGACTTTGATAGAATATGGAGCTTTACGTAGTTGTTTCCTCAGGGGAAAGTGTTGTGGCTTTTACAAAAATCAAATGAGTAAACAAAACAGGTGATCTAATTCATTCTCAAAATTGTTAAGAACAATTCTTACAGTACTTCTACTCTTCTCAACACCTCATACCAATATTTTATGTGTGCATTTATGACAATTTTTGTATTTTATAATTTATTTTGTATTTATTTTTCCCTCATTTTCTTCCTAAGAGTTGTATTTTAGATTGATCTCAATCTCATGATTTTCAATAAATGTTATTTTAAAACAAGGATATACTTTATTTGTGTTTTAATCAGTTTCATAAGAATTTTCAAACATGCTCATTTGTCACTTAGGAATGGGGAATAGAGTATAGTAGTAAAATTGTAAGACAGCCACAATTGCAGCTTTTTAAGGGTTATGTACATAATATATAGGCTTCATATAGTATTAAATAAAGGTTATATTGGATTTGTTTTGATTTTACTTTTTTTTACATACAAGATCACGGTTGACGGTGATGAAGATACCTCGTTTTCCAAAGAATGGGCGACTCCTAGTGGCCGACAGCATTTGTGCGCAATACCCGGCTGTAGCAGTTTTTGAATGGTGAGGAAAGTGGTTGTAATGACTGGTGCCTGTGTTTCTCTGACCAAAAGTCAATAGAACACATTTAGGACGTTATGTTTGGAACTTTTTGCTGTGCCAGGTTGGACCTTAGACTCTTCTTTGATTTTAGGGCCTTTTTGTTCTCAGGACGACAGTTTTATAGATATAGCTAGTATGTAAAACTGTGTTTATATTGATTTCCAACATTAAATATAATGATTAATAATATAAATAACTCACGACCTGTCTAACCACAGTAGGAACTATTGTACAAGACTGTGTTTTATCCGTGTTCATATTGGGATGGGACCGGGTTACAGGAAGTGCCGTAGCTGTGTCCTTGCTAGCTAACTGGTTAGTTTGCTGCCTCAACAGGCAAATGTGAACGAATTAGAAAGATGATTTGAACTATAACTCAATAGAGTTGAACAACATTTGGATTAAGTCGCATTGGATAACTGCCACATGTTTCGTGTCGGAAGTAAAGCTGCTTGGTGAGTGATTAGGCTCCACTAACGTGAGGTGCAGTGACTTCACAGTGGTCATTTTGACAGGTGAAAACAGTAATGCTGCGTCCCCACCTTAACTAAGTCCTGGCTTTAGATGGCCTCTGTTCAGCCTTACCCTAGTATCAGTCAAAACAATGACATAACAAATAAACTACTCGTTTGCTCATTCAACGTTATCTATAGAGCAACGTTACATTTTGTTTTGGGTTGCTAACTGTTTATAGGCTATTTAGCTAACATCCCCACGATGCGTCAACATCATGGATGTACAATATACATTTTACAGATCTTATTATACCTCTAAGGTCTACAACACTTAATGCTCTTTATAGGTGGTATATAATTGAATCATTATTATATTACAGTATTTTTTTATTTGTGGAAACACTCACACAAATAAAGGTGTAATGTAGAGTTTCTTTTTACAGCATGGCCTGCAGGAACTTGGTCTCCACAAATATGGGGGTGAGATTTCGAGTCCCATTGCAGAAGCTGCACCCTTTGTCCCGGGCCATCCATCACCGCTATTCGGGCAATACAAACCCTCAGCGCCCACCCCACCGCACAGCAGCCCGTTACTTCACCTCCATGTCGAGGCTCCCGATGCGACAGCCCAAACCCTCTCCAGGATCTGGGGGTCGCAACTATCAGCAGCATCGGGGCTTTTGGGTGGCCCGTCTGGCAGCTAGGTTACTCAAGCTCCGATATATTCTCCTAGGAACAGCCGTGGGAGGAGGCTACACTGCCAAAAAGGTTCGAATTATTACATTTTTTTTCCACCACTGTGGATCCAATAATTACTGGCATTGATTGTGGTTCAATTTTGAGGTGTTATGTAATTTATGTCGTATGATCTGTGACAAGAACTTGAATTTCATCTCGTATCATTTCAAATATAAATGATTTGTAGCAAATACTAAACAAGTATTTCATAAATTTCAGTTGAATAACTGTATATGTATTTGTTTTATAGTATTCTAACATGACCTGTACTGTGGTGTTTTTGTCACACATCACTTAGTCCTCAGTACATATTCGACAAATATATAAGTTAATGTATATATTTTATATATTTTACCTAGACCTATGAAGAATGGAAGGACATGTTTCCTGATCTTAGTGAATACAACTGGGTTATTCCAGATTTCGTCTGGGAACTAAGTGAACAAATAGACCTTGGTAAGTTCTGAATTACTCACAGAAGGCATAGTGTTGGCCATGGATGTGTAGTTTAGTACCTTTTCTGTTTGCAGATAAAATTGCCAAAGCTCTACCAGAGATGGAAGAAATAGCAAAATTGCTACCTGATTTTGACAAAATAGGAGAAAACTTCACTTTTCTGAAAAGCATCCTGTCTTCTGGTGAGTTTTTTTCCCTGAACATGTTGCTGCACTTCCAGATACTAGTTTCAAAGTATATTACTGCACATTCAGTACACAACTATTATCAGACTATCAGAAAGTCAAATCTGAAAATGTGGTGGAACATCTGCAGTAGGTTTATTTTGTATTGTTGCAGACACTATGTGCAATAATATCACGCATGCATGCCATTCTTGACAGCTGCAACCATTTCGCAAACAGCGAGTGCTTTTGACTGTGTATGTCTATTGTGTATTTCTTCATACACATTTTGCCATGAGACTGCACATTGCCTAATCGACTCTGATAGTGCTAAATAGGCATGGGACAATACTGAAATTTGGTGTCACCATTATCATGAACAAAATAATTGCAATTAGCGATTGCATCACAATAATTTGAAGAGAGAAGAAGAGAGCGTCATGAATAAGTAGCTTTTTTTCCATGCAATTTCTGGTGATGTAATGGCGATTATTAATATTATATAAAATGTCCTACAAATGACTATTGTCGAACCTTTTTGTCACGATAAACAATATTATTTTTTATTGTCCCATCCCTAGTGCTAAAGTCATCTGCAGAGCTTTCATATATCATTGAGCCCTCTTTGGTCACCACCCCGTGTTTCTGTCTTTTATGATTTTGTTTATCTTGTGTTCTTCCTTCCTCCCCCTTGCCCTCTTCTCATGCTTCACATTTCACAGGTGTGAATTTGGGTAGTCAAGTCAAAGGAGCTTCTGGTCTGCATCTGTTGTTAGGTGTGTAACCCCTGCTCAGATCCTCTCTCTCCTCTTTTTAACCATCATCCAATTTCAGCAATATAAATGGTCGGTTTGTGTCATTGGAAATGTGCCTTGCCATCGCTTTGTTTGTAAATTTAGTTTAATGATAATAATAATAATGATAATAAAGATACACTATGAAAGACTAAATAAAAGCATGTGTGTGATATGTCAAATAGATACAGCATTGGACTGCATAGAGCCATTGCCCTCAAAAGTTGCTTCTTTTCCCAATCTGTCTCCTTTGACTTCTACCCTTTTTCTATCCTGGCTTTTAAAAATCACTTTACATTAACTGAAATGTAAGTAATGTAAAGTGCTTTTAAAATAACATACATTACTGTGTTTAGGCAATGTATATATTGTATTTGCAAAAATCTGATAAAAGTCCGTAAGTCATTAGGCTGTGGTGAAGCCAACCTTGAGCCTAACCCAGTCTTTTGATTAATCCAGGCTAAATGGCACTGTGCTTTTATTTAATCCATAAAACAACAAAGGAGTGTTTTGTTTCTGTTACTAGGTGTGGGTTTTCAATAATGATTCATATGTTGCATTGGACTAATAAAACAAATGAACTAAAACATTGGACATGTACACACATAACAATATTTATTGTTATTTTGTTTTCATGTTTGTCTTCAGAAACTACAAGTGATCCACAGTTGAAAGCCTCTGATACTCCAACTACGGTCATGCAAGAGTCTAGTGACAAACAATATAAAAAGGTGAGTGTGTGCGCTATAACTGCTGTGCTTGTTGCCATATACTGCACACTGTGTAAGCATCATTGTTCCACATTGGACAGAAGAGAAGGAATAAGTCCTTGATAGAAATACTCTTATACTTTGATATTTTACCAGATTTAAGTGCAATTTTATGGTAGAGGTGGGTGTTACTGACAAAAGATCAACATCTCAATGTTTGTTTTGCTTATCCTGATAACTATAACTATCAGAGGATATTTTTGCAGTTTATTCCAAAAAAGAGCAGAAATATCTCTTCTCTATTATTTGCAAAATTATTCTGCACATTTCTTTTTAATAAGCGGGTTTTATGTTTTTTATATCTATCATATACTTTAATTTTGTAAATATACCTACTTGCATATTATACAAAGAAAAAACTTCCTGTCATAGTGAGTTTTCTTGACTAACATAACATTTATGCAGGATTTATGCGTTTATAGGACATTTACAGCTTCCTTTACTGTTTTTACCAGTCTGGCCAAGTATATGAAATCTTCATTTGTCACTTGTTTTTTCCCTGCTCTCCTTTTGTCATGTCTCCATATCATTTATGTGTTTACATAAATGTTCTTCTTGTGTTGTGTACCATACATTACATGAAAACATTTCATCACATCTACCTTACAAGCAAAGCCTTGCTTTTTTGCAATCAATGTCTCCAACATGAAAATACACCCGAGTCTGTGAATATACTGTATTGCTCACAGTGGAAAATCCTCAGGATAATTATATTGTCTCATGTTGGAGACTAGAACGCTAAACTGATTCATGCTGCACATTATGCTTTGACCATACTGCTACTGTATTAATGCAATATAGTCCTCTTGCTCTTTGCGCTGTACTCTTTCCAGCAGAATCAACACGTTCAAAACACACAGGACAATTACAATATTTTCCCTTGGTGTGGATCGTTGTCAGTTGGCAATCTATTGTTCACAGTGGTTCTTCATCATAGTGCAGACGTCTTTGGACTGGCATAGCTGAGCCAGTCTACAGAACTGACAAAGCTTTTGTGCGATGATGATGGTGGGAAGGATTGAGATATTGTTTATACTTTAGCGTGCACTTTGATTAAGGCCACAGAGAACCTGCGACTGATCCAGGGCTCTGTTATCAGTGTTGGCCCGGATGGAAGAGCAGCCCTCTGGAGTGTGTTGGTGTTGTTGCTGCTCGTTCCTCTGTCTCATTTTGGCGTGCCCCAGCAGGGTCTGCTTGGGGAGCTCATTCTTATTCAGCAGCAGATTCAACAGCACGAGGAAGAGGTTCGGCGCGCCGCTGAAGCCAGTAAAGCGCGCCCCCCTCCACCAGAGCCTGCTCCCATTCCACCTCCGAGCCCCAGTCCCCCTCAACAGAAGCGCAAGGTGAAGGTCCTGTCTCACTTAGATGCCCCACCAAACGTTAGAAAAAGACAGTCACTCTTGTTTGATAAAGAAGTTTGTTTGTGAATAGAAAGAGCAACTTAGCATTTGCCTGAGCGCTTTTATACACTTCTCTACATCTTATGAGCAAAGCTCTTGAACATAATAAAGAAACAAAGCTTCTGTTAGGTTGCTCTTTAACTAAAATAATTTAAGACACAGCACTGACATTTGCCAGCATTAAACTAAAATTTGAAAACATTACAGATGGCCAATGTTAATACTATGTCAATATCAGTATTTGTCCTTATGCAGCATATAAAAAAAAGTATGTTTTATACGCTTCTCCTTACAACATTCACCAAAAATGAATCAGTCAGACTGATTGCTTTGTCAGTGGTAGACCTGCATGGGGCCTTGTTTCTAGGCAGGGAAATATCAAGCAATGCTGTATGACAAGTGGAACTAGAGCAAACTGCATGGAGTAAGATTACAACTTGCTGCATGGTGTGAGCCGCACAATGAAAAGACCAAAGCCCATAACAGTCCCACAGACCCCATATGTGCACTACACGTAGGTCACCCTCATAATCATAACATGTTGATCTCAGTGTGTAGTGAAGTGTTTTGAGTTTTTTGTGTAGATTCCCCTTCCTCTGTACTTTAATACCTTTGTCCATATGTATGATTTTTCTCTTTGTGTTGCATCATTCACTCTTAACAACTGTAATTTCGTAGTGGTATTGGGTACTTAAAATACAATCAATTCAGCTTTTCTTTTGGGGGATAATTGAGCCATATCCTGTAGACCTCGAGGTGTAATTTGTGCCTGCATTTGTGAATCATTAGTGTTGTAGTAAATAATGATTCTGTAGTTATGTACCTGAAATTATATTTTTGTGATTGTTTTCACTCTTAATTTTGTTCTTCTATAATACAGTTTGCACGCATTGAACCTGCTGATGCTGTTGGGATTTCATGCTTGCACCGATGCTCAGTAATATTTCTGTAGTAAAATGTCTTTGTACTTTTCTAGTCATCAGACAAAGAAAAGGTTGACCAACTTCAGGAAGAGCTCCTCCGTACTCAGGTAAAAAAGCTTTTGTAACTTGTATGTAACCAAATTGTTGCTGACTTTTTTTCTGATTAATAGATGAAGTATCAGCGGATGTTAGAACGACTTGAAAAGGAAAATAAGGAGTTGAGAAAAGTGGTTTTACAAAAGGATGACAAAGGAATACATCAAAGAAAAGTGAAGGTAAAACACAGGATTTTAATCGATCATGCATTTTTCTCTGATTTACCATTTAAACTGACTGTGTTGGCACAATGTTGTATCTCCCTTCCTGCAGAAATCCCTTATTGACTTGTATTCTGAAGTCCTGGATATATTATCTGACTATGACTCAAATTATAACACCCAAGATCATCTGCCAAGAGTAAGTAAACGTTCTAAAGAATATGTTATAGTTTAAGTGTTTGCAGTATTTAGCATGATGGTTCTGTCCTTTCAGGTGGTTGTAGTTGGGGACCAAAGTGCTGGGAAGACAAGTGTATTGGAGATGATAGCTCAGGCCAGGATCTTTCCTCGTGGCTCTGGAGAAATGATGACACGCTCTCCTGTTAAGGTCTGTTGGATTGGTTTTACATCTGTGTTTTTATTTCTGCGGAATATTTTCCTGTTTTTAAATTTGAATTATTAATGCGGGGTACCTGACTGTTAAACAGTGACAGGAGGGAGTAGGTATTTAAGCTGCTAAACTGAAAGTGAAGCTAGAGGTTATTTGTGATTTACAGTTTAAAAACTAAGTTGGAAAAAGGGACTCTTTTACAATGTACTCTTTGGAAGAAAACATGATTTTTTTGCCCATGTTTCTGCTCATGTTTTAAGTGGATTCCTACGTAAATGTTTAAATTGTTTTGTAGGTGACACTAAGTGAAGGCCCACATCATGTGGCGATGTTCAAGGACAGTGGGCGGGAGTTTGATCTGAACAAGGAGGAGGATGTGAGTTAGCCGTTCTCTGCTTGTTTCTTTGGAACATTTGATATGAAACTGTGTATTTTGATTGTTTTATCGGTGCTTCTTGTTCAACAGCTGGCTGCTCTGAGACATGAGATCGAGCTCAGGATGAGGAAGAGTGTGAAAGAGGGACAGACTGTTAGCTCTGAGGTGTGGAGCATATATCTTTTTTGACTCTCTAATTAAATTCTCACTTAAATGTTAATCCTGACTTATGTATCTTAGACAATATCCTTGAGTGTTAAAGGTCCTGGTATCCAAAGAATGGTGCTTGTTGACCTGCCAGGTGTCATTAGTGTAAGTAAAACACCCCTAATCTGTATAACATGTAATAACTAAGATGTATTTATATTTCATTCCATTCTTCCTTTCAGACTGTAACAACTGGGATGGCAACGGATACTAAGGAAACTATTTTTAGCATCAGCAAAGCGTACATGCAGAATCCTAATGCAATCATCCTATGCATTCAGGGTAATTACGCATATACAAATCTGTGTTACAGTTTGTTTTGCTTGAGTTTAAACTTTTGACTTGACCTCGCTGGTGTTTTGTTAGATGGCAGTGTTGACGCAGAGCGGAGCATTGTAACAGACCTCGTCAGCCAGATGGATCCTCAGGGCAAGAGGACCATTTTTGTCCTCACTAAGGTGGACCTGGCTGAAAAGAATCTGGCCAGTTCTAGTAGGGTAAGAATTCTGACCTGTGTTTATATGATTCACCACCAGAGGGACCCACTTACCTGTAGTTTAACTTGATCACTTCTCTGTGGGATCATTACAGTGATGTATTTTTTTTCCTTTTCAGATTCAACAAATTGTAGAGGGAAAGCTCTTTCCTATGAAGGCTCTGGGCTATTTTGCAGTAGTAACTGGAAAAGGTGATAGATTAAAAAAACATTATTCACTGTTAAAACAATAATTATGATATTTATTATTGGTTTCCGTTAGCAACAGTTGTTCTAAATGAAATGATTGCATCTTTACAGGAAGTAGTGCTGAAAGTATAGACTCCATTAAAGACTATGAGGAAGACTTTTTCCAGAATTCCAGATTACTCAGGCAAGTTATCTGATTAATTGACTCATAGTCATTGACATTATGTATGTATTAATAATACATTTATACTCAAACTGATGGATAATTGCTTGCATATCTGACTAGGGAGGGGATGTTAAAGGCTCACCAAGTAACCACAAAGAACCTAAGTCTGGCCGTGTCCGACTGTTTCTGGAAGATGGTGAGGGAGTCTGTTGAGCAGCAGGCTGATGTATTCAAAGGTTTGTTTCATATATATGTGTATTTATGGATTTTAACATCCTGTTAGGCAAGGCAGGTTTATTTGTATAGCACAACTCAATTCAATGTGCTTTACAAAATGAGAAAGACATTAAATCACAATACAAACAAATCAAAACATACATAACAATCATAAATTAACATTAAAAGAGAAGAGTGCAAATAAAAACCTTTCAGTCATATGCACAGCTAAACAGAACCGTTTTAAGCCTGAATTTAAACATTGTCAGAATAGAGGCCTGTCTCACATCTTCAGGAAAACTGTTCCAGGGACTCTGTGGATCTAAGGGACCTGCTTCCTGTTGGTGGCAAGTGAAAGATGGTTCACTAACATGTGTGGGATGTATTTTGGTGCTAGGCCACTGAGAGACATGTACACAAGCAGAACTGCTTTACAGTCTGTTATAGGTGACTTTTCAGGGACTTTTTACCATTCAAAAGATATGATATTTTCTTTTAATTCAATAGTTAATCACTATGGCAGTGGTCCTAAGTTTTTATCATTCTGAAACTTGTGGAGAGTCATTCTTTTTCTTTTTAATTTGGCTCCTGCTTCTATGTAAAGCACACTCTATAATAAAGTTGTACAGGGAAAGTACAAAGGTCCCTTACCAACAACAGATGAGATTTATGGCCATGAGACTGCTACTCCCACAGGCCCATTGTGTGTTTGATCGATCCAACGCATCAAATCACACAACCATCCTCCATATATAGTGCCTCTCTGGCCCTACGAACCAGCAATTAGCCTAATCTGGACTGTGAGCTGGGATTCATACTGGACACTGTCGGGTTTCTGTGCAGCCTTTTATCTCTTTAGGAAAATATAACAAATTTTCTATTAAAATTAAATAAATGATTACTATAAATAATTCATATTTATTGATTTTGTACTACTTTTTTTTCCATCAGCATCCCGGTTCAACCTTGAGACCGAATGGAAGAACAACTACCCACGTCTCAGAGAACTAGATCGTGTAATGCAAAGATCTTTCAAAAACTTTGCTGAAAGATATTTTGTTTCTATTGATGTTTTTCACGTTTATTTCCATAGAACGAGTTATATGAGAAGGCTAAAAATGAAATCTTGGATGAAGTCATTAGTTTAAGTCAAGTAACACCGCAACACTGGTAAGAAGACATTGCATCACAATTAAATATGCATATACTCCTTCCTAAAATATGAATATTGTAATTGTATACCATAAATATCCTTGTGAAGACATTAACAAAGTTGTTACTTTACATTTATTCTTGTTAAATGTAGATGAATATAGCATATATGTTGCATATTTTCTGTAGCTTTGCAGTACAGGTCACCACGAACGAAATCGTTTCCCGTGCCTGGGCTGCATGAATGTGTATGAACGTGTCGTTATACTTTTTAAATAAGATGTATGCATGGTGCTGTGGCCATCCCCAGTGAGCGTGCCATCAGTTGTCTGAGATCAATACAAGGATGAATGGCCCATGGATGGGAACAGGGTGGCCCTGTTAGCCCTCAAGCAGCAAGCCTGCAATATTGGAGATAGCACTTATTGACAGCAAAGAGTGTGAGCTTGAACAAAGGAGAATCTAATGAAATATGAGCATGTGTTTATGATAAATGAGAGACACAGCACTGCTCTTCTCTCCAGGGGACCTTGTGTTTTGTCCCATTGTCGCTCTGCTCTGAGGCTAATAAGATTCTGATGCTGCAGTTTACTGTCAGATGCACACTCTTCTAAACCACATGTTTTAAAACTACTAAACTGTGCTTATTTTTAAATGGATCATCAAGATATTGCTTTACAGTCTAGAACTACCAATTGGTAAAATTTGATATTTGAAGATGCACATGTTAACTTATCTTATTAACTAATCCTACTAACTTAATACCATTTTATCTTATCATTCAGGGAGTCAATTCTACAAAAGAAATTGTGGGAGCGAGTTTCAACCCATGTGATAGAAAACATCTACCTGCCTGCTGCCCAAACAATGGACTCTGGTACCTTCAACACCACGGTTGATATAAAGCTGAAGCAGTGGACAGACAAGCAACTTCCACATAAAGCACTAGAGGTACTTTTCTTTATTTCATTATGATTTATGTTGTTTATATTAGGGCGTGACTTATGCACATAGAGAAATATTGGCTACTACTATTCACCTTATTTTGGAAGTTGCCGTGAGCGCTGCCATCGTCATTTGGGCTGCATTATTTTGTATGGGGTTGCCAATCTTGACAGCAAACTTATTTGCTGTCAATATGCAGACCATAAAGCTGTTTTAGAGCCTTCCCGAGATGCATTAGTGCATTCTTGACTTGTCGATGCACATGAACATGAACATTTTACACAAATCAACCTACTTAACGCCATATTTTAGATGCAAAACCTCTCAAATTCTCCTTTTAAATGAATGGGATTCTTGCTTAAGCGAAAGTGCCACCACAAAGAAAGCGCAGTCTCATTTACGGCAAAAGCGGGCAGGGCAGAATAAGGTCAATACCATACATTTGAAATCAAACAAAATACACACTGTTAGATATGTGTTTCTTTTTTTTGTTTTTTTGGAGCTTCAAAACGTAACAACACCTAACATTTATATTCATATGATACAATATGTCAGTCGTCATCAGCAATTTTCAACTCTCTTTTTCTCAGGCTCTAAAGATAATGCATATATTTTTGCAATACTTTTTTGGCAATAGTTGACCATGTCCATTCAAGAACGCTCCAGAAGTTGAATGACTTTCTTTTACGACTCTCTGCCTCTTTAGGTTGCCTGGGAGACACTGCAGGAAGAGTTTGCCCGCTTCATGGCTGAATACAAAGGCAAAGACCAGGACGACATTTTTGACAAGCTGAAGGAGGCGGTCAAGGATGAGAGCATTAAGAGGCACAAATGGAACGAAAGAGCCATGGACAGCCTGGTAAATATAATGGAGACTCTTTCTCTCAATGTAGTAACCACTGTATTTGTATGGTATTATGCAAAATCAAATTTTGTCATTCCCTCATCAAAGGTTTTAGATGTCATCCATGCCTGTTTCAGCAGTGTAGCTCTTTCCCGGGCCCTATTTCAACTCTCCTTACAGTTAGCTGTAACGTTGCTTGACACAAAACTGTACATAGCAACTTGATAAACCTAATGCGATGTGCGGTAGTTTAATTAGTGAAAAGCATGCTGATTGTGTTGTTAAAGCGCTCTCTACAGCGGATATAGCATTTTCAAAACAATAAATGGTAACATGGTGCTCTAAACATGTTATGTGTTCGCAGTTAATACCCAATAGAAGAAAAATACCCACTCTTTAAGTGTTGGGTATTGGATTTAGTTCAGAGTGTCACGATTTGACATTACTAGGATTACTGTGAGAATGACTTTAGCGATTCCTCACGATACACTGACACTATGACTGATCATCATTTCTCTACTCGGTGTGTGACCAGCTTTATGAAATCAATCTTTATGAATGAGTAATGTTAATGTCACCCAAGATTTAAAAAAAAATACTTAATTTTACTTACTTTACTTTACTTAACCAAAATCACTTTGTTTTGTATAAACTGTCAATTTTCTTTTTATCTTTTTAGTTGCTGCATATATTGTGACCTGTATAATTATGATTATCAGTTAACCAATTAATCTTGACGTCCCTACGTTAGTTTTGTGTATTTACTTTACTAGAGATACTGTAGCGTTCTGGTTTAAGGAAACCTGCCTAATTTCATCTGGTTGTTTATTTTCTGAACACAACTGTTACTGTAGGTCATAACCCATACTAAACAAGAGCGACATGGCAGTCTCAATTCACTAGAGCCAGTCTCAAAAAACTCCCATAATTCGAATAGAACCTTCACATAAACTTGTGGGCATAGCGACCAAGTATCACATAAAAAAACAGTTACATTAACAACAAACGGTGTCAACCCTGAACTTAACTCAAAATATCAGATCATTACACTTTAATGTACTATGTAAATGTGCACTATTGATTATTTGAGTATTCCTCTTTGTCAGCGAGTGATCCAACACAATGCCCTGGAAGACCGCTCTATTACAGACAAGCCTCAGTGGGATGCAGCAATTCAGTTCATGGAAGAAACCCTGCAATCCCGACTTAAAGACAGTATGTTATTGAGACAGCCCTCAACATGATATGCATTTGATTAATTGATTTTTCACATCGTTTTTGCATCCTGCACTTGTAGCGGAGTCGGTAATCAGAGATATGGTTGGTCCAGACTGGAAAGAGAGGTGGATGAACTGGAAGAACCGCAGCCCAGAGCAGGTCAAGATTTTTCACACACACAACTCAAAACTACATTAAATGTTTGATACTTGATTTTTAAAAAATTTTTTTTTTACTTTCTCTGCAGCATATCCGAAATGAAACAAAAAATGAGCTGGAGCGCTTGCTAAAACTTCATGATGAACACACAGCATATTTGGCGAATGACGAGGTGACAACTGTCCGAAAAAACCTGGAAGCCCGCAGTGTTGAAGTGGATCCAATCCTGGTGAGATTATATTTTTATATTTAGGACTAGGCATGGTCCATTTTGGATATTTCCACTAATATCCAGTATTTGTTTTGCTCTTGTGGTCAGTGACAAATATTTGCCAAATTCAAAAGGTAGAGCCTAAAATGTAGTAAAGTGGTAAGTAATGTTAAAAAGTATAGTTATCTGGAATACAATATGTATT
Organism: Periophthalmus modestus; assembly: GCA_019594935.1. NCBI lineage: Eukaryota > Metazoa > Chordata > Actinopteri > Gobiiformes > Gobiidae > Periophthalmus > Periophthalmus modestus. The sequence continues at coordinate 7,218,518 of JAIEZT010000007.1, read as the reverse complement.
TTTTTATTATTTGTGCCAAAACCTACAACCAATTTGAACTCACTAGACATATTTACTGTTCTGACCAACTTTAAATAACAAATTATAAAAGACATGGGCAATAAAAAGAAAAAAAACCCATTACATTACATTTACATATTTCACTGATGCCGATATATGAAAGAATCTCACATATCAGCCAGTTATTCTGAGTTGGGAAGTCTATTCTGACAAGTCTTTGAAACCTCAACAGATCAAGGACACATGGCACCAGCTGTACCGACGGCACTTTTTACAGAAGGCACTGTCACACTGTAATCTGTGCAAGAGAGGCTTTTTACTATTACCAGAGGCACTTTGTCGATTCTGAGGTAAGAACCATTTAACTGAATACACTACCTGTATGCTGCGATGTTAAAAAGTATATTTCTTACCCACAGCTGGAGTGCAATGATGTGGTCCTGTTTTGGAGAATCCAGAGGATGTTGGGAATCACAGCCAATACTCTCCGACAGCAGCTCACAAACACTGAAGGTAAGTGTTTCTGTTAGAGTAATATGAGTTTTGAGAATTGAAAACTGATTTTTTGCTCTGGTCTGTCTTCAGTTCGGCGGTTAGAAAAAAATGTTAAAGAAGTGTTGGAGGACATCGGGGAGGATTCCGAGAAGAAAACTCAGCTCATCACCGGCCGCCGGGTCCAGTTGGCTGAAGACCTCAGTAAGAACCTTTTTATTGTTTTTTTAGCTTTGAGAAAATTTTGACTGCCGCTCAACCTATGGCTAATGGATGTAGTTAATTGGTTGCGTTCACGTTCTACAACTTGAAGATGTCATAATCTCTGATGGTGGGCAAGGGCCTATACAACCCTATACAACTCCTATAAAATGTAATTATTTGTAAGGGATTTGATCCACAATCTTAGAATATTGATCTCATGGCTTAAAGTCCTTTCATCTGTCACACCTTAAGAGTTGTATATTGGCATCACTCTGTGCAGCTAAAAATTATTGCACTTTCATTTGTTTATGCTGACAGAAAAGACATTGACACTGAAACAGTTTTTGTTTCATATGCATTGGCCTATGCCAATTACTGGGCCTATGACAGTTAAATGGCAAATTCTGCAATAGAATTCTGACCTGTGCTTCAGCTCAGTTTTAAACTATAGGGATTAAAATGTTGTGATAACTTGAACCTAATATTATGACTTAACTTTTTTTTGCTAGTATGATTTCACTTTATTTCTTGGCGGTGGGTGTCAGTAATGCAACATTATTTACAATCCGGTACAAATAAATAGTGTTAGCCTCAGTTGATTCCACCTTTACCAGCATTTTGTGGTTGCCACAGCAGTATACAAGTTTTATAATGCCACAAATGTTGTTATAGTATATGTTAAAGGAGGTTAGAATTAGGTGTATGGAACAAGGATGTTTTTACCCAAGAATGTGGCTGTAAATTTAAAATGGAAGCCCAAGGAGTCTTGATAATTAGTTTTAAATGATAGCCCCCTTTGGGTTGCTGACATGTAAGCAGTCTCATTTTCTATGAAGGTTTCTGTGATGCCTTAATGTTTGTGTTTGGGGAATATTGTTAAAGACTCGACAAAATCTTTGGAGTCTTGGGAATTAAGAATTGTAATATTTGCTACAAGAAAAGAATAATAACAAAAAAGTTTTCATTTCTAGCTTGACTTCACTGAATGAATTATGAGAAACTTTGAACGGCTCCCACCTCTCCAGTGTCCAGGGTTCATATGGCTTCAGGCCCAAACTCACCTTTGGATAGCAAATACATTCTAAATGCTTCTTGTACTGGCTTGCCTTCTTCTCTGTTTTGCATCTTTTTGCCCACCTGTCAGTGTCACCTGTGTCCAGCTGACCTCAACCTTTACCTCCAACTTTTAAAACAAATAAAAGCACTCCACTGTCAGCTATGAACATAATGTGTTTAGATAGGGCTGGGCAGTAAAAATGGATCACTTTTTTTTTTTTTTTTCCATTTTCAATAAAATATTTTTATCTCTCTTCAAAAACAAAATTAAGGTGGCATTCAATATTGAATTTGAACATGCACAGGACAGACAGTGGCATTGAACTCAAAAAAGCCCAATTTATTCCTCCCCAAATCCAAACCCTGCTCCAAACAACATGCTTTTATAGACGGGATTGGCTGTAGACCTCTTGTTTAAAAAAAATAAATAAATACATACATACAAAAAAACCAAAGAATTGATAGTTGGACATGTTTGAATCTCGATCTCAATTAAAATGTGATCAATTTCCCAGCCTTACTTTTAGAAGAGAAAATTTTGTGAATAATACAACGGCAGGATTTTAAAGAGAAGGAGTGTGCTACCAATCTCAGTGCGAAGTCAAAGCTCTGATGACCTCGGGTGGTGGAGCTCAGGTTACATCTCCAGGTCAGGTGTGTGCGTCAGTGAAAGCAGCGTTAATGAATGGTGCTCTATGGGGGGAGAGAGAGGTGTGTGAGTGGGGCGGCATGTGCCAGACCAGCTGTATGGCACTGCGCCGTCTGGAGCTCAGCCCAGGTCTAATGCGTCGCCACAGGCTTCTGAGGGGACCTCTGGGAGGTTGCTTGGCTTGCGTTGCTTCTCTTCATAGAAAACCGTTTGAATGGGTTCTGCCGGAAAGGGCATGGTAGTACTTGGTTTGAGAGGGAAAGGAGTATTGAATATCACTTAGAGTTCACTGTCAGGAACATAAATTTTGACTGGACCATAAATTCTTAACATCTTAGCTTCATGAGTAAGAAGTGAACGCCTTTTACTTTCAATAAACTTAAATTAGACATGTGTAGACTTTTAATTTTATAGTAATTGATATAACTCTAGAAGTCTGCCGCATTCTTCTCTACATTTCCACAGTATTACTAGGAGTGTTTCACTTATGACCCCTTTTTACCAGGCATGTGGTAAATATTAATGAAATCAGTTGTTTTTCCCTATCCATTCATATTTAACACAAATAAAAACTAACTTTGTGGTTGCTATTTCAATGTGAGGTAATTTAACTTGGCATTGTGTGAAGTGCATGTTAAGGCTCTTTTTTCTTATGTGGTATACAATAATTCTCTGGTTGTCTCGGCGTGTTTACCGTAATGCCCTGAGGGCCTTGCTCTCACTACTTTTATCTGCATCTGTGTTTGAGCTTCCTCCTCCTCAGCGATTAGTGCAAAATCAGCCCCAAGTGCAGCTCTGTTTGTTGTGGAGAATGACACATGGCTCAGTTGTATGCACCTGGGGAAACCCATTCCGGACGATGAACTATAATTAAAGAACCTAACTCTTTGCATTTGTGTGATCTGCTTATCACACTGTCAAACATCATCTTGATTCCATAGTTCTCATATTTTGTGCACTACAGACACCACTTAGCATATGACAGTATTGAAAGCTCCCACTCCCCAGAGGCTCAGTCCAAGTTTGTATTTCCCACAGAGGAGTAACCTCATGTCCTCCTCTGAGGCCAAATGATCCATTCTCTCTGTGGGAGGACCACATAAACACCAGATATACTGCTGTCACTCTGCTGGCACACATGCAGCCTGAGTGTTTTATCTCATCTTCTCCCTCTAATGCTATGTGTATGTGGCTTCTGACTTCGCACATCCACCTATTGTCTATTGTGGGCCATCTAAAGACTGTGGCTCCCCATAGACCTTTATTTACATTCACCCAGGTCCTAGTTTTGTCAATAGCCACTGATGTTTGCTATTTTGTCCTTTTATTGAAGAGTTCTGTTCCAGTTGTTTCATATTACTATAACCACCTCCAGTCTCCAATTACATCATTCTTCTTCGCAGTCCTGTGTTAAAAGCATGACTGATGTTAAAAGCATGTGACATCCCTCCCTCTCTTTCTTTCTTCCTCAAATGTTATCCTTCTGCTTTAAAGACAGTCTATTCAATCAAATATATGTATGAGAGAAAGGCCTTTAGTTACAGGCTCATACAATTAATGTAGTTGTTTGCATTTTTGGATGATAATTGGATTTAATTTTAAATAATGGACAATAGAAGGATGTTGAGGGATGTTGAGATCGGTGTATAAACAGACCGGATTGTCGAGACAGGGTGTGGGAAACTGGATAGAGAACAGTAGATGGGTTTGAGTATGCTGGGGGGGAAAAAACGTGCACAGAAGCTTCAATGTGGCCATTAGAGGGCGTGTTCTCCTAATCCTCCTGTCACTCACACACATGTACAGGCTCACAGACAACTTAGGTTTGACAGATGAGGTAATAGAAGAACAATACATTCTCTAAACCTGAGACCGTAAAGCATCATATGTAGTATTATCTCTTATTCACGTTGCACCTTTATAAACCATCGCTTTTATTGTCTGTGTAATCTCTCAGTCGTCCAGGTCTGATCCATAGTAGAAGCCAAAATTAAATCTGTCAAATGGACAATCTCCTACAACTTTTAGTCCAGTTGACAGATTTAACTTTGGCTTCTACAAATGTCTTTAATCATTCTTTTTGCAACCAAATTGCACTACGTAACTTTTTGGTTGAGGGTACACAACCTGCTTGTCTCTGTAGAAATGTTATTGCTTTGGTAGTCCACATTATGGCATTAAACATTTATATTTTGCAGTTATTCAGATACAGTTGGTCTCCTTAAAGATGGAGAAGTTTAATGCCATGCTGTTGTTGAATATTCCTGGCAAAGCAATATCATCTCGATGGAAGCAGATGGCAGACCCTCTACCACAAATGTTGCATAACGCACCTTTAAAAACAAATTATGCCAAGACTACTTCACAATTGCGGTTTTGTTTGGTAATGCCACACAATTACCAAACACGCAAAGCATTTTTTATGAAGCTTTAAAATTCCACACAGTAGCTGCAGATTGTAATAAAGTATATGAAAACAAGTAAGCTTTGTTCACATTGTCCTTCCAAGTGAAACAGCTGCAGTGACTCTAGCGTCCGGCCTGAACAGACATATTGTTGTGGTGTATGGTCCAGGTGTGTTCTCTGTCTCTTCAGTGTAATATGAATGTGGTTGTGGTGTGTGGTGTCCAATGCAGCTGGAGAGGAGAAATCTCCTGAGGGCACCACAGTGGCTTGTCTGTGCTGTATTCAAAGTACGACTTTTTTCCTAACCATATACTTTTATAATTCATCAGAAAGCCAACAAATCCACCTGTAAATGGATCTGGTGAAGTTCAAGAATTGCCCTGCAAATGATTGGCATGTATACTTAATTAAGCTGTTATTATTAACAATTTATTTAGCATACTTTCAAACCCACTGTTTTGAGTTCATTATTATAGTATAGATTATTTTAGTAGTCGGTTAGTACTATATATAGTACTACTATTATAGTTTGATTATTCAGACTATTATATATGTAACGCATTTCTTCATACATTTCTTTACAGATAGGTAATATGGAAAGTCAAGTCAAGATGGAGAGGTGCAGAATATTGATGACAACTGTTATGTTTAATAATTCTGCTGGCTGTGTTAAGTGTCTTTTAGCAGGTGTTTGTATAGTATGGGTAACAATGAACGATTATTAGAATTTGTGTTGTTCTAATACCATTTTGGGGCGATCCACTCCAATACCGATACTTGGCCTGAGTGTACTTGTCGTTTTCTGTCATTAACGTATTTTCAGAGCTTCCACAGTCTGCATTTAACCTGCTCTGAGTGTTAGCGGTAGCAACAGTGCTCCCATCTACGGGTCCTCATTCTGAAAATACAAAGTGGTATCAGATCGGTGATTTGGTTTGATTAGTGTATGAGTGTTTTTAACAGTTGATTAGTCTCATTTATTCATATTTGTTGTTGCAGCCCTATTATTGACTATATATTGCCTAGCTCTAATTCAAAATTTTCTGCTCCATGTTAAGAGACTACTATGAGTACAAGAATCATCTTGGTAGAGCTGCATGAGAACTTGCAGCATTTCTTCCTCCCATGTGCAACACCTGTGGCTGAAGCTGCACCAGGGATTATGAGCGGATCTGTGCTTAAAACAGTCCTGACAGGTCCACGTCCCCGGGCCCATGTGGCGACCAGAGATTGATTGCCACTTAGCCTGAGCGCCGTGCTCTTTGTGAGTGCAAAAGGTGAGCGCTGGAGTACGTCAGACTGCCTGCGTCTCTGCTGACTAGTCTGATTTACAGCAATGTCTCCTAATGTCCGGTCAGTGGTTAAAGAACAAAATGGGAACTGCTGCTACTTGGATTTGTGGTGGGCCATATTGACAAAAATGAATCAATATTTCTGTTGAATTATATTAAAAACAATAATTAGATCGATTCGTAACCAATCAGATATGAGCTAAAATTTGACCTGTAAATTTTGAGGTCCAAATATCAGACAAATGAGAAAGTAAGTTCATAACAAGAGTACAGAATAATCCATTTTTGATTGTAGTTAGTTTGAATAATAACTTCTATGAATCATTATACATACAACCCTCTTCAGCTCAAATCTTATCTTGGTCTAAACAAATAAGAAAAAGTTCTAGTGCAAAGAAAAAGTACTCACAAGAAATATTGGCCCCCAAAAATTTTTGTTGTTGAACAATAAATGAGCATAGTAACTATCATGACAGGCCTATATAAGATACATGAATTCTGCACATCATTAAAAAAATTTTTATATTAACTTGTAGAAAGTGGACATTTATTGCATTGACATTGAATTGAATTTGTATTGAAATGTTACACAGACGTCAGTTTTATAACACAGCACTAAAAATTTGTCTCTTCAAAAGCTAAACCGTCACGGTAAATAAAGCCTAAAGTACAAGGCGGTACACACCTGGGACAACTCCTACATGTTTATCTGTTTTTGTTTAGTCTGGCCTTTGTCTGACCCTAAGGTTTACCCTGTTTAGACCCAGTCCCACACATGACTCTTGCTTTGCTGTACTCTCCCAAGCATCTGTTTTGTAGATACTGCCTTTGGCCTGATTCATGGATATGTCACTGACACAACATTTGGGGCCGTCAACATCCCCGCTCCCCCAGTGTCCAGATCTCCCAAGGCTTCACTCTCATAGCGTGAGCATTCAGATACAGTGACAAATCAAGCTACACTCTGTTTGTTACATTAAGACAATATGAAAAGAGAAAGAACCGAAGAGTTACACAGTGAGTATGGCATATCATCACTGTAAACTGCAACCTGGACCAACACAACCTTTCATGAATTATGACATGCTGTGGCAGAAATCAAACTCTCTACCCGCACGGTGCCTCTCCAATGACCGCCTAGTGAACTGTATACTGCACAGATTTCAGAGCACTGTGCTAAACTACAAACTTGGCACCAGCTTCATCTGCTGAAATCTTTCTGTTGCCACTTTTTCATAATACAGCCTTCTTAATGGTTCCCTCCCTTTCACATTTAGTTAGGGTTAGGATTAGTGTGTGACCACTGGCCAACATCCTTAGGGAAGGGATTCTTTTTTCTTGGGCTTCTCTGTCTTCTCTTTCTCATCTTGTACATAGTTTCACTTTACCTCTGAGCGGGCTGCTTGTCCACTACTGCCATGCACTTTCACAGTCTAATTACAGGTCAATTAAAGGCTTTCTGGCTGCGCTCTCCTTCTGCCAGTGCTCTGCTGTAGCAGGCTTAACGGACTACAGAGCAACAGTGAATGAGATATCATTTCATGTGGAGATCAGCCGAGAATCGGCCTTAAAGAGAGGATTGTGGAGGACAGGCCCCCTCTCATTCACTTTATGGGCCGGAATCCCTCCACCCAGTGCAAGCCGCACAACAGCTAGCATCTTAAACAAGAGGCCTCTGGGATAGAGGCCAGAGGATTATGGGAATATTCATGACCAGATAAAGGAGTGAACGGTTGAATGCCTGTGTTTTGGGGCTCATCTCTTAGGTAAACAGGCTCCTAAATGGACTTTTAGATTGCTGCTCCCACAACTCTGTAAGGAATAGCCACTGTCCAGTGTTCTTTTGCCACTGTCTTTTGGTGGCTAACAGATGGTGCAAAGGGAAATAAATATCAGTTTCTCACAGTTTTGAGCGACAGAATATGGAGGTTTTGAAAGCCATTCCTATTCATTCAGGGCCTCCTGGGGTCATAAAAGCCACTGAACGTTCATTTTAGAGTGATTAAAATCCAAGAAAAGAGAAACACATTTGAGCGTCTCTTATCATTTGCATTTATGCTGTCAGTGTGTGTTGTGGGAAGAATATCAGTGATGACCAACCCAAAGCACTGTTAAGTCATTTAGTAGAATATAAAGCATACACTGTACTTTACAGATCAGAATGATGGCTCCTAAGAAGGTGATAGTTTTAGTATTTTTCTTTCAACAGCAACAACAAAATCTAGCCTTAACCCTGAACTGTTGTGGGATGTTGGGTGCTGCTCAGTCTAACTATGTGATGCCCTCACTCGTTTTCTTGGTTCTTAGTTTTCTACAGTTGGCATTAAGTGTATGCGGCACATTATGCTGTGTACTTTTAACAAGCTCAAAGGGAAGAGCATCAGCCACATTTAAACCTGATTCAACTTTGAAGCCTGATCTGGGGGATTTCCCACATTTTATAACCCTGACAGTAGGTCCCTCCTCTGCTCTTCACACACACACACACACACACACACACACACGCACACCTGATGCCTGTAATCCCTGGCTTGAGCTGAGTGCGGTTGGCCTGTGGGGGCAGCACACAGCCTCCACAGATGCACTGGTCCCTTTGAGCCGTGCCCTGCGGTGGGCTGAGCTGGAATGGTGTAGTGTGGAGTTATGTTTCATTCAGCCTCACACCTGCTGCACAGAGTTGTCAGCGTGCCCCTCACAGGCCCCCTTAATGCCTCCATTAGGTGTTGTAATCTCCCCTGAACTCCTTGCCATTTTGCCTGAGTGTGTTAACGGAGTATCAAAGGATAGACTTTTTTTTCCTTGCCACCTGCTAGCCGTGAAAATGGTCACATTTATATAGCCTCTACCTGCATCAGGCACAGTTTTATACCAGGGCATACAGATACTGAAAGAAAGGAGCTCAGGTGGGAGTAGGTATCAAACCTACAATCTGCCGGTCAGTGGGCTGACACTAAGCTACATCGTCATGCTGTGAGTGTGTGAGACGGAAAAAGAGGTTTAGCTCAAGTGATTGCGTTTTTTTTCTTCTTATTCATAGATTTAATTTTCATGTTAGAGTGCCATTTTGAGGACTTTTGACATTCTGAAGAATATTTAGTTTTCAATTGTTAGTTGTTATAGCAACAGTCCTAAGTTGTGATCACTGAAACCCACGGATCTTTGTGTTATCCAATTCCTCTTCTCTGTACTTAAGTTTCAGCATGTCCGTGTGAGTGTGCCTGCATCTCCCATCATCCCCTTTGCTTTTCATCCATCAGAAAAAGGATACGTCTACAGTCGTGCTCCCATCAAAATTGCCCGTCTTGAACCCCTGCATGAGATATTCAGTTTCCCTCCAAGCACGCATGCACTTCTCACCTTTATGCCAATCTGAAATGGACACATTATATATACATTATCGCCTTAGCTCCACACACCACTATCATTCATCCCATAGGTCTTTTTGTCACTGGTCTTCTCAGGAAAATAATTGACAATGGGTTGCCTATGGATCTCGTGTGGTCGATTGATCAACACAGAGCGCTGCTAGTTTGTTCTTCAGAGCCCCTGTTTGAGTTTGTGCTTGTGGGAGATCCAAACAGATTAGCACAGTTGACAGTGAAGCCGGGGATCCAGCCCTGTCTGAAGCTTGCAGCTGGTATTGGGAATCCTTGCTTCCTTTTTTGGCCCGCGACTTCCTTCAGCCACTGTTTATCCAGCGATTAAGACTACTTTAGAAGGCTTGTGCATCTCGTGTGACAGTACAAGTCCAGTGGAATAGGCCGCTCTTTGCAGCCAGTTCCGGGACAATAGGAGGGTAATGGTGAAAGGAAGCGACTGTTTTTCCAGTAGATTTTCTTTCATGTTCAATGTTGTTGTTATGGTATCTCCGTGTGTCCATTAGCTATGTGCCCGGGAGCTATGGAGAGAAGAGGGTGGGATCTTTTGATGTGGGCTGAGCAAACTGGGAGAGCCTTCATCATCAAATGTGTGAAGAGGGTCTGCCTTGAGCTTCTGCTGTCACTGTCAGTGTCGACCATCTGGTGTTTTGCTGTGGAGGAATTTCTACCTTCAACCCAACCCTCTTTTTATTTTAAGTAATTTGCTTAAAGGTCCACTTCGTAACTTTTCTGCTGGTTGGTATATTTGTGTTGTGAGGGGTGCGTGAAATGCTCCACAGTATGGCATTAAACTAATCTCTTTTTTTTTTGTTTAATTATAGGAGTTTTATTGCTCGAAAATACTTAAAATATGCATTCTTACTCTAAGCATTGTCATCTCTCCATTGATTTGACTTCTACTTTGTCTTGGAATGCCTTGAAGGTCGAAAAGTGCTATATAAAAATGTGACTATTTATTTTTTGTTTTGTTGCAGAAAAAGTACGAGAGATCCAGGAGAAACTTGAAGCTTTTATAGAAGCACTTCACAAGGAAAAATAAAACATAAAAGGTACACAAAGATTAAATTCATAGCATCTATAAATCTAGGTATTATTGATTGGTGGTACTGAAAATTGCTTGTTTTCCTCTTTTCTTGACAGATAATTTGAAGGTCAACCTGGATCGCCCAACACAATGCACTGAGCAAATACAACACAAGCTGTAAATGACATTACTCCCTGACCTTTGACCCATCTATCAGCTGATTTTAACCCCCATTTTCTCAGACACACATGGGAACATGGAGCTGGATATCTATATTTACGTCATGTGTTGCCATCTGAAGTCTGCAGAACAGTTGGACTTGTGCACAAAAGCCCAAACACTGTCACCTTAAGGATTGCATTACACAGTGTTATATCATTTAATTGAATAAATGAGGACTGAGTGCTCTTCTATTTGTCTGTGTAGTACTGTATGTCCATGTATGTCTTTTTCATAGAGGTGTTGGCACTGTTGATGATTGGTGAAGTGGCATTTAATTTGATTACCTCAATGGTCCTAATTAATTCCTTAAATTCACTGGGCTATTGTTATTGCGTTATTGCATCTGCAGCACTTATAAGTTTTCCCCATTTTGTTTTTTTAACATTATGCACTTTTTGTTTTGTCATCCTGGATTGAAACTTAAATGTGTGAGTTCAAATTCCCTTACAGATTTGGATGCCATGGATGTAGTCAACTGAACGCTCAAAATTTGTCACATAACATTAATTTATGTTAAGGATTAAAGATAAAACATAAAAATTATTATGACATCACTATATAGGTATTGCTCTCTTTTTGGCTGGTTTATTTTTGCCAAATGCCTTCATTTAAAAACGGGCCACATGCTTAAAAGGGTGAATGCCTTGCTCAGTTGGTACTTTCTTCAGTGCCAGAAGTGTCCATGCTCCCCTCTTTCATCCTGCCTCTTTGTACTTACTTCAAATGTCCCATCCACTCATTTCCCTTCCCTACTTAAGAAAAATCCATGTCATTGAACATATTGCCCCATGTGTATGATTGAATATAAACATGGTATATGTACTGTGCATTGTTGTACAGATATTGAGAACTAATCACAGTAGGATCATGTACAGCAGCGTATACACGATATGTAACAAAACCCAAGTGAACCTGACTTAAGAAATCTTGTTTTAAGATGTAAAGATATTGTTTGCATGTTGCCCCCCAAGAAATGTGCTTTATTTATTAAATTGTGTTAAAAAATAAAATAAATAATATTACATTTTTCGTAATGTACCTGTTGCTCATTAATTGTTGATTTTGAAGGTTGTGTATTATAGACCCATCTTGGTCTTTATTTGTAGAACTGTAATATTTCACATTGTTAGATATTTGGCTTTCGATGTAGGGTATCGTCATCTCTAAAATGGGTCTAAAGCCTGGACTACTAGGAAGTAAACCAGATCCAACAGTGTTAAAGATGTAATAGTTAAGAATTTGTGCAATTTAAGTAATTAAAATATACCCTGTGCTTGCCGATTATGTAGTGGTTTAGGCTGTAAATATGTTAACATTACCATCTCCATGCGTTGTGGGTTTGCTTTCCTGCCTCAACAGTTTACAGAGTGTCTCTACCCTCTCTCTCCCCATTTCACTATCCAGGTTTTGCCCAGGTTTTGTCCTGTCAAAACCTTCAAGCCAGAAAAAACAAAATAGTCTAAAATGGCAGAGTACAATCGAGTAGAACAAGAAAAAGACCTGGTACCACTTCTCATACCTGTATCGCAGCTTGAAACACTTCTAAGTATTGAGCTCAGTTGAATATCCTCTGTGCTTCAGGTGTGTGCAAATCTTCAGGGAATTCCCCGTTGCAGCTGCTTTGGCTTGTACATCTCAAACACGCTAAAGCCTATGGCCGCTGTAGACCACGCTGATAAGTATGTCCAAGAGGGCCTCCACTCCTGAGCCTCTTTCTCCAGCACCTCTCCTCTCAGCTCTGAATTCACACAGACCTGCTGCTGGAGGCTAGCAGGGCTCACATCACCTGGGCTCTTTACACTGGGATAACTAGTGAAAGCTATTAGACCTCCCTGTTTGGTTAAAAACAAGACGCCGAGTAAAAGACCCTAATGACTTTGCAGTGCCCATGAATAGAAAGGAGAAAAGTCAACCTCTAGCAGAAGGCTTTTGTGCTATCAGATTGCCACGTTCTGGGAGGAGGGAGACACACTATACGCTATTAGCATCTGCAAAGGCCGTCACGTTGACTAATAGCCAGCACCACAACGGCACAGTGCCTCAGTTTGTGTTTTCCCTCTATTCCCATTATACTGGTGACACAAAGGAGCCCGGACAGACCTGTCAAATGTGCCTGAGCAGCCGACATGCACAAAGCCCCATTTCTCCTCTTTCTTCGGAAAAAGCCTGATCCTGTTGCTTCATTTTTTTTAATCCCCCACCTCATCGCTCGCACACATAGAGGGTGTGTCCGTGCGGTGTATGATAAAAACATTGAAATGGAGAATGAAAGGGGCAATAAATTGTGGGGATGGGCGTGTTATTTGGCAAAGGCAGCAGTGTTACCTCTTGTTCTCCGTCTTGTTGTCGGCTCTGCTTTTGTTCTTTACTTGTTTCTCGCGCTTTTGGACGAGGTTGTGAGTCCTGCTAGTCATTTAAGCTCACACATATTCAGTGGTGGTATATGGCATCCTGTATATCCTGCACTGTAACCTGTAATGAAATTGTGCACTGCCACCTCTAATGCAAAGGCACACTGATGGCCTGAAGTAGTAAGTTGCATTGATAAATCAACTAAAACAAGGTAGGGAATAGTACTGGCAAAAGGTCTACATTTTTAGGATCTCATGCAAAAACAACCAAGTATACAGAAAAGTACTCGTAAACATAAAACGGCATCCTCATAAAGTAAAGTCACTCCCTGCAAAAAACAACCAGACAGAAAAACTCCTATAGTAAAATACTAAACTGTCTTGTCAGAAAACTCCGACAACTCATAAAGAAACTCTCTTCAGAAAACGCAACAATGTTCAACAATCTAACAGCAAATCAGTTTGACCGAGTCCCTCTGTGAACAAGTGCAGACCAAATCACTGGATGTAAATCTAATACTACCGCTGCCCTCAAAGACAAACCAGAGTCGTCCAGTCACATCAGATGAATCTTATCAGAGTCTTGCTGCTGCAACAGGCTTCCCTCTCTGTTTCAGTCGACAAGCCCTGCACTGTCCCCGGGGCCCTCTGCCTTTTGGCCCTGGGAGAATAGCGTCACAATTGGCCTTTGTGTTCATTATGTTAGAGGCATCTTCCCATTGCAATGTGGGGTCCATTCCAGCTCTGAATTAGGCCCATGGGGATTTTAGCCAAGTCACCCAGGTCAGTGACCCTCCTTGTCACAGGCCCAACACACACAGATAGCCTATCTCCTTGCTGTGGATGCTATAAATTATGGCAGTTCTTAAATTTAAGAAACTGAAAGCAGCTTGAGTGCGGATGCTCCGGTGGTCCTGGGTGTGTGTGACTCAGCTCCCTCAAAGGTGACAGGACCACAGCATGTTCTCACCCTTTGGGCTTGATGTCCATTTGTGCGGAATCCATAAAATGACCTCACTGTCTCACTGCACGTCAGTAATGAATCAGCCCATTGTGCAGGCGATTGGCCGACATCAATAACACAAGGCAGGATCTATATTTTCATGTTGAAACTTGCAGATGTACAGATGACTCAAATGGGTCATACCGTCATCAGTAACACCAATGTAACAAGGAAGTTGGGCTGCCATGTCATCACACTTACTGACGCAGAGAGGATGGAGACAAGAGTGTACAATAGTAAAACTAAAACTTTTTCTCCTATGTTTTCATTTAGCTACTCCTTTAAAAAGCCATTGTGACAAGCGATCTATTGTGAGACGATGCAAATGGTGGTCAAACTATGTTGTAGCATCACATACTGATGGATGGTGAAAAGGTTGATTGTGTGGGTAGGAATACTGCAGGACTGGGAATATTTCTAAAAGAATGGAGATATGCGAGTTGCCATGGAAAAGGTGATTGCAGCTCAAACTGTTTCTTAATCGAGTCTTGTCTTAGAGAGTGGGAAGGCTGCTCAGCTTTTAGCACATGAAGCTTCTGGGTTTGCATGGACTTAGTGGGATTATGGGAGCATTCATGGAAGCTGGTGAGGCCAGCAGGTGAGGCCGCAGCTCAGCTGTCTTAGCCTTTACACAAACAGAGGAAAACGGTTGCCAGATTCTGCTTGTGGTTGCCAGGCTGAAATTGTATCTGTTCACAGTGTTTACGTCAGTCAGGATTGGACAGAGCTCTGCACTTGTTGCCGCATTGGGGAACACTGAGGGCCGGCTTTTATAGCCTAAGTGGCACACTGAGGCCACACCAAAAACCAGTCTGGTGACATTACTTGACTGGTTGTCAATGGTATCTTCAGGCGGGACTAAAACCAAATGCAAACAGGCTGCTGCCGACCGCAAAAAACCCTGAAAAGGATCCACGAATGTGCTTCTTTGTGTCTGGGGAAATGTTGATCTTATTTTGTCTAAGCTTATACTTTTAATTAGATCTGAAGCTCCAAACCAGCCTTTTTACACGTTTTACATGTTTAAACCAGAAAACAAGATAATCAGAGGATGGTCCATTGTTTACTATTCACTGTTGTCAGATTAGTTAATTTCTATCCTCATCTCAATTTTGTAACTCATTAATTATATTATTCATTACTTTTATACTTTTTCGTGTTGTCATACCATAATCTCTGTCCCCTAATTTGCTTTCATTCACATAGCCTACAATTATATAACACCGTGTGCCCATGTTTTCTAATGTAAGTTTGAGACCAGAGCAAAGGACAGGGGGTCAAAAGATTGTGGTGACCCTGGGAGAGAAACACTAAAAGATAGAAGCACTAAAACCATATTGCACAAAATAATGATGAAGTATAATGTAGCCTATTGGACACTTAGACATCTGGAAATCGTATATTAATGCGGTATTGTGAAATGTGGCCAAATAGATTTATGCTATCCATTGTTTACATGGTCGGGCCGTAGACATTGTAAAACTGAACAAAACTTTTAAAAGCACATCCATCTCGTGTGGTGGTTCCAGTGGTGGGTGCCTGTGTTTGCTCACCTGCTGGTCAGTCATGTCCGCTCTGAATGGCCGCAGATCTGACCTGCTGACCCCGTGACCTGCGGCAGCCTCCACACGCCTCCTCTCCGGACCAGCAAATATTGGACAAGTCAGTCAAGGTTTCGCTCTGTTACACTCGGCCCACTATTTGTTTGATTGTTGCCCGAGAACCGCTTTGCCGCCAACGGACAGCAGCCAGGTCAGGACTTGTCCAAACATGCATATGGGTCATAGGAAAAAAACAAAAAAACAAAAAACATTTTACATCTTTTATTTTACTTTAGTCAGTCTCTGAAAATGAAAAGTGTATTTGTTTTTGTTTATTTTGCTTCATTTGTGCATAATGTTGTCATATAACATTCAATGGAGGTTGCAAAATAAGTGATACAATTTATTTATTATACAATATATTATATTATAACAAAAGCATGTAAAGCTACGTATCAAACTTATCAATCCTTCATTTTCTCAAATATATGTGAGTGGGGTCGCCTCTCCAGAGATTCGACCTGTAATTTGCCTTGCCTTGCTTCTCTCCATGGAGATAGATAAGTTTAATATAATTATGTGGAACATTACAGGAAAAGCAATAATATTGCAAGTAGACATTGTTCACCAGAAAGTTGCACAGTGCACCTTTAAAACTGATACAGAAACAACTGTGATGCTGTCGATCTAACTCTTGTTAGAAGTTATTGAAACAGTGTTGGTTGTAAGTGCAAGCTCCTTAATACAGTTGTAGAAGGTTGTTAGCTTAGCGTCACCAAAAAGTTAAATTAGCCTAAGCCAACATTAGCACTGTCTGGCTGTAAGAAGGCCACAGATAAATAATATAGATCCACAGAAACCTTAACTTTCCTCACCTTTCTTTGGCTTAACTTGTGCTAACCAAAGACTTTAGTTTAGAATTTGTTGTTGTTTCAATTCTTTGTATATTATTGTAAATATGACACAATTACATTCTTACATGAGGTGTTTTATTCATTCACTTGCCAAATTATATAAATTGCATTGTATTCAAAAGTTTTTCGCACTTTCCATAGACATCGATTCATGGTGTAGTTCTGAGCCTGGCTGTGTCTTCTCCCTGTGCATTGTCTGACGTGTGTTTGTGTGATCCTGGTGCTCAGGCATGTTTGCTCTGCCAACACTGACTGTAGTCCTCCTCTCTCCAGAGTCCAGCCTGGAGTGAAATAGACCCTTTGCAGCCCTTTCATCAGCTGGACACGGCTCGTCCCTTTAAGAGGACCAAGGTAAATAATGGCAGGACTTTAATAGGTGGATAATGTGGTCGCAGGGCACAGGGCGCCTGTCCCTGTGCAAACACGTCCACAACCTCCAACCC
This sequence comes from Periophthalmus modestus, assembly GCA_019594935.1. Taxonomy (NCBI): domain Eukaryota; kingdom Metazoa; phylum Chordata; class Actinopteri; order Gobiiformes; family Gobiidae; genus Periophthalmus; species Periophthalmus modestus. The sequence goes on along the minus strand of JAIEZT010000007.1, from coordinate 7,201,541 downwards.
ACAGGATAGCCACTATAGCTTATGTAACAGAAGATATTTATATATTATTGTTGCATATCTTAATTGGGATTCATTCATTATCAAATGTGTGCCTAGAAATGCAGTTTACAATACTTACAGCATTGTTAATTACTAGCATTTGGCAATAAACATTAAACATAAAATTAAATGTGCAAATTCCACTTAAATGTTAGAAATGCTGGCTATCTATCTATTTTTGTGTTTTTTGGTGCATAAGTACATAAGTAACATACATTTGTAATATTCAGCTAGCGTCATCTTTCAATCCAGATGCATCCTCTCGCCCACATCGCTGCCACAGCACGCACAGGGGTCTCCAGAGGCCAATTAAGGCAGTCTACCTTCCTTCAGGCATGTGTGCCCCCCACACCACCAGCCTGCTCCCAAGTCATCTCCTCCCCCCTCCCCCTGCAGACCCTTTGACCCCTGACACACGACCTCTATACTGAATGAGTACACACAGGAGCGTCAGAGCGAGACCCCCGGCCATTGCGCACACACACCCTGTGGCTGTGCATAGCAAACCGAACAGAGAAAGGCATGGACCAGTGGCCAAAGACAAGGCGTCTCACTACAGTGCCTTCACACTACACGAGCATGCACACATTAACACACATGGAGTTAGAGGTGAGGGGTGAGCGGGGGGTCGCAGGTTAATACAGTCCAAATGGACAGGACAGCTGCAGAAAGCCCTGGAGCTCAGCTGATCCCTACAACATTTTGAGATTAAACAATCTGACTGATTGTATCAGCTTCTGCTACTGAGTGATAGAAACTCAGATCAGAAACAAATCAGTGTTGCATAAAAATAAGAAATTGGCTATAAATTGTGGAAAAGAAATATTATATAAAATGAATACATTTTAGGTTGAGCACCTACCTTTACAGCACATTCAATAAAATTATTATTTTGTGAATTTCAGAATCTACATTGTTCTTATTAAATCATTGACACTGACCATACATCTATGGCCATCGATCAGCAGCCATGTTCCAGTGTATTTCCAAACCCAGTGCTGTTGGGAGTCTGGGGTTTCAAATAGTGTTTGTACATTTTTTGTACATTCTAAACTTATTCATTCAAATAGTATACTTTGTATATCAATGTTTAATGATAAATTCCATGTGTGAGTTGTTGCATTAGGGTGGTCAGTGTATGACGACATCAAAGGGCTCAGCTCAGCGGTGGCAACACTGGAAGGAGGATAAAACCAAACCCCACCAACAAAACTAAGCTGCACCTGAAAGGCTGCCTGCCCCAGTAATGCGGGATCATCCCTGGTGTAATTCCTCCCTCCTGCCCCGACAAAGAGCCCTGCACATCTGGGGGAGGACCAGGAAGGTCCAGCAACATGTATTGGCCAGTCACCATGCCAACAGGACACAGCGATCTGGAGCCCTCCTGCCCTCTATCATCTGGACTACATTCTAATAAGTCGCCTCGGGCCTTGCATTGTGCATGGACATGTCCAAACATAGAGGGAGAGCAGGGGTCATCCTGGACACTGACCTTGGCCCCAACAGGAGGTTTGGTTTGGGGGTCATGGCTGGATGTGTGGGGTGTCCCTCTGTGGCAGGTCCGGTTTGTAATCGGCTCAGCTGCCCATCGGAGGCCGGACACTGCTCAGTATTGTTGAAATGAGTCTGAAAGACATGGTGCTCAATGGCCAGGGCCGACCAGGGTCAGACTGTCCGCAGAGGTCCACTGCCTTTCAAATGCCATTGATACCATTCTGGTCTCTGCTTCATGCATGTTGCAATTGTCAGCCTCTGCTCCCATTGTCAATATAACAACTCATATTACCAACTTCTCGAGTTCAAAAATCAGTATAAAAAACTCCTTTCAATCACTTTTTATTAAAAAAACACCTTTCAATCCCTTTTTAAACTGAATTTAAACCAATTAAGACCACTTTGTTGTGCATGTCTACCATATGTTGACTCAGTACTTAATTAGCGGCTGATAAAAGGCATTAGCTCGCTCCTGATTCACTTGACTCACACAGCTGTCTGCCGGCTCCTCTTGATTCCCCTGAACTCTATTATGTCTGTCTGGAACTCTAATTTCATCAAGCAGCACTCACACACGTACATGCACTCATCACATTTTAGAGGCAGCTAATACTGATCAATGAGGCGTTCGGACGGATGAGGTGGTGCCACATCATGAGCCTCTGTTGAGAATCACTCCGTTGGAATATCTTGTTTCCAGTAACATTATTCCTGATTTTGTTTTGCCAGTTTATAATTAATCATCTGCACTGCATTTTTTTTAATACAAATGTAAAACCAAATCCATAACTCATACCAATACATTATGAATCCTGTATCAAAAGGTCTCACAATATAAAACATGTAAGCTTTACCCATCACAGACTTTACTCAACTGGTCCCAGGCTGAAATGCTCCTAATGGGTGCTCTTCTGTCACATGCTTCCTTAGCCACCTAGCCCATCATGTCAAGCCCTACGGACACAGAACCAGTGACACCACACTGAATCCGGGAAAGTCCAGCTGCACCTAAATTGGTGTGTTTTAATGAACACTCTTCTTCCAGAAAGTCCTCTTTTTCACATAGTATCACATGACGCGCGACATCCCAGAATCCTCAGCACTGGTTACCTTGCAGGCTAATAGGACCTGCCAATGGAATTAGCTTCTTTCCCTGAAAAGAGCGCAATTAGCTCCAATTGGAAGCTACAGCAGTGCTGGACCCTCAGCCCCTGGAGACTCTGGTGGCCCAGACGTTTAATCATCATGTGACCTAGTTGCTGGTTCTGATAAATGGGCCACAGAAAGGAAAGCGTTGGCCAGTCATTAATCTACAGTCAGATGGGGACAGGCGCACACGGTCGCCGCCAAGTTAATTGGCCACTTATTTTAGCACGAGCGTAAAGCTAGAGTGAGATGGAGATTGATGCTTCTCTGTTGATCCATAATTCGGCCTCTTGGGTACTAATACTCACAAAACAAACAGAATAATAGAATGTGGGAAGAGTGGCTGTCTCCAAGGAGACATAAGGCCATTCACAACTCCACAGGTCATCAACATTTGACTGAGCACAAGTTAAAAACAAGCCAATTCTACTTGAACTCACTGAAGTAAAACTTAGTATTCTTCAGAATAATCACAGCATAAACATTCTAAGGTATTTTTAATGGGACTGCTCAGGGTGACATCCTCACAAGTTGTTTTGGTCCAAACATTCTTAGTTTCATAAACATAAACAGAAGAAACAGGGACCTTGTCTGAACCTCCTGATGAATTAAAGACACATGATGTAAAATCAAGTTGTAAACATGTTATTATTCCTCATCAGTAGTTCCCTCGGTGTTGCATTTCAGTTGATTCATGCATGTTTGAGTAATCCTGCATTGTCATATACACCTGAGGATCGAATTATCAGAAAATTTCTGCTCTCGCCTATCTCTACCTAACTACTGCATGTAGTGTACATATGTAGGGTTTAAAAACTGACACTCTGGGCCATAAATGTAGGGTTAAAAAAGTCACATATTGTTGAACAATAAACACTCAAATGAAGTCGCTGCTGGCTAAGCAGAAGTGCCTTTATGAAGCGGTGGGGCTTCTCAGTTCTACAGTTTTGAACAAAATGTAAAATAATGATCTACGTATGGTACAGTTCAGTACTAAATACCTTTTTTAAAGATAGCAGCCCTTAACAGCCCCAATGTTTAATATCTTCAGTGGTGCCATAAGATAGAACAGAATCATAAAAAGCATGTAGGCCTTTCAATGCTCTTATCTCCTCAGTCCTGTGTGTCCAATCAGGTTGTAGCTGGGGTCAGCAGTCACTCAGATGGATGCTTGCCTGATGGATGATGGGAACTGGAGGCCTGAACGAACAGTGATAAGGAGCATATCTTGACAGAGATTTCCTCTGTAAGCCCACACTCAGGATCCGAGTGTCGACAGAGAGAGATGGATAGGTGTTTGGGTGGATGGATACATGAATGAAGGAGAATGACATGCAGATTTTTGACTGAACAAGGCAAGGCCTGTCTTTGACTGCTATCAGTTCACCTTGTGACCTGCACATAATGTCCTCTGGGCTGACAGAAATATATATATATATATATTTATCCAGTAATAGTATTCGCGACATTAGTTGTGGTAACTTTTATGGTCAATATTTGAGCATAACACATAATCATATGACACACGCTTTAGGGTTTCTGTGGTAAGTCTTTGTCTTGGTAAATATGAGAATAGGACTGTAGGAGCTTGGTCAATATGATCAATGGAAGCGTGCTTGGCTGTTCAACCTAATTTGAGCTAATTGGGACTTTTCACACATATGTCCAGAGCAGAATGCTTTCTCTAATGAGTGAGGCTGCCTTTACTCTCTGAAATGTGGCCAGCAGCAGGAGGCTGGCCCCGCTGACCTGCAAGCTCCCCTGTGGTCAGTTCTGAGCCGGACACAGCTCCGGCCTGAGACTGAGTGAATACAGTTCATCTCCTGCTCTCTGCAGGACTCCTGCTCCCTCTGAGGTTCAGGCCTGACCCCATAGAGGAGGCACAGACCAGAGTCAGCACCAGTGATGCGGCTGCCACACCAGCAGCTGCCCTGTGACCGCTCCTCTGACCCGCTCAGGCCTTGGTCGGGCTCCCTGTGGAGAGTCAGGGCTCAGTCTCCTGGAGGGTCATTGTAAAGTGGCCACTGAGCGATGAAGAAATGTCTTATGGTGGGCTGGGGGGTCCCGCTGGCACCCCTGCGGCCACTGCTTAATTTGGCAGGAGGCTGGTACACCAGCGACAGACGCCTGGGCAACAATGGCTTTGCACTGGTAAACAATAATGTTTGTCCAAGGTCTCTTTCTTGGGGCCAATCTGAAGCTCACAAAGCCCATCTGGTATCAATAAGATGTCCTGAGATGCTATTCACGACATCAGTCTTCATTTTGCCTGCCTTTTCAGTAGCGCTCCTCTTTGGAGGCTCTATACCCAGAGTTGGTTAACACTCCTGAAGTGACAGATGCTATAGATCTTAAGTTTCTAAAGAAAAGAGTGGAAGAAACTGTGTTGTTTGATTCAGAAACATATGTTTTTCTGTATTTCTATATTGTGAAGAATTTGTAAATAATACAATCCTAATGTTGTTAGATTTCATTAAAAATAATGGTGCTGCCATTTCATCCCATCATTGTTTCATATGGAAAACGTCAAATTCATTAGTGAATGAAGAATGAACCTGAAACATAAGAAAGTATGGACAAAATTTGTGCTGTGTGTTTTGAGGTTGTTCGACCTTTACAAAAGTGTTATGTTAAGCCATCCACGGAGGGTCTTAGTCTCTCTGGTCACTTTATAAAAGAAGGCACCTGGGCTCCTTTATTTCAGCGTACCAGTCCTTATTTGGTCCAACAGAGAAACAGAACCATAACAGCTTTATTTTGTCGGACCTTCCCTCCTCAAAGTTTCACTCACATAAAGGCGCTTTATTCATGCTCAGCTGAGGCCATATGACTCATGTCTTTATATGGAGGAGAGTGGGAGGAAGTTTGGAACTAGATGACCGGTGAGTATTTTGTTCCCAGTGTTGGGGCTGGTACGGGGTGAATAGTCTGGAGGCTAATGAATGACGCTGGAGGCAGAGAGGGAGCGTGAGAGTGGAGGAAGTTAGCGCAGTGAGCGGCAGACACAGGCCAGGACTCCGGGGTTCCCTGGCTCTCCTCTCTGGGACAGGAAGCGGGATTGTTTGTGAGCAGCACGTGTGATCCACAGGCCAGCGTGCTCTGCCGTGCTGAGGGAGGTCAGACAGGAAGTGGTCAGGCGTGGGCTCTGACCTCTGGGTAACAGCGAGGAGCCTCAGGGGGAGTAGCTGCCCACTGCCACGTTCAGTGCACACATTCAGGCTCACTTTGCACTTCATTCAACATTAATTTCTGAAGAATACATGTTATATATCATCACTTTACATTTTCTGATGAAAATAATGCAGTATTGTTCTGAAATAGCTTAGTAATAGAAACAGGTCCATTGACTTACACTTTATCAGCCTTAGCTTTATTTGAATGCTTTAGTAAAGAGATAACTACTGAACACATGACTACACAGCACAACATAATTTGGGGAAAATGATCAAAATCTTCCCTATACATCGTCCGAAAAATATTGGCAAAGCTTATCAGTTATTGTTTTTGTCTGGCTTCTAAACAATCAACATCATCATTGGCTGTGAAAAAAAATCAAAATTGCAGAATTGACACGCCCCACCTCTTCATAGTGACATATGTCTTGTGCCACAGTGGGACAAGCAACATTTTTATTTGTGTTTTCACAGTTGAAAAATGGCCATGTGACATCTTTGAACCCTACATCAGAGTCTGGATATTTTTTATTGCAAAAGACCACAGAGAATTGGGCGGAGATAGGGGGTAGGTGAAATTCATTACATAAATCAAGTGTTAGTGTACGCTGATGGAAGCGAATACTGTTATAACATGGTTTAAAACTCATCAAGTCAAATTGACATAATATTTCCCCTTTAATGCATGTCTGTAGTCACCAGTCAGGCAGACAGTGTGTTAATGAGGGCTTATTCTGGCATCCATTGCATACTGGATGAAGTGGGGGATTTTGGGGGGCAGGTAGCCAGGTTCCCAGGATACACTCCATAACCACTTGAGACAAGGAGTCAGAGAGAGACATTCCTAAAACACATGACAAAAACCTGGGGCCACAAGTCAGAGAGAGAAGCATTGAGATCCCGAGCAGGTAGCCAAGGCAGAGAAGCCAAATTATCCTTTGTGCCACAAGAGCCATTGAGAGGGAACAGGATGCTGTCTGCAGGACATCCCAGACCCCTCGGCGCTGCATTGTAGTCTATACATTTCTCTGCTTTTACTTTATACATCCATGTCTGGCCCAGTGTTGACTTTGGGCAAAAGACTGACAAGGGAGGACTTGGCTTGTCTTGAACATAAGGCTCTCCTCTTCGTCAAATGACAGTGAAAGAGCGCTTCAAAGACAAACTCAATTAGCCAGCGTGGAGATTTGAAGGAGGTGTCTTGTGCCACAATGGGACCCCTATTTTGACGTATGGACGTGGTGAATGTGCAGTAAACACATACTTTTGTTGGATCTGAGACAGTGGCAGACAAGTTCAATGTAGTCTGAGACTACGGGTCACAAAGACCCCATAGAGCTCATTTTAAAGTGAGACTAAACAAAATATAACAAGAACATTTGCATTATAAAATACAACTGGGTTCATTTGATAAGACACTGACTGACTGGGGGAGGTATGAGCTTGAATTCTTAATGCTTTATGACGAATATACAGTGAACAAACTTAAGTTCTCCCAAAGTGCAACAGAAGTACTTTCCCACGTTGTGATGTGCAGATGTTAGTGTTTGGCTGTTGGATGTTGCTTGCATGGCCTTTGCAGACCGTCACTGTTCTGCGTTGTATGCGAGGGAGTCCAGCTGGTGATTTTTCAAGGTCATGTTTAACTGCTGCCTGTTATGGCTCCAAAGTCTGATAAATAAATTTGGGAGTTTATAGTGGCCGTCACAGAGTTAGATCTAAACTTGCCAGTAATATGGTAAGGACATGGACATTGTGAGATTGTAGGTTCATATTTTAAAAGTTTGGTTGCAGCTGAAAGTGCTTACGGTTAAAGATGGAGGAAGGGGAGACTGGGAGAAAGCAGATTGTGAAGGAGGGGTGCTGGTAGCTGTGTTCATTCCCATGACAACAAGGGTAAAACATGCCCTGTGCATCCATATAAGGGACCGCTGGGCTGGGACCTGCTTAACAATACCTTTAATGTCATAGCTCAGTGACTGCTCTTTGTACCCGGGGTGGCGCACTGCGACCCACACAAAAACTCAAAGGCAAAATGGATTAGAATATGAGAGAAAAGATGACTGAATCAAACTCAGTGGATTGGAGGAGATTAGCAGACGGGATTAGGGCCAAAATGACACACTAATTACTTTCTGATGCGGCAAAGGATGGGCCACTGTTTCAAGTTTTCTTATTATACTGCTGTTTTGAGTGATGTAGTGTCTGATCTGAACATTTTCTTACCACTAAATTAACAATTTTCATTTTAAGTTTATTTCTAATTGAATAAATCCTTGATCCTTCACTGGACTAAATAAACTGTAGCTGGGTTGTTGGTTAAGTTGGTCTTGTGGGCTCCAGGTGCCACTCATTAACCCTGATTAGTGAAGGCTCGTTCTGGACACAGTTGTTAATGTAATGAAGGAGATAATTCAATACTGAAACTGGAGTAACAGCGTTAGTGTGGCTGTGGATGTGGGTTTCATTTGCAGACACACCTAAACTACACTCTCTCTGGTTCTGTTTACATGCCCAACAAAATTTGATCGTTATCTGATTTCTGGAGTTATCCGATTATTGAAATTGCATGTAAATAGAATCTGATGTGAGTATTGTCGACTGATCTGTTCTAACAAGGAAGATACAGCAAAAAGAAAAGTGAATGAAGCAAAGAAAAAGGTTGCAGGCAAAATGTAAAAGTTCGACACGTGTTTTGGATTACAGAGTACTAATCTGCTTGTAAAACTATGCCAAAAATCACATCTAATCGGAATCCAATTGCTTTGGCTATCAGATTTTTCTGGCCATGCAACTGATTTCCATTCCAAAGAGCTTTTATTAATTACAATTAGGCTTGAAACCACCCCGCACAAATGTTGTCTACTGGATTGTATTTGCAATTATTTAAATCTGTTCAAATGTAGGCTTCACACAGTTCAGTTTCATTATGCTTTGACTGAAATTAATTTATATGCACTCTTCTCTTTTACCACTTCTCTTACTGGCACTACTTACCAGTCGTGGAATGTAACAAAGTAAAAGTAGTAAGTACTATGCTTAAGTACAAATTTTAGGTATCTATTCTTTACTTAAGTACATTTGAAAGTGGATACTTTTTACTTTTACTTTACCACATTTGAGAGCAGGTATCTGTACTGTACTGTATATTTTTGAACTAGACTGAAACGTAAATGTATTTTTTATGATTGTTTGAAACTTGCTGAAAGAGCTGAGGGATTTATTTAACCTATGTTCAAAATTATACAAATAAAAACAGGTAGGAAAAAAAAAATTCAGTTGTTTCTGTTGAACAAATTTCAGCCCAAATCTTTATCAAAATGAACACATCTGAAGCTTTATTAGATCTCTAAATCTGTGTGAAATACTTTTACTTTGTACTCTGTAGTACATTTTAAATGGGCATTTTGATACTTACATAGATTTTTTCATGTGATACTTTTACTTGAGTTTTTTTGTTTGTTTGTTTGTTTCCTCTGGTTGTGATAACTACCCCAGTCTATATAAAAAGGTAATTTCAAGCACATATAGGCAGAATGAATTCATTTGCCAGAGACAGGTGTAAATAACCCCCTTCAGTCATTCCATAGCATTCAACGCAAATTTAACATTAATTCCTTATCAGTGAGTTTAGAGCAACCCAGCAGTTGCCGTATTGTTGTAACTCTTCCAAACATAAGAACACAACAGTGAAGCACTCAGTCCTGCAATGTGACTCAGTGACTTCCACTTGTGATGACCAAACGTCCCTCTCTTTCTCCTAATTATTTGTCCAAACTGGAGTCAAGGAGCTTAGAGAAGGCCTTGTGTGGAGTTTGCTCTGCTCTCCAGGTCTCCAATTAGCCCAGAAAGACTCCAGGAAGGACAGTAGAGACAAAGAAGGCAGGCCAGGCTAGAAAAACAAAACACAACAATCAACAAGAGGCAGTGGCGTCCTGACTGGAAGGGGGGCGTGCACACCTCTTGTCCTTCACAAACAACGCCGCACTGTTTTCTGAGCTTGGACCGTCTCTGTGGAAACCTACAACTTCTTTTGGTTTATTTCATTGGTAGCTCCCTCCTTGGACACAGTCTGACATCCCCCGGGACCCCCTCCTCCCCCTCCTTTCCCCCTCTCCCCCATTCACATCCTCCCCTCTTTGCGGGCTAAAACAAAGGCCCGTGCTGAAAGGGCTCTGAGGTAGGTAAATGTATTCAGTGACACCGGCCGGATGATTCCATTCTGGGCCAGCGCTGTAACATTTGTTTCCGAGCTTGTCTGAAGGCTGGGACCGCGTGTTGGCTCTTTTGTCCCACGTGCCCTCTGCGCAGCCCTGCAGTTAATGGTGGTCTTGTCCCGGGCCGCTGGACCAGAAACCCACGGCCCACATAGGACGGGCCGACACAGGGACATGGGACAAGATGCGTAACAACAACAGCGTGTGGGGGAAGAATTTGGTCTGAAAAACTGTGTCAGGAGCACAGTTAGTGAACCACTCTGCTGCTCTTGTCTTCATCCTGTCAATGGTCAAAGCTAAGAAAAGACTATAGTATAAGTCCAGGTGAAGTAGACCACCTATAAAATGTACTCTATAATTCTTAATTATTAACACAACTACTAACTTAAATTATACTTTACAAAAAATCTTGACAGTACTTTTATATGTTTTTGTCTTGAGTTTGGGTAAGAGGTTAGGATAAGGGTAAATTCTTCTATATTTTACTTCAATCTAACTAATAATCAATCTAACAACACCTTCTTACTTATAAACTCTTCGCTTTTTTTTTTTTTTTTTTTTTTAAACATATATATATATAATTTACCATATTGAAAGAAATCAGCTTAACGTATTTCCTGTGAGCCACTCTTCAGGGTCCCGGGCCAGCTCTGGACTGAATACACCATAGATGTATCAGAGTGGATGAAGGGGCTTCCTTAGAGGTTGCAGGACATCCCGCTGTTATCTATCTGAGCAGGGCCCCCCAGTATTTAGCTGTGAGGGTCCGGCTCTTTCACCACTGAGGGCCCAAAAGAGCATCTTCACTCTTGCTCTGTCACTCTCTCCGGGAGACGAGTGGCCATTGGAGACCAGGACTATACCACACTTGACTCTGGTAATCTGTGCCGCATAAGAAGAGATGCAGCTATATATAATGTTATGCAAATAATTAAAAACAAGCCATTGATTTAAATTTAAAGTTCAGTGTTTCAAATAATTGTAATCGTGATTATAGGCAGACAACAGTTTTAAACATGTTTTACACATCAGTGAACTAATACACAGCATATTAGTGGTACTGTACTTCATTGACATTATTACTGAATATAACTGACATTTAAAGGGCACTGTGTAAGTTTTTGGCTTAAATGTTCCACAAGATGGCTTAAAACTTGGCGATCTCCATGGAGACAAGCCGGTGACTCCATCAAACCAAGTATTTTTTGGCAATAAAAAACGCCTGGAATTTTATAAACGAAAAATAGATTAGTTTATATCAGTCTGTGGAGCAGTAACATTTCCATGAGTCAAGTTGGTGACAGACCTTTCAAACTCACATGTGCATCTTTAAGTGGAAGTGAAAAACATTTAAAAATAATAAACAATCCATAAGTGTAGTAATACTATACTTCTACTACTACTCAAGTTCCTGAAAGGTCATTCCCGCCAATAAAGTTGCTCTTTGTGTAGATGCATGTCCAAATCTCTAACTCACCACTTACCCTGCAGTTTGGCGACATGCTCTTGTACGTGGGGCCACCTCTGCTGCTCGCTGTGTTTGAGGGGATTAGGGGCTCCTCGACGGCTCCTTCAAAGTAAGACCCAGCATGGCCGCTTCGATTATGACCTTTAGATGTTTTCAAAATGAGACTCCGATGAATACTGGCTTCTTTTCCCAGGGCCAACTTGAACCACACGTCAGACAAAAATGAATGCATAATCCAAAGAGCCACAATGGCAGGAGTGTAGGCCATCCTGGAGTGTTGTGCTAGCTTGCTGAGAGTGGCTTTATATTTCCATTGCCTTCTTTGAGGTTGGGAGTGCTATAATAATGATTAGAAACTTTAAAGACTAGATTAAAGAGCGGACCAGGAAGCTTAGTCTGTGAAGTCATTGTAGGGCAATTGTGCAGGTTTCTTGATGGGAAATTCTTGTGAAAAGAATGCTGGACTTAATTTATGTGGGGTCCACTTGTCATAAGAACAAGATGTGAAGTGAAGTAAATTTGAGCGCTGGGATAAAGATGCCCCACCGCACACTTACTCTGCATGGCCTTTATGTTCTGTGGGGTAATAGAGGATTGTAGGGGACAAACTTGTACTCAGGTGTGTGTGCGTGTGCGTGTGTCTGCCAAGTCGTGGGGGCAGCAATGTAAGCAGACACTCCCAGACTTCCCTTACCCCAGACACTTCCCCCAACTCCTCTCATCATCTCATGCGACTGAAGTTGTACCATTAGTTGCTTTAAAACATACAATTATAACTCAAATAGAAACAGATCACTAAATATAACTTTCTGTAAGAGGTTCCGTCACCTGCATTTATTCAATTGCAGGTGTTAAACAGCAAAACAAAACTGTGAGCAGGGTCGTCTTTTCACAGATCTGATTTGTAACGTGGCCTGGTGACGTATCCTGTTAGTCTCCCTGTGAACCTGTAAGTAAGTAAGTTTCCAGTGATTAAGTGACTTCAAAACTTTTAAAGGATCTATTTAACAAATCATTGAAGTAATTAAATCTTGAGTTTGTGACACAATTGAATGTATTATAAATCAGTAATCTGGTATTCATTTCAATCATAAAATACATGTATACTCTATAACTTTATGCCATGTATTTAATTTTATTCCTTTCAGAATACCCCACTAACTCTCTACAGAATTCTCACAAAACCAGACGGGATGGCAGAAAATCCCCTGGGACTGTCAAGTATCCTATACCAGCAGCTCTGTCTCCCCAGGGCAACTCCCTCCTCTTGCCTCAGCGCTGTCTGTTCCTCACATGTCACAGTATACGCACAGATGGGCCCTTGGAGACATGTGCTCATCTCATGGTTTTGGAGACCCCAGTGGGAGATGGTAACTCAAGCATGTGGTGTGGAGCGAGAGAAAGGCAGAGGGAGGAGTGGGTCCCTGTGCACGTGGCCTCACACCTCAAGCCTCAGGTGTGTTCTGTCTCCTCTGGGACTCTTAACTAAGTAGCCTACAGCAGCAGCCTTTCACTGAGAGATGTGCTCCAGTTATAAAGTTCAGTCGAACGGGTGGATTATTAAAAGGGAGTAAATCACCTACATTTTCTAGAGGATTGGTGGTTTTCAGATTACAGATTGAGATTATGTATATTCAGGGGTATGAGCCGATCTGCTCTTTTGATCATATGGAATTTTCATAAGAAATATAAAAGATAAATTCACAAAAATTCACAACAAAAATATGCATTTTGACCAGTGTTGCAGTGTAATGAAGCAGGCTACAAGTAATAAAGTACTGTTCTTACAAGTGCAAGTCTTTAGTATCTGTACTTAAGGAAATGTTAAAGTAGATACTTACAACACTACATTTGAGAGCAGGTATCCATTTCTACTCCACTACATTTTTGAACACGATTGAAAAGTAAAAGTAAAAGCAGTTTACATAAATATATGCAAATATACATATAAAAACATCTAGGAAAAAACTATTGTTTCTGTTCAGCACAAATCTTTATCAAAAGTCAAATCTTGATCAAAAGTCAGTATATTTGAAGCTTTATTAGATCTCAAAATCTGCACAAAATACTTTTACTTTTCATTCTTTAAGTACATTTCTTAACAGGTACTTTCATAGAGCTACTTTAATATTTGTCATCTGAAACCCAGCAACAATCCCCAGTATAAAATGCAGATTAAAACTAGACTAATAGTCTGTGGTAGGCTGTTTCTCACTATAGGTTAACACTTCATTAAATCTTCTCTTCTTTTATATGTGACAGATAAATATGTCGCTGAAGTATTGATTTATTTACTTGTTGTTTAGTTAAAGTGAATTTGCTGTGTTAGGGAAGCCACAGGCGCTTGTACGTTTGCTGTCCACTGGAGGGCGGTGTTGTCTCTGTCCATCACACACTGAGCGGATCAGCGCGTGCGTCTCAGAGCGCAGAGGGTCACAGAGCCGTCCGCTGTTCATCAGGTAACTAGTGCCGGTGTGCAATACTGTTTAGTGCCTAGTACAGATGTATAACTGATACTAATGCAATGACAAATGTGTTACACGTGCAGATAGAACTTTTCCATCACGAGACTAGCTCTTTGGGAACGTGGTCTACAGTGACGTAAAGAAATGTACTGATCGATTTGAGGTAGAAATCAGCAAAAACGTGAATGCACTAGAAAGAGAACATTTCTCTGGTTGGTACATTTACAAACTCGCCCTGCACATTACCAGGCTGTACCCTTTCTGTAAATATGATTACGCATGCACGCACTCCAGCCGGACTACGGCCCTCTGTCTCTTCACAGATGTGGACACCCATCAAAGCGCTCTTCCCGGGACAGGAGAGCCCTCCACAGCGGTATAGACCCTTCTGAAGTCAGGAGGCCAGTGTTTGCTTCAGAGATTACATTACCACACTTATAGTCTGGCAGCCTGCTCCCACCTCCTGAGGTGAGGCCACTTCTGCTGATGCTGCAGGTCTGGCACAGGCCTGTGGAACTGCACGGTGAGTCCTCTTTCTCTGTGGCATGGGGAGAATGTTGACTCAGATGGGACGTGTAAACAGAAGTGGGGTGAAGCCATGTGGGTGCTCTATTGGCATGTAGGACAGGCCCAGTGGATTAGGCTAATGTCCGTCCAGGAGGGGGGTGCTGCATAGCTGGCTTTCCCTTGACAGGAGGTGATGGATTAGGGCTTTGTCAGGACCCATGTCTTGCCCAAGGGACCCAGCGATGAGAGAATATCAGGGCCCAAGGGCAGCACAATCCCAGGATCAGCTACATGTTGACAAGGGATTATCCCCCTTTTTGGTGTGCTCATGCAAAGTTTTGCAGCAGTGAGGTAGCAAGTACAAGGTACGATGTGAGACATCTTTAGATGCTGACAGCTTGTGAGGGTTTGTGACAGATGACGCTTGTTGTCACAGGTGAAATAGTACTTATCATGACACTGTAGCTTCTAATGTGAAAACCAGCACTTGTGTTTTGCAAAAAATACTAGCCAATCTCATTTTAATTTTTTTGCATAAACACAAAGGAGGACAATTGTAAATTTGAAAGGGAACTATACATTAAAGTGTAAAATGACTTATATATGAAAATGTATGTCTTTTTTTCTTTGACTACTGATTTAACAACAACCATAAATCCTCGCTCAAGTGAAGATAGAGTTGCAGTGAGTGCTGGCGATTGCACAACTCGTTGGAAGTGGTGTGGCAGATCTCACCCACATTTTACTCCATTGCTCATAATGTGGAAAGCAGATTGTGTATTTTTATGGTTTCCCTTTGAAATCCGGCTCACTTGACCCCTCCCTCCCCCATCTGTGATTTTACTGCATGCTCTGGTTTATTTCTGGAAACCTCTTTTTCTCCTCAGCTTGTTTAAGACGCCTGTCAAAGTGTGCCTCTGTTTACTTTTGCCGTTTGGGACAAACATTTAAGTGAGGTGATTAGGGATTTGGAGATCTCCACTAGTCAAACACAAACAACTACTTGATAAAATCCTGCCAGACCTAAAGTAACAGTAAGTTACTTTAGCAGTAAGTAGCAGTTAACAACACTAGTGATTTGCACTGTATCAGTGTTTAGGAATAATTTGAAAATTAGCAAAAAGAAGCCAGCAACATGTCATGTCCTGTTAAAATACAGTTTTTACAATTGTTGTATTGGACAACAAGTAAAAGCTGAAATTTTAGTAGCTAGCTTTGTGTTACACTTTTGCTTTTCAAAGAAATCTGGCTTGTTTTAGCAGCCAAGTGTACTTACTTAGACCCAAAATGCCATTTAACATTTGCAGAAAGACACTAAAGTCATAAAACGGACACTACACTAGTGCCTTTTAAAGGTTTAACAAAATAGTAACTTTTTTTTTTTTTTTTAACTTTCAGTACACTTTCAGTACAACTTATGTAAATGGAAGCTTCCATGTACACTCTGTCTGTAGTGCATAGTTCTCATAGCCTTTATTAGCTTACATGTTGCGCTGAAAGCAGGGGAAGGAGGGGGTGAAGTGAGACGTGACTGTGAGATAGTGACTGACATGTGGCGGTGCGGCGCTGATCCATCTCCTGACGAACTTGTCGCCTCACCACGCTCCTTGTGTCAGGGCCTGGCAGGCTCGGAGTGTCAGGGCCTGGCAGGCACGGAGTGTCAGGGCCTGGCAGGCTCAGTGTCCGTGTGGGCGGCCTCCTGACACACGCTCGCTCCCTCCGTCTGGGCTCACATACACACACCCACACACCCACATTATGACGCTCATAAAGGGCCACAGGGACCTGCACCTAACCCAGGCAGATCAGGAGCAAAACACTCAAAACTATGTGAGCCACCCTCTACTCAGGACAGGTCGAAATCCAAAATTTTTGTTCAACTGCATGGACCATTACCTTGTTTCTTTATTATTATTTTTTTTATTCAGAAACTACTCATGCAAAGACTCTCATGTTAAAATATTATTTTACAACCCTGGGTTCAATGTCATCACTAACACTGCATCATTATTTAACTTTGCTAATTTAAAAACAAATAATAAAAAGACATTTACCTAAATGTTTGTTTTTACATTTTTTTTCCATTGAGGACAGTTTCGGTATAACTGGTTTAATCCTGGGATAATGTAATAACACAGACCTAGGAACAGCCTAAAATTTTGGGTTATAATTTGTCTGAGATTAACACTTTAACTCTGAGTATGAGCTGCTTGTTTTGAACAGGCGTCACTTATGAACGTCATTCTGTAATCGCTGCTGTGTCAGTTTTGACTGTGACAATGCTGATGGAAAAGGGGATATTGATCTATTGGCATAACCACATGGTTTCTGTTGCTCCATTGTTAAATCCTCACTTCTGAGAATAGAGTTCATATTATGGACTGCACTTCTCACTGGCCAGGTTGGCGGAAAAGTGGCACAGTTTGGCATGAATTTGAAATGTCTGTAGTGTCAGTTGTGGAGCTGGAAAAAGGCAGCAGCATCCGTACTCGAGCCGTTGTTTTTGCTGCAAATTGCATTACTAGGACTGCATAAATTCAGTGGGAAATTGTCATTCATATTCACTAGCCGTGTGTCTTCACATAACAGATGTCCATTTGCCGACACACTACATATTCATCCAGTGCATTCCTGCAGGTGTGTATCTCTTCATGTGATGCAGACACACAGCATGAGGACAGAGGGAAAAGGGGGAGGGAGCCCTGGTCTTTAGAGACAAAAGCCCCCCTTGGATGCTCTCTGTGGGTATAGGTGGAGGGCATTTAAAGAACTTTCAGTCTTAACCAGGACCCCCCAAAGACACCCCCAAATTCTGGGGATGACTACCTGCCCAGGAGCCCATCTCGGCCCATCTGTCCCTCTTAGCATCCTTCTCTTCACCGCTGCTTCCACCCACGCACAAGCACACCCCAGTGGTTGATTGCTGAGTTGGCAACTTCATGCTGACAGTGCAGAAAGCCAGGGGTGGGGGGTACGTGGGTGTGTGTAAGAGGGTGTATAGTAGGAGGCTGTGGGCTTCTGTTGAATCTGGGCGAGTGGGACGAGTGAGTTCGGAGGATGAGTGGGCTTTCAGAGGAGGTGATGGATGTGTTTGTGTAGGTGTTTGTGTGAGTGGACAAATACTTGTGTAGGAGGAATTCAGTGGGTGTTTGTGGGTGCTACTGCATTGTGGGTGTGGACCTGTAAAATCTATTCTTATTCATTGTTTCAAAAATAGATGGCTCCAAAAAACAAGCAAGTGCACAACCTCTGTAGATTTGAGTATGTATTGACTTTTAGATTATTTTACAGGTATTTTGTGTCTTTAGCTAAAATCATATTGATATTATAGTTAATGCAATACTTAATTACATGTAAACCAATTAATTAAACATCCTATTTTATCCTAAATAGCTTTAGAGAGACTTGAGACACTAGTTATCTTATCATACAGCTGTACAATATCGAGTACAAAGAAACATTGTCTCATGAATGGCATATGAGTATTTCTCACTCCCTTTATGACAAATGTCTCAGTCTTTTCACAGAAACTTGCTGAATAAACCTGGTTGTCCAGCAGTGAGAACCCTGTTCTCTCTCGCAGTGGGACGAGTTGGCTAAACGTGTTCTGGCAGACAGGCACACCGCCGGCTGCCTCCATGAGGCCTGCGGGCGTGGGAGCAAGCGGCTCTGATAATAAGCAGCGTTTGGCCCGGCTAACCTCCACAGGCTTGGCTTGGACGAGTTGTCTCTTACTCCCAGCCTTGTTTTCTCTCCTTTTTCTCTGTCAGCAAAGGAGTGACTGAAGGGGAGGTCAGCCAGGGAGAGGCCCGCAGCTGCGCCTCTGAGCTTCTACACTGTTTATTTGGGCAGGCCCAACCAAAATAAGCTCCAGCCAGCCATTGCTCCTGAGAACTGAGGCCACCGGAGCGGCGCGTTTCATCCCAAGAACAGGGAAAGTGCTTTGACCATAAAAGCAGCTCACAGTACAGTTACCACACAACAGCTGTTCAGTCTGTAGGGAGGAAGTGAGCCACAGATGTGAGCGGGATGGTCAGGTTCCCACACCTACTCCTGACGTACTTCTGACATGTGCTCAGCTTCAGTCAGCCTCTTTGTTCAGCATAAATCAAAACCAAGTGTAGTAACAGGACACAGGGTTAGACACTGGAATCTGCTGTATTTCACGTGGTTTTAGTCAGTATTTCTATTGTAATCATTGGCTTTTTCTTTATGATCCTTGTTAGCCCAAAGACAAACAGTCATTTTCTGCAGTTAATGTAGTTGTTCTTCTTCATTGAGCTTTTAACACTCATGTGAGCCTAACACTGGCTTTGATGTTGGTCATGTCCTCTTGTTATCAGTCAGGTGGTCTTTATGGTGGCCAGGGGGGTATTATTTCTGAAAAACACAAAGCAATTAAGTTTTACTCATCACTTTGTTACGCCCCTCCCTTACTAATGTGTAAAAGGTCACCTGGCGAGTGCAGAGGTGCACAGGTGTGCCCCAGGTCAGACTCCCCACCTCACAGCCCCTCTAGCCGTCACTTAACTCTGCATGCTCTGCCTTCTCTCATCTGTTCCGAGCTGTAAAAGTTGACAGAGTAACTAGCTGCCTTGCTTATCTTGTCTTTACCGCCCATCCCGCCCACTGCATCCACATTGCTAAAATTGCAATGTTGCTCAACTCCAAAACCTCAACTTTGTTTAACCTCTGTTTTGTGACCTCTCTCTAACCCCTGAACATTTCTGATGACATCTTTCTGTCGCCAACTTCCACCCCCGTTTTTTGGGAGATGCCATCGGTCAGCACCCAAGTTAAAAGCCCTGGATGTGTTTGGCTTGTGATACCTCTGCTGGCCAGGGACACGTGAGGCTAATAGGCAAAGCAGGTGGTCTGGGTTCTGGGAGGAGAAGTTGTCTGTCTAGGTTTACTGCATGAACTCAAGGAGCTTTGAACTAAACCAGAAGTAATACATAAGCAATTTTTGTGTTTTTGAAAGTTACTCAATATTGCAAAAAAAAAAAAAAAAAAGTCAAATCTAGCAGAGTTAATCACAAAAGCAGTTATAACCCAAACTGTGGGGAAAAAAGTAAAATCTTAATTGTAAATGGTTAGAATTTTATGAAGCACTTCTCCACCTTTAAGGCACTCAAAGCACTTTACATCCACTCACCCATTCACACACACATTAATACACCAGTGTCTATAGGCAAGTGTCTCGCCCAACAACACAACAACAGTATTCATCCGTGGAAGCTGGAGTCGCACCGCCAACCCGTGGGTCAATGGATCTGACCACTCTACCAATTATATTTTATGTCAAGAGCAGGATTCAAACCCTCCAACCTTGGGATCAGTGGCCAAACAGTCTACTTTTCTGTCGCCCCTCCCTCCATGTCCTCTTATTATCTTACTTATCTATTTTTTTGTCCAAAATATTGTCTATCCCTAGAGCCTTTAGATACAGATATTAGATATTGATTCTTTTCTGGAAACTACAGATGTAAGCACACTGTATCTGCCACATGTCTTCCTGCCAACAGGATGCTCCCATCTCCTGAGGGGGTCTTAATTCGTAACAATTACCACCAGCATCCTCTGAATTTAAATTGCAAAAATATAGACCGCCCTATGCTACTCCTTAACATAACAGCCCTCCCTTCCCTCCGCTCCTAGGACACATCACTCTGAGTCTGACAGCCAGTGGGTGACTCCTGACAGCTCACATTGATCTCTTGGCTGGGAAAGAAGGAGCTTTGACAATGGAGAACATGTGTCCATTTTGGGGCAAGCCTTAACTTGTCTGACCCCCTCATGTGGGATACACGCACACAAATGCCACCCTTAAGTTCAAAACATATTCGAACTGGAATTGTAAGATTTTTGGCTTGACTTGCAAGAACAAAAGTTTGACATGTTTTTCATCTACATTTGAATAAAAACATTTGTCTTTCATTGGGCAGCACAGCTCGCTCAGTAGATGCTGGATTAGATCATTGGATTTCCTTTAAGGCGCCTTTGTAAAGAACGTTATTGCCTGTATGTGATTAGGTAGTGCTGTTGCTTCCATGTGAGCGTCAAATAAGCCTAGCCAACTTCTTTGATACAGGGTATGAAAAGACGAATCCTTTTACTGTCTTTTGAAACGGCTCAATGTGTTTTCAGTAATTAGATGGATTATAATCAGGGATATGAAGTAATATTTTGGCAGCAGGGTTTTTATTTGATTATTTCAGGCCTTCTTGGATAATATGCTAAAGCAAAAGTTGGGGTGTAGTTTTAGACCTGTCTCTGTTGAGGTTTTCGCGATCTCAATCAAAATCTCAACTTTAATGGTGGCAAAGGGCAAAGACTACAACTATTTTAAGATATACTATGTCCACTGCCACAAAATGTTGGTGTTTTTTAAAACTTTGTATAAAAACAGCTATCCCTGTAATTTAGACTTCTACTGGGGTGTTTGTAATGCAGTGATTCTTAATTGGATGAGCACTGAATACTTTTTAGTACCCTCACATTTGAATAAATTGCAAGCCTTTTGGCAATTGCATTTATTAGTAAAAATCACACGTATTATCTACTGTGTATATATATATATGGCAAGATTGTCTCCAAAACTCACACCAGCTGTATTTTCAACTTAACTTGATAATATTGAAACTAATTGATCTCTCCAAAAAACAATTCTAAATGTACAATATTGTTTAAAAAAAAACAAAAAAAACAAGAGCTACAATAAACAAATGGCAGAATGAAAAATCTCCATAGTTAGTTTGTCTCTATAATCAGTTATAAGTTATTTATTCAACCCTGTACAGCCCAAATGTAATTGTAGTTCATAAAAATAACAAAAGATTTCCCACTAGAAGAATAAGTACAAACGATAAATATTGACCCTCAAAAGTTACTGTTACTCTTCTGTCCTCAGTAATGATCATAACAGGCCTAGGCTACACTTAATATTACATTTCATCATCAGGTTGAGAACTTTTGAGTGAATTATAGCCTTAAAGGGTTTTCAGTAGCTCAGTTGGAGTGTTTGTCCACTGATCCAGAAGGTTTGTGGTTCAAATCCTGCTCTCAACATAAACATCATTGGCTGAGCAGTCAGATCCACTGACCCACAGGTTGGCGGTGTGATCCCAGCTCTCACAGATGACTGCTGGTGTTGTTTCCTTGGGCAAGACATTCAACCCATCTCGCCCCCAGTGTCTGTGTACACTGGTGTATGTATGAACGTGTGTGTGAATAAGTGCTTTGAGTGCCTTGAAGGTGGAAGGCGCTGTATAAAAATGTGACCATTTATCTTATATCCGCATAAAAGTAGTTATAGAGACAGTTTACAAGGCTGTGATGGAAACGTAAAGCCCTCTGCACCAGTTTTGGAGATTGCACTTCTGTAACTCCAGTTTGTGCCTGGGCTTCTGAAAGGAAAGGTATTTATCACTCCTCACTTTTGACATGTAGCCTACACATACTTACAACAGCAGGGTGAACTGGGTCAGACCTGCTCACCAGTGTTGACGTCTGTGAAGTACCTGTTAAAATACTTGCTCAATGCTTCTGGATGGAAGGCGATGAAGTCAAGGCTACGATTCAACACACTGTGTCCACAAACTACTGTAAATGTGTCAGTTAGAGAAAACAGCTGCACTTTTGTTGTCATTTAGCTTCTTTTTATGTACAGCATAATAAAACAGAGGACAGTTCTGTGCTACTAGAGTTGAAGTCGACTACAGAAATTCTTGGTTGACTAAAAACATGCCCAGTGCATTGAGTAGTTTAATAAAAGGAGCGTGGCAGGGTGCTGGCAAAAGTTCTCTCCATGGTCATATAACTGAACCAAACTGAACTCACAAGATCACTAAAAGGAGTTTATGCAAAAACAACCATTTTTAGAGAAATACTAGTAAATATCATCTTCATATGCCAAAGCTGAGATTAAACTCACTATTCATCACTTCAGGCCCTCTCCTTTCTGCTGCTTTCTGCCGACTAAACATCTAAAGGCATAGATCCCTAACTAACCACGCAACCAGGGCTGTACTCAACACAACAATATATCATGACAGATCTCTTGGTGTGCACGAATCGATACGAGATGCTTTTTTTTGATACTTTTAATCAATGTTACTTCATTAGAAACGGACGTTTGTATACATACATGTTTCTATCGGCTGAATAGTGCATTATGGGTTAAACTGCTGAGCTCAATTTTCTTTTTGTAACTAACCAACAAAATAACCTACTACCCAGCCAACTAACTAACCAACTGACCAACTAACTAACCAACCAACTAATCAACCAACCAACTAAATAACAAAGTAAATAAGAAACTGACCAACCAGCCAACTAAATAACCAACTAACCAACCAACCAACCTATTAGCCAACCAACTAAATAACCAACTAACCATTAACCAACCAAACAACCAACCAATCAATCAACCAACCAATCAATCAACTAACCAAACAACCAACCAGTCAATCAACTAACCAACTAAATAACCAACTATCCAACCAACCAACTAATCAACCAACCAACTAAACCACAAAGTAAATAAGAAACTGACCAACCACCCAACTAAATGAACCAACTAACCATTCCAACCAACCAAACAACCAACCAATCAATCAACCAACCAACCAATCAATCAACTAACCAAACAACCAACCAGTCAATCAACTAACCAACTAAATAACCAACTATCCAACCAACCAACTAATCAACCAATCAGCCAACCAGCCAACTAAATAACCGACTAACCAAACCAACCAATTAACCAACCAACCAACCAACTAACCAACCAACCAACCAACCAAGTAACAACCAACCAAACAATCAATCAATCAACTAACCAACCCATCAGCCAACCAACTATCCAACCAACCTATTCACTAACCAACTAAATAACCAACTAACCAACCAAGTAAATAACCAGCTATCCAACAACAACCAACTAACCAACCAATCAGCCAACCAGCTGACTACCTACCTCACTAACATGTATTACCATAGTTAAGACTGCATTAATTGACGACATGGCTCTTTGCGTCACAGCGGTCTGAAGTGTGGAGCATGTGAGCGTGTGTGAAGATGACAGTGTTCTAGCGTTCAGCAGGAGTCCACAGGGTGCTCCATAAATCTCAGATCTGATTCATGTTTCACAGCTTGGATCATCCACAAATCAGCATGTGCTCAGGGCACCCGTTTGTGTCGGAGAGGTTACTAAAAAATCCTAACATTGATGCTTTCGGTTTGGCTCACAGCATGTTCAGTCATGTGTTTTTTCTACATTACTTCATTAAATACTGTTCACATCATTAAAATTAATAAATTTAAGATTAAGACTATTTAAAAAAAAACGTGTCAAATGAAAAAGGGTATACAAAAAATATTTATAATTACAGTTGTTTTTGAAATATTCAAAATTAGAATAGCAAGTATACTCTCTATAATAAAAAAAATAAATAAATAAATAAAAAGAATCCAAAAAGATCGGGATAAAAATTTAAAGAACAGTGTCTTACAGTGTGATCTGAAGGATATACTGATACTTCTGCTATATTGTGTTTAATTTTACAGTAAATTCAAATTTTGTGGGAGATTTTAAGCTCAACCAAGACATATACTGGCAAAATTTGGCTCATTTCTGATGGACTAACTAACATCAAGACGCAAAATAAATACTGAGGTTTTTATTTTTGTCAGTCGCCCATCCCATATATACTTCATACACTCTTGCACTTAACATTTAACATTTAACTAATGCATGGAAATAATATGATTTCATAGTTTGACACTGAAGTTGCTTGTACTCAGTGTGTTTCTGTTGCGTGTTCTCTGTACATATGGACAGATGGCAGGCATAGTGCTTGTACTTCCTGTAGCTGCTCAGGGGTGACGGGCTGGAGAGGCATTCTCCAGATCCTCTCTTCCATGGATAAACAGAGAGTTCTTCACTTTTCTACTTTTACCTGAACGTTCTGCTCTGGTTTGCGCCTGTACTTGCTTTGATGTGGGCTCCGTAAGGTCAGCCCCTCCACGGCTCAGTTTTGACCCGGTGTGCCGCGCTGAATGGTTTCCCCTGTCTATGGTTCCTCTTGGGGAAATAACACACACAGTCTCTATAACAGAGCCTCTTGTTGTTGGTCCGTGTGAAGGCATTCCCACCTGTGACTGAGGTCGTGTGTATCAGCCTCTCCAGCTGTAGATCTAATGTCACCTGGGGCCTGCTGACTGGGAAGCACTGTCTAATATGATCCACATGTGTTATATCCTGTCTGAGGCGGGCCGGGTGTGGGAGGGAGGTGTGTGTGACAACGGGACAGCTGCAGAGCGCTAACCACTTTATGATCTTTCAGACTACGAGGTTAAAGGCTGTGCTGTTAATCAAATTTAAAGTTGTGATTTCTATAAGATATAAGAGAACAATTATTACTACATTCAGTTACAAAAATGTTGTTATCTTGTTCTGACCACAAATCCACAGGCTTTTAAAACAAAACTGTAGCAAAACATTACAGATAAAATATATTAGGAGTAACTTTCTCTACATTTTAATGTTGACATTATAGAAGTATTTTTTTAAATAATGATAATTATGATTTTTGTCATGATCAAGCAGTAATAGCAGTGTGACTTGTGTAATTATGGCTTAGGCTTTAGACGTAATTGTTGGCTGGCTTTGATGCCTTTCTTACACTTGTTGTGGTGTGTATTTTATGTTTTTGCTTTTCTATATAATTCCATTTAAATCTGCTTTACCAGTTTGCCTTGGATTTGTCTATAAAGTTTGAAACAGGCAGTGTAAAAGTTAGAATGTATGCCATAGAGACCTGGCTATTAACTTCTCCTTTATCTCTAATTAACTCTCTGGTGGTTACTGACTGACCCTGTTACACCTGGGCGGATATACCTCCACTTTTAGTAGCCCCAAAGAGGGATAACTGCTCTTTTGATTTAAATCCACCTCAATTCTCCAACTTAACTACTATGGAAAGAGTTTAGACAACCCACACTCCGACAGTGTGCTCTGCTTATTTCAGGAGTTAAGAGCACATTATTGTGTCCTCAGGGAGTGACGTGCTAATACCAGCTTGACTACCTTGGATTGACTTCATATCCCCCCCTCAGCCTCCAAAATAACCTCGCTTTGAGGTTGGAAATTAATTACCAATTTGCAAAGTCCATAACTTTATCTGAAGCTCTATCTTAAGCTGTAATCTGAAGTGTTGTGCCAATTTAGACCAGTGATAATATAACTTTACAGTTAATTAGGGAATGGTACCTGGCCAATTAAGGAAATAATTGGAAAAGGAATGAGTCCTGACTTTCCTGATAAATCCTGAAAAGAATCCACATAATAAGGACCTTTCACATGTGCTCGTAATTAGTGAATTCTCTTTTGTCTGAAGTCTCACTGTTCTTACTCTGAAATTATTGGGAGGACCATGCCCCTTATCCTTGATAAAGGACTGAAGTAGCCGTCCTGCCTGTGGTGATTAAAAGGGCTCGTGTGCTTTGCGGAGCCACATGCCGCGCTTGTGCAGAGCCCTGGTCTCCTGAGGAGAGGTTAAAGACGAGGATCAGCACCTCCCTGGGAGCTGCTGCCACCGTGTCATCCATCCTGGAGCCTAATCAAGTTATCATATCAACAAATCTCCCATCAGGGGCCCCTCGGCTGACATCACCAAAGACACCCACAGGAGGGCAACAAATTTAGAGCAGCAGGACGTTGCTAAGAGAAGTGCTCAGGCACCTGTAAAGGTCTCTGGGCTGCCCACGGAAAGGGCACTCCCGCTGGGCATCGCAGTGTTCTTTGGCCCCCGGTCAGGCGTCAAGCACAAGAGCAGCATAGCAGCCGCCATAGTTAACCATCCTTACAATAGGACAAGGAGACAATAGAAGCACTATATCATCAAGACTGTCAATAAATTTAAAGGCAACCCACAAACAATTAGTTGAAAGGGCAGAGGGGTTTCATGGACATCACACCCAGCTCTGCAGGCCATTGGAGACAACCTGTCCACCCACGTGTAAGTGGCAGCTGGTCATTCTGTCCAGAGGATACTTCATAGACTTCTGCGGATCATGGGCTGACCTCTAAATGCAGCCCTCCAAAATACACCACATGCTGGGCTATTCCCGCAGTCACACGATGGTTTATTACTTGTTGAATCTGGGGTAAGTTTGTCTTTGTGTCTTTTGAGACCCCACTTGGTGCTACGCTCTACATATCAACCAGCTGTTTTCTGTATGTTATATGATGTCATTTGAAACTGTGATTAGTAAATGAACCTGTTCTCTATTTTACTAATGATATTTGACTAAAAGTCTTGGTTGCTAGTGTAGACTTAAAAGAATCATCATTTGATTTGATTATAATCATATTGATCTGCCTATGCGTCATATATCCCCAGTCCCCAAAACAGATCTATGATTTGAATGAGTATGAAGGGCATATGTTCACAATAGCCCGACAAACGGCTCTTGGGTCAATCAGGGCTCAACATTTTTCAACTAAGTGAGTCTAAACATTTCATTTTGATGGAATTACTTAAAAACGTTGGCAAGAGCTGGTTTGTGAATAGATGACAGATCAAACTCTTCTTCATTTGGCAACAACAACTTTTTAGACCACATTTCTAAAACTGATCAAGGATCAGGTTTTATTCATTAGTAGTTCTCTGCCAAACATGCTTTAAAATTCCAGAAATATGTTGTATAAAAGAATTGTATTGCATTAGCAATTATTAATTAAGTGTGTAGCTTGCCCATATTGTGGCTTTAAAGAAACAAAAACCTTAAGTACAGCCTCTTAGCATTCAATCAGTCTACTGCAGCTATAAATCTTATTTGGCTACTCTCCACCGCTGACCACCTCAACCCATTGGCCAGGATTCCGGCCTGTGTCCGGCCAGGCCCTGACCCGTGAACCTTGGCCGGAGCCCTTGGGCCAATGGGGCGAGGCCATCC
This sequence comes from Periophthalmus modestus, assembly GCA_019594935.1. Lineage (NCBI taxonomy): Eukaryota > Metazoa > Chordata > Actinopteri > Gobiiformes > Gobiidae > Periophthalmus > Periophthalmus modestus. The sequence continues at coordinate 7,174,072 of JAIEZT010000007.1, read as the reverse complement.
CAGCTACGACCCCGGCAGCTAGGGCTACCTGCTGCTCAGGCATAAAGCAATTGGACACAGCTATCAGAATGATGGAGCACAACAAATTCTCCACGCTGACCACTCCAATGGCTACTGACCACTCTGGCCAGTTTTGGCAAAATGGTTCTATTGATATTTCAGCACAGATGCCTTTTTGTTTTTTCCTCACCATCCATAATGTGTTAAGTTAAAAGTGCAGCAATTTGAGCACTGAAAGAAGCTCGCTTTTTTAAATGAGGGTGTGTCAGGAAGCCCATTTGTGCTTGTCAATCACTACGTTTACATACACAACCAGGGGAAAAAATAATGACCTAATCCGATCATATACATAATTAGATTAGATTGGAGGGGGATCACATTTCAAATTTCCAAATAGAATAATCACATCTGGACTATTCCAATACTCAGAGCACTGTGGCATGTATATGGTGCACACCAATCACACCTGAAGAGGCATTCAACTGCACAGGGCAAGAAACAGCCCTGGCAAATATTAGACATGTGTTTAGAAATGTCATAGTTGAAAATGATTGTCCCTCCACTGCACTGCACTTTTTTTTTAAATGCTTTGGTCTACTATGTTGAAAGAGAAAGCAAAAACTCCCAGAGCTGTGATGTGATTAATTGTGTTGTGGAGAGGAAATTACTTGAAAACAGGGGATGGCATGTCTAAAAATCAAAGACAAAATGAATACGTTGACGCTTATCGATCTATATTTGCAAAAGAGTGACTATACTATATCAGCTGTTTTTATTAGTAATTATAGCTACAAAGTTTCAGCACTAAAGTGGCCCTGGATGTCTCTTAGGCCCCTTGCATAGTGGACCCAGCTTTTGGACCCAGGTGTAGATTTGGACAAGATTGGTCTAACCGATTCTCTAGAGGAAAAGGGTGAAAATCTGGAGTTCCCAATGCATGCAAACATAGTGGATGCTGTCAGAGTCTGAGGTTTTGTCCTCTTAAACCCTTAGAACAGTTCCTTTCAATTACATCCATTTACACATTTGCAATGATCCTGGCCTCGGGTTTTATCAGTTCATTTACATCAGGTATGAGGTTGTTGGCCCAAAGTCAAGCTCCTGCTGTCATTTCCTGATTGAGCTTCTCTGTTTTGTTAATGGCACGAGGTTCACACTGCTCAGATAATTACTAACGTTAGCCCAGACTAAGAAAGACTCTGCTGGATCTCAACCACATGAGTCCTGCACTGCTGTCAGGACTAAAAGGAAGTCCTGCGCTCCCCTGCTTGGCTCTGCGTAAACTAAAGGTATTTTGAGGTATTGAGAGCATTCATTCAGGTGTCCTCCCCCCAAAACAAGCGCACTCACCTGAAGGACACCCCTCCAAACCAGCACAATCAGGATCACTCATGCCCCATGGAGTTTAACTGCAGACAAATGCACCCAGCTGACAGGAAGCTTAGGTATAAGTCCAGTTCTACGCTCATATGTAATGACAAACTACCTTATGTTATAGATTTTACTGCCATTTTGAATAAGTTGTACTTGTGTTGTGAAATGAAATTGAATGCACTGACAAATTGTTAGAATCATTACAGAACTAAAATTCTTTGGGATATTTATGAGATGAAAACCTGTTTAGGAAGGTAATGGATCATGTAGATACTGGCATTGTAAAGCAGGTATATGGGTTAAGTGTTGCTTATCAGAATATTATCATTAACAAGATGTTTGTATCAATCTAATGCACTTTCCTTTTTGATTAATCTTTAACTTAATTTTAAATAAATTATTTCCTGATGATTTAACTCTTAAGTATACAGTCAAAAGTCATAGGATTTTTTTCATTTCTGAGTTAAAGTAATGAATAAAATCCCTTTGGCACAAAAATGCGGTTTCTGCTAAAGTTCATGGGGTGACCAAAGTATGAAATTAGCCATTGTGGTATTTTTCTATAACCTCGGGGTTTGGTTCAAAGCTCATTCAGTGTGGGCCAGTAGATCCCATTACTCATCTCTACTGAAGTTTAGTTTGGGGTCTTGACACTTTGGAAAAGGCTGAAGGCTCAGTACAATGTCCACTATGTCCTTTGCTGTGGACTCTGGACTCCCGGCTGGACTCAGGAGGTGGGCGTGGTATTTTGTCCTAACAGGCAAAGCTCCACTGACACTCTGATTGCTGCATCTGCCTGCTTTTGTCAACAGTGGAGAATTTAATACAAGAATTGAGCGGCAAACGTTCAGGGCGACCCAAGCAAGACAAAGATTGATGGTAGGAGGGTCACAGGTTCCCTTTGGCCAACTAGTCCAGCTTCTTATCTCTGACTCTCTCTGGCCAATTGATTTGATCTGGGGCATTAGTCATCAACTAAACTAAGGTCAGCGCTTTCTTCTCGAACCTTGGCCCACGGGCAAGGCATTGTCAGCCTTCATGTATGTGCCACTGTATGGAGATGGATGGACTGCTCACAGAAATATGTTGCCACTGGCCAACTACGCCCGAAGAGATACAGAGGTCATCTTGAAGTGAGAGTGAAGCTTTTGTAACCACATTTTGAATATACCTTTGAACTGCGTTGCCTTAAAACTGAGCCTTTTTCAGTTTAGAACTAGCTCTGAGAATTACTTCAACTCATAATTCTGTAACATGCTTGGTTAAAATCTCTTCAGAATAACTTACCCGTGGAAGAAAAAATGGCCTTTAACTTTCATACCATCTAGTTCAATGACAAAAGTTGAAGCACTGTTTTGATGTCTCAAATATCCTTTTGCCAGTTATGTTCACCATCAACCAACCTGTGGACTTTTACAAAAGGCACGTGTACTCATTGGATACGTTCACACTTGTACACACATACAACATCATAACTGGGCCTAAACTAGGACTAAACTCAGAACTAAACCAGATCTAGACCAACACTTAACTGGGCTCAAACAAGGACCAAACAGGTGTGAACACAGCCAATAGATTTAAATTGGATTCTTGTGAATTGGGGAGTACTTGTTAGCTTCTTGCTGAAAGTTATTCAGTAATTCCAAGCCCTCTTCTTATTTTGCAAATAAATTGGCTCAGAGTTTTTTTTTTCTTAACAAATGTGAATATCTTTCTCCACTTCATGGTCATCTCATCTCATTAAACAAAAATAGATAAAAGATTATTCAATTAACCTACATAGTATTAAATCATGCATTCCACCAGTGGCTCAAGACTTTGTCCAAAATGTCTAATTAGAACAGTGGGAGTGAACACGTCGTCTTATGGTCTGCCCAGACAGTAGCCATGGTGCCCCGCAGGGTAGCCATTAGAGCGCTGGACAAGGGGAGCCAAAGAGGATGTCTGCACCCCAGGAACCTAATCCGGTACCAGTGGCTCTGCTTTGGGAAGAAAGCTGTTCCCCAGTTCCTGAGCTCCCACAGGTTCTGGCAGGTGCCTCCGTGAGCCTCACAATTAGACTAGGGTTTGGCTACTTTTGTGGCCGAATTAATCTCAAAGAAGCATTAACTTTGGTCACATTAGCTCAAATGGAAAAGTCAGCAGGGCAGCTTTTTCGGCTTGGTTAACTTTATTGTTTCATTTTTGTAGTCACATTATAATCCCGATTTACTCCCCAAGATCTTTTCATACAAGATAAACAGAAAAAAGAGATTGAAAAACTCTGCATGTGCTGACAAATTGGTTAACTCACACAATCAGGCGGTCTTCTATTTTGAGTCAGTGAGTTTGTTGTAAAGGAGCTTTCATAGTTTTGTGATTTAGTCAGGAAGGTGCATAAAAATGTACTAAAATAAAAAAAAAAAGCAATTTTTATAAAAGAAAAAACTAAAAAAAAACAACAAATATGTATTTGTTCACACCAAGTGAAATATCTCAAGTTTTTTGTTTTACAACCAAAGTTCAGTATTACACCACATACATAATTGCATAATAGTCTTAGACTTATTAACTTATTTGAAATAAAATATAGTACCCCATTGTCCGTTTTGCCTGTAAATTATAGCGAAACTCTACTATATGACTCACAACATATAATTTGCAATGTGCTTTCTGACAACATCCATATACAGGTAAATGATCATGCTAATATCAATCTATATCGTGACTGTCCCAGGTTTACTTTACTCGTTAGAGTCTTTCTCCTCATCTCTCTACACAAAAGTGCATCTGGCTAGAGCTATGTACAATTTGCTGCTTCACTTTAAATCTTGATTTTGGAGACAACCCTTTTCTTATCAGTAAGCTCTAAGGTACGGCCTGAGATTGAAATTAATTGTGTGCTAAGCAGAGTGGAATTAATGGCTTGCAGTGAAACCTGTAGTCTTGGCTGGCTTAGCCAGCTCCGATCCCCTGATCCTGCTTGTTACAGGAGCTTGGCCATTGTAGATGGGGAGATGATTGTGTTCTTTCAGCCTCTTGCCGCTGCTTCTTTTGTCTTTTGGGGGAGCGTGAGGATCTCTGCCTTTGTCTGTGCTCACGTTCTTTTCAGCCAGTATCACAGCTGGCTCTTTTAATGCAGTGCGGACATGGGGGACACAGGACCACCCTACCCCCAAGAGGCTTACTGTAAACACAAACCCACACACATTACAATTATCACTAATAATGACAATAGAATATTATGTTTTACTTGGTGTTGAACTTTTCAATGAGGTAGTTCATTTTTTTATGATAGCAATTCTTCAATTACTGTCCAGTGTTACCTAGGTTTACCATCGCTAAAATAATCAATATACTTTTTAATTAATGAAGCATTTGTGCCAGTTCCAAGCTTGGGTAAATAAGGATGTCAAGAATTGACTTTAAATTTCAACATTGTAGTATTATTTTATGGCTTACAAAAATCTTACTTTTGCCAGTTTGATACAAATTTTGTGATGATTGCTATTTTGCCCAACTTTTTCTCTTTCAAGGCTTTCCCTGTGAAACACTTTCACTTCCTTGTCATAATGAAACATCACCTGTTTAACTACAACCCTTGCGTGTGATCTTGTTTCTCTTCCACTCACTACACCTCCTACTATCGTATTTACATTTTGCAATATGAGATGTAGTATAAAAGTCAAACTAAAACTTTAAAGGGCCCATATTGCGCTATTTTCTGATTTATGTTATAATGTTGCTTCCTCATCACAAACAGACCTGGAGTTGCATTTGTTTCATTCACACATGTTCGACACAGAAACCCTGCGTATTTCTCAAACAGAAAACACTCTGTTCCACCTTGTGATGTCATGTGGTAATACAGGAAGTGCTCTACTGTGTTTTTAAACTCCATACACCTTCACTAAATTCATTTGAATAATTTCAGCCCTGGAATTGCCAATCTTTACTGAACCGCAGGTAAAAGGTAACTGTTAACTTGAAAACTACCACTTCATGACATCGCAATTTACAAATGTACCAGGTCGCTGTGTCCCTCCTCAGCATGTGTTGTCTAGCCATCTGCTCGCTTTAAATGTGCCGACTCATTGAGCTTCACAAACACTACTACTATACGGCCGGACAATTACCCTAAACAGCTTAGTAATGGTTTTATGGTGTCTAGAATGACGGCCTGCAAAATAAAACTACAGGATGCCCACAAAAACCTTACATGGCTGTAAATATGTATTAACCAGAAAATGGGCCTTGTGTGGGATCATTTAGACGAGACAAAGACTGCCCTGCTAACAAAGAGAAGCGCAGGAGAAAGAGGGGATTCTACTTAGCTAATGACTTGCCCCATACAAATGTAAAGATGAGGGTGTTTAGGAGAAGCAGTTGTCCCCGATAGACTGTAAAGTTTGGAGCTCTGGAAAACTATGCCCACTGTCTATTGTCGTCATGCTAATTCACTTCAGTAATATCTCCAAGGGCCTTTATGGGGGACTTACGTGGAGGGGCGCTGGGTAAGAGGGAGATGGTGGTATAAACTGGACTCTTTAAGTGTCCACTCTGAAGGAATTTCATTGAAAAGCACTCCTTTAAAATCAAACTCGGGAGTAGTCTTTTACCTTAGGGTCCTTAAGCATCAAGTGCCACCTCACTCCATGTTATAGTTGTGTGAGTTGTAGCCATTAGAAGGAGGTAAAAGGGAATCCCTTGTGTCAAATGAGCAACTTGGAGAGATTCGACATAGAATAGTAACTCAAAATGTGTGTTTTATTACATCAAGAACATACCTGCTGGAAAGTGCAATACATGCTTGTAGAGTCAGTACTATTACCTCTAATGCTACTTTAGTAATACTTAAGCCACCTATTATTGCGTATACTTACTGTTCTTATACCAATTTACTTGTTCACGCTTCCTTGGAGTTTCAGTGCTACTAATATTGTCACTGGAGCCACAATTACTTTTGAAATATTCCCAATAACTTTAAAAATGTGTTCCTTTATAAATCTGTAATTTATGTTTGCATGGTCAAGTTTTTTTCCAACATAACTACTGTATAGTAACAACAGAATGAGTTTGTAAAAAGAAAGCACGGTAATGCGTTAAAGTTGAGTAGAAAATCTGTATTGTCGGAAAATCAAAAGTACACTGAAACCAAACCATTGTGTACAGTACTATACAAATCCTGTCAGTTAAATATCCCCGTCTGGGTTCAAATTGCTTCATTACCACATCTTAAATGTTTAAATTGGGGGGATATCAGTGTTTTTTGTGTTGGCAAAGATGAGGACTTGAAGATTATTCCGCCGATTGAAATGTAAAACAGCTATTGCAATTACCCATAACCTCAGCGCGAACCTAGCCTGAAACAATGCAACTAGTTTCAAAGGCTGTGAGGCAGACGCATCCCTGAGAGGCATGGCAAGATAACAACAAAGAATCATTAAAGGTAAAGGGAAGGGAAGAGATACGTTTTTCATCTTTTCCTTTGGCAGTCGTGGCAATCGAGCCGCCCCTTTAAACAACACCTTTTGAGTGAGTATGAGACTGTTTAAGATTAATTATGTGGAGCGGCTTTGGTTAGTTCTTTTTTGTAAACAGTTCATTACAAAACACGGCGTATTCATTCTTTGGAGATGTGTTGTGTTTCAGAATAAAGTGCTAATTGAAAGCAGTTTTCTCATTTTAGGTCACTGTCCTACAGTTGTCTTCATCAGAGGTTCTTTAACATGCTACAGATTACAAATGCAATGTTTTCTTAAAGCAGACTCGTTATTTTAACTATTTACCTTAGTCTTAATTTGGTCAAACCCTTTTAAACTCTTTATTATTTTTATTCTAGATAACACAATGCCCTATAGTACAATAAAATACCCCAGAACAGAACTAAAATATAGATACATTTTTTAGAAGTTCACTTGTGTACTTTATACATATTTACCCATTTTAATATTATTTTGTGACATTCATTTAAACGTATTATTATTTTTCAATGCTGATACCGCTTGTTTAAAATCTTAACTTACTACAAACTCACCAAGGGTCCTTTTTCTAACCATAAACCTATAAGAGAGTAGTGTAGTCATGTTTTGTGTAGCGCTAAAGCAAATTCTAGTTCAAATAAAGCTTTATGCGTATTCTTTGGGCAGAGGCTTGGCCAAAACAAAATATGGGCCTGTGCGGGAGATTTAAAGCCAGTAACTGAAATGCTACAAAGAGCAAATATCGACCAACCGATATATCAGTCTGTGTCTAATTAAAACTGTGATAAACTGTTGATACAAAAATGGCTGAAATAGAAAAATGTAGAGAATCTTAGGTGATATAATCGTTGAACCACTCCTTTTTGAGCTTCCCTGCTGTTTAGAATATGTCATTATGTAAATTACGCTTTTTCCTTGACACATATTCAAGATAAAAATCAATCAACCAATATATTCAGTGTATACCAAATGGTTTTTTTTAGGAACATCACTGCTGTTAGTATACCTGGACTTTACATTAACAGAACCATTCCTGGTCTGTTAAAAGTTGCATCTTTTTGTGGATCTTTTGTGGATTAGTCCTGTGTGCCCTGCCACATTTACCATTTCTCCAGGCCTTGAAAGGTCTGTTCAGCCTTTGGACCAGGCAGGCTTTAGCCCATATTTGCATCTTAATGTCTGCAACACAATCCAGTACAGAGAAAGAGATATGGGATCAGAGCAACTGCTACCTTTTAAAAAGCCTGTTGTGCAACCCTTTTTTCTTGGGAGGTCTTTTAACTGCTGGAATTAACAAAGTGCACCAGTTCGACCAGTGTGTGTTGTGTGGGATGAGGGGGGCATACCTAATCTGGTTCTCATTGATAGTCCCAGATGGATAGGTTTCTCCCAGTGTTTTGATGTTTGCGGCTGCCCAGTTAATTCCACTTTTTAATCACCCCTTGTGTCAGTGCAGGGATCCCGGGCTGCCCTCGACCCACTTGAGGACGACCCCATTGCCTCTTCAGGGCGGTTAACACAGACAGCGTCAGTATGAGGGGCAGATGTGGGACATGAGCCAATCTGCCATCTCCATCCTCTCTGTCAACACGCTGCTTTCTCTGCCTCTCACAATAAGAGCTACAGCCCCTTTGTCCTGGCGAGTTGGTAAACTGTGTTCACCATGGATAGTCACAAGCACTTGTTTTATGTTGGATTGTCTGTTAACGTTTGCGCTTTGGTTTTCTGCGTGTTGAGGCTATCAGTCCTTGTGATTTAATAAGAAGGGTTCTTTACATTAGTGTTTGCATTGATTTGCATACTGCTCTGGAGATAGACCTTAATGAAGAAGAGTTTAAGTGTATTTGTGCTTTGCAGTGAATTGTTCGCCTCATTAATCAGTTGATAACAAGAGAGTTTGTGTTGAGAGCGTCTTCTAAACTTTGTTACCTGCTGTTGTTGACTAATAAACATTCATTAGGCCTTCATATAAAAGGTAACCAATGCCTGTGTGATGCTCAGGAAAGTTAATTTTTTTGTTTGTGGAGGTGCTTGAAAAACACACTGTAGTTTCCACAAACCTAAATTTAGTGTCGTGATGTAATGTTATGTTAACCTGTGTTTGCAAATCGCACAGAAATGTTGAAAGCCATGTTCTCAAACTTGTTCCTCCCTCTTAACTTATATGTGATCAGCTCCTCTTGTGCTTGTACGTTAATTACAGGGCTCATTCTAGTGATACTTAAATAAACCCCATCATTCACAGTTGCACAAGATCGGGGTCATAAATTTAGGTGAGGCCAGTCACCTAAGTTGTCTTCCTGAGAGGCACAAGGGCCTTGTTGGTCCAGCCAATACCTCTGCAGAAGAGATTCATTCTTAGCTCAAACTGCTATTTGAACAAGCACACTGCTGCCTTTAGCCTCCAGGTGTGAAGCCCATTAACACCTCTTTAGCCAGTGGCACACAGCCATATACTGATGTGTACTGAAACTCCCCATGAAGCAGCAGGGGCTCTGATCAGTGACCTCATGCTGCATCAGCTGACCTGAATGTCATGGTAACGTGACAGGCAGCAGTCTGTGATAACTACTGTGATGATGGGCCAAGTCCTGTGACCTGAGAGGGAGCTTTATGATTTTCCTCTGGCGGCGCTCTGGTTTAATTGTGACCAAAGGCAATCAGTTCTGGTCATGTGGATGAATGTGGTACAGCCAGGAAGTCACTGAGACTCACTAATGTCTTAAGCCAGTTTAGACTTGTGTTAAGATTCCATGGTAACAATGAGATTTTTGGAACCAGAAATGCACACTGTTGTTTAATGATTCATTACAGCAGTTGCAAATACATATTTGTTTTTACTGATACAAATCATTAGTTAAAAGTGTTATTCTGCCTTATTGAGCTGTGTGTTTGTTTCCTCCCAATACCAATACAAAAGGCATTCTTGATTTGAAAGAGATCACTGGCAATTATTCTTAGACTGTGTAAAACCCACTTTATAGTCATTGCTGGTGGCTTATGACTTCAGTTCTTGCGTCTTGCCCTCGTTTTTACAACCAGAAATAAAAAATTTACTCAAGATGCTATTCATTGGAGTTATGGTCGGTCATAAAGCTGATGAAGCAGCTTTAAAATGTGGCCCTATCCATACTATTGATGTAATGACTGTTTAATGTCTACAGCCACTCCCAGTTTAATGTGTAAGTGGGTGCTGATTGCCAATAGCACAGTAGGTCTGCTCCCTGTGGACCTGTCTGGTGGCTGGCGTAACACAAGGCCATAACCTGCCACATATACAGTACCTATTCTATACATGCACACCATATTCTGTGTCATGCTGCGGGTGTTGTATGATGCATTGCCTGGTTGTTCCTTTTAGATTACCAGGAGTGGGAGTGGAGTGTGCCATTTATCCAGCGCCGAAGCCCTGGCTGTCTCGTAATGATGACATCACTGGAGCCAGACACTCACACTTGCCGCTCATCTCCAGGACCGCGCAGGTGATTCAGGGTGGCCCCTCGCTGGAGCCTGGCGTCTGCCCAAAGCGTCTGGGGTGTGTAAAGGGCGATTGGAGCGGGAAATGGGAGCGTGATTTACCCACTGACCCCATGGAGTGCCGCCTCTCTCATGAACTCATCTGTGACTCAACTAATAGCTAAACCTGCCACAGATTTAGCTCCGACTTCATCACCTCTCAACCTCACTGCAGATTTTATGGGCGCTCCCTTCACACTGTTTATATCAGACAGTGGCAGAAGGAGCTAGCTCAGAAACTAGTTTGTACAATAACCAGCTATATGATTTGGTTCACCCTTTCTGTCATTTGTAAGTGTAAACATATATATATAACAAATCCTAACTTAGTAAACCTGTAAACTCAAAGCAGCACTGTGTGGTGGGCACGTCAGCTGCATGTCTCCAAGGAAAGAATGCAGTTTTTCTCCATGGAGACAAACCAGGGCTGGGTCCTCCTCCACAAAAGTTACAAGTAAAGTCTGTGGAGTAACAGACCCCTGCACAGCAAGAGTACATGTTTTTAGTGACCAAAATGAGCAGTGCAGTGATGCTTTCAGCAACTAGAATGAATAAAGCATTGTGGCCATATAACAGCCTCTTACTTGTCATTGGTTAATGCCAGTGGTAGAAGAAGTACTCAGTTTTGTTACTTAAGTAAAAGTATAGATACTGAAGCAAAACAATACTCAAGTAAAAGTATCATATGAAAAAATCTACTTAAGTAAAAATGTATTTCACACAGATTTTCAGATCTAATAAAGCCTCAAATGAACTGTTTTTGATAAAGATGTGTGGTGAATTTAGTTCAACAGAAACAATGGAATTTATAGTTTTTTGTATATTTATTTGTTTAATTTGTTTGCTCAAACTACAAACATGTTAAAGATAAACCCCTCAGCCTTTTTAGCAGGTCTCAAACTATAATGAAAATACTACAAAAATGTATTGGAGTAGAAAGTACAAACACCTTCTCTCAAATGTAGTGAAGTAAAAAGTAAATTTACTTAAAGTACAGATACATAACATTTGTACTTAAATACACTACTTTACTGTTTTTACTTTGTTACGTTCCACCACTGGTTAGCTTTTAATCCTTCTTTCAGTGGTTGAGTAGTTGAAAAAATTCCATTAGATTAGTCCTTTAGAGCGAACATCAACAATACAATGAGGTAACCCATTCATTAACCTCTAAATTCTTTCAACATCTCTGGACTAAGTGTGCATTATGTCTGCGATGTGCATTAATATTTCTCCTTAAAACTGTGCCTAATAAAAAGGCTGTGCACGTTGGATATTCCTCCGATCTGGATTGTTATGACCAGTGTACATAACTAATGGCCAACAGACTGGAGCCAGCGAAGGACATTAGTAACCATAATTAGTCTCTTTTACAGCAGTCTGGTGACAAGGCTCTGATGTGTGGTGGAATGGCAGTGACGTGAGATTTAATTGCAACAGACATTTTTCTTTATGACTCTATTATGAGTATGTGTTTAATTACCAAGAAATGGCTTCGTTTAGGGCTGGGCAATATCATATCTTCATAATATGTCATCATTTGCTTTGGGAGAAATATGAAATCCGGAAAATCGTGACATAATTGCATGTGCACTGAATAGGCCTGTAGTTGACTAAAGGACTAAAGACATGCAATGCCAATCGGGGTGTGGCAAAATCTTGCAAAACTTTTCAGAATGTCTTTGATCTGACCATGTATGAAAATTATTCAACTAAGACAAACCATCGTTGACTAAAACTTCAGCTAATTACGCTTTTAGAGCAGCTTAAGAATTGACTGTGGAGGCTCTGCAGATGCTAATGGTGTGAGGTAGAAGAACAACTTGACTGACTTGACTATAACTTAAATCACCCAAAACAGGTTAGTACAAATATTATAAATGTCATTGTGTTCTCTCTGGCGTAATGTCGGTACAATTAGATCTTTATCACATATGTCCTCTGTTATATTGCAATCAAAAATGCAGGCCATATCGCCCTGCCCTAGCTTCATTACACATGAGGGGTTAAAGTTCTGAGTTATCACTGCTGGAGTGCGACTGAACCTGCCCGCCTGTCTGCTGTTACATTGTGTTTATAGTTCTTATCACATGCACAGCAGCCAGGCACAGACTTTAAACACACAAGCCTCTGGCCTCTTGATTACTTTAGTGCCAGAAACCCAAGAACTACACACCCACGTGCACTTTTAACATCCGTATGTACATGCCGCTGCTCTCTTGATTGCCTTAGATTCAAAGCCAAACAAACACACACACGGCACACACAGAGTTCTGCACGGTTCCTCTGGCCGTTGGGTCTTTTCCCACACTGATACGGATCTGCGGACCATAAAGCAGCGTCTGGGATCACAGGGCACAACAGAGGGCCCTCTCTTCTGGCTCAGCCCACTTAGATCACTCACTGCAGCCTGATAACATGGGTCTGGTGCCTCCTCCCTACTACCCTCCACTCTTCATGGACTGCCTATTGAACACTACTAAGTGTATTTACACACTGAGAAATTGAAAGTTTCTGAGAAAAGCTGAGAAAGTTTCAGTTTGATGGTTTTAGACTAACATAAGTTGGATCACTTAATTGTACTTTATCTGTGTAATCCCTCAGTTGTCCAGATCTGATCCATAGTAAAAGAAAAATATAAAATCTGTCAAAAAAGTTGTAGAACTGAAGACTGCTGCTCATCCAAGCCACTTTTTCAGTTCTGGTCAGATTACTGGTGGATAGATAGATATAAGGCAGTGTCCACCAGTAGTAGTAATTCTTTTGTAGTAATGGTACTCTTATTTGTGTACATTTTTGGCTAGTTTCCCCACCTCTGATGATAAGACAGATGACGTAGACAAAGTGCAACATCCGATTTCCAGTTAAGCAATTAAAGTCATACATACAAATCCCAGTCCATCTTGTTTTCACTTCATAATTAGTGCCCGTAGTCATTAGCCTTCTATCATTTTGACCCTATAGACGCAACTATCATGACCTCAGGGAGATAAAATAAAAAGTTCTTGCCTCCAGCTGCCCACACAAGCCTCACCTCCCTCCTCCAGGTAGATTTCCAACTTAAAATATCTCAGCTATTTCTATGATGTCATGATTTAATGCCCAATTAGGGGATAACAGCAGAAGGTGAGACTGAGAAAACTCCAGCCTGCACATTATTTACTGGTCTGAGCATGTCCAGCCCTTTGCCGGTTATAAATCCTCTGCCCTCGTGTCACCTCATGAGAGAGCAATAAAGAGAGAGCCTTTCCAGAGCGTGGGTTTACTCTTTTAATACATTGTCCACTTAGTTCTAATTTATGTGCTTTTACCCCACAGTTTGTTTTTTACAATTCAGTTGGTTCTCTATGTATAACTTTTCTAGTGGAGGGTATGTCACCTGCTTGATGTTATTGCTTTGCCTGTTGTTACATAGTGTGGTATTAAACTTATCTATTTTCATGGAGACAAACAAATGACCAGGCCAAGTTACAGGTCAGATGTGTGGAGAGGCGACCCTGCAGTAAGAATGCTTGTTTTTCATTAGCATGTTTTTAGCAATGAAATGATCTGTGATTAAATAAATGCAAGATACTTAAGTTTAATGTCATACTGTGGAGCATTCCAGGCAAAGCAATAACATCTCTATGGAGGCATAGCTATTAACAGACTGTGTACCGGAAAACTTACATAGTGCACCTTTAAGATTGATTATTATAAACTATTCCTGTTTGAGCTAAAGACAAGTCAATAATAATGGAAGGAAAGTATGGATTTAATGTCTCCCAGTGGTGCGTTTGTGAATAGGGGATTCCCAGAGTGAGGTCCCTTGTTCCAGTTATAGCAATGCGGAAGAGAAACGAGGGCTGGGAGACTAACAAGGTTTAACACAAGAGGGGAGACCCATCCCGAAATAGCACAGAGACTAATTCAATCAACAGCTAGGCCAGTTTGTGGGGGCCACTTCTGCTCAAATGCACTATTCTCTGGACATGTAAGGTTACCAAACTCATATATCATTCTGTTGTTCTCTCTCTTTCTCTTAGGGATATATATTTTGCCAGTGGGGTGTTTGGCGAGGCCTTACCGTTGGTGTGGAGAAGGGAGATTTGGAAGAATGGTGCTATTGCCCTGGCGCCTGGCAAGTACTTTAAATACGTTGCTGTCTTTGTGTTTGAGAATAAAGGAAAGGAGAAATTGAGAGTGGCATAGCTCTAAAACGTTATTCCAAGTATTTATTAGAGTAGATGTAGAATGGAATCTGCGGCCTATGATATTTAATGCTGTGCTGTTTAGAGCCAAATTAACTCCTTGAAAGGTCCAACAAACATTATGTTTTAAGTTATGAGTATGTTTTTGCTATAATACAATTCTGGAAACATTTTAGATTATTTTTCAAGACAAAATGTAAAGGTTATTTAGTGTGATTATTGTTATTTATGGCTCTTTCTTGTTTTGTTGTCAAGGCGCAGCAGCATTAAGTATCTTGGGTTACCTCAGGCGAACTGGGGCAGCCGATGTGAACCTCTCATGTCGTTGACTGTGCCTGGACCTGCTCTCTGAAGTCCAGCTGGGAGACAAATCAGGACGGGCCCGGACCATCCGTATCATTTGTCTCTGGAGTGAGAGGTAGAAACTGAGCGTGTGTCGCAGTTAACATGTTTTATGACTTGTGGGTGGGCTGCAAGAAGAGCATTTTGGCGTTACAGAAGGGCATTGGCAACTGTCAGTTTAGCTTGAAAAAGTGGAAAATAGTCCATAAAACAATGCAGTAAACCCCTTTTCACACAATGTCATTACTATGGTTTCAAAATATTTAGTAACAAGTATATTCTTTGTTTGAACACAAGAGAAAGAGCTACACATTTTTACAGTACGCTTTTTTTTATTCTTACATTACATCCAAACCACTGAAGGGCACCGTGGGAAGATTTGTTTCAGGTGGGTAACATTGCAGAGATAAATGTCACAGTAAATACACAACAGTGGCAAGTGTGCGGTGTCATGCTCTGAACCATCTCTGGAGGAGAGCACATACAGTGTGTCACACTGAACACTTATTTGTAGCAAATATCTCTCTTGTTGGCAAGCTCTAGAGAAATTCCATGTGCAGCCACATGCAGCTCTGAAAGCATGTACGCAGATGGAGGAGTCAGCTCTTTGGAAAATGCTATACAGTGGTAAATATCCAGAGAAAGAGCCGCCTCCTGCCCTGCTGGGTGTCCTGGATGTTCCTGACGTGCAGCGGAGGATGTAGTGTGTGTGTTGTGAAGTGCTTGGCGTTGGCATAGAAACAGTCTGCAGGAAGCGGCCGTTCCAGTCGGAGTTGTGCTGGCAGACGCTCCGCTCACTTCCTGTGTGCTGCGAGGCAGGCGCACACACAGGGCGCTCGCCTGGAGAGCGGGCCAGAGAGAGAAGTGCGAGAGAGGGAGAGGAGGAAGAGAGGAGGAGGAGGGAGTTCAGCCCAGAGCAGCACTTTCCCACAGTCTGGGGATTTGACACATGGCTCTCACACATTCTTCAGCCCTGCGGCCGAGCGAGCACCGTCACTGAGCAAAAAGAGAGAGAGAGAGGAAGGTTCCACCCTCATTGCTTCAAACAATATCGTTATGAACCACACTGTGCGTTTGCCACATGCCTCGGTTAACCCTTACATAGCCAACACTGTCAGCAAACATAACTGTCATGGTTACAAATAATCAAACTAAACTATTAAATCAGAAAGAAAAATTATATGGATATAAAAATACTTTGGCATAACCTCAGTCTGTAAGATCCACTGGCCATACAGATCTTCAAAAGAGTATTGAAGATTCAGGACAGAATGTTTTGCTAAAGAAGCTATGCAAACTCAAAGCAAAAAGAATTAGGAATGTAAGCTCTTGCTGTTTTCCCTCTGTTTTTAATGTTAAGTTATTAAATATGTTCTCTCATTGGGCATGATTTTCTAAATAAATGGTTATAAAATTGTCTCGATTACAGCACAGTTTTTAAACAGTGGCCAAGCAGATGTATCCTGCCTGGTCTTTATGAGGTGGCACATAGACCATCGCATACACTCATAATTGACTGAGCGCAGAAGAATCTTCAGATGGAGTACTGTAAGGAGAGGATGTTGGGATGAAAGAGGGCCAAATCATGTTTTACTTGAGCGCTCATCCACTCTAGAGGATACTAAATTGGCAATTAGGATGTCCCTGCTCCCTCTATGCCCTCCCTCTTCTTCTTGCCTCTAAGCGTGAGGTCAAAATTAGAACATTTGAGATTCTAAATGCCTGTGTTTCTCATTTATGAGAGAATACAAACACAGCAGGAGGTAAACGGCTGCGTTCCAGGCAGCGAATGGCAGACAGCCGTTTGATGCAGAGAATGCGACAACAAAGCCTTCCCGGAGGGAATCAATAGGAGTACGGACCAGGCCTACATTTCCACACTGCGCCTGTGACACCTTGACACAGCAACTTCCTGCTAATTAAGAGCTGGCAGTCTTCTCCCTGTCAGCACATCCTCAGCTGCAAAGTGTGGAGGACATGACTGGGAATGACTGCTTGGTTATGAGAAAACTGTTGTCTGCAGTATGTCCTGCTTCAAGCTGCCCTAAGTGTGGTTTAGTGGCGTGCTCTCATCTTTTGCCAGTTGTGTGTGTGTTTGTGTGTGTTTGTTATTGTCAGTCAAGGCATCAGGAGCACAGCTGTCTCTAACTTAGCCCTCTAATAAAAGAGCACGAGTTATACAGTATGAGGGAGGCGGGATCATCTCCATCATTATTTTCAGAGGCTGGAGGCACAAATCACCTGCACGTCAGGGACAAAGCCAGTAGTTTGTTTTAATGAGTCTCCCACAAAGGCACAAAAGAGCAACTGTATTGACACAATGAGTACTGTTGTGATTACAAATAAGGTCTGAAACCAATTTATTCTCTGTTAAATCTTGTGAGTTGCAAATGAGTTGTTTGTGACAGTGTGTGTAAAAGCCTTAATCTTCAATTGACAGTTATAACATGCCTTAACTTGCCTCCCTCCATTCTTTTGAATAATATAATTTTGAAAGTGATACTTGTAATTGCCTTGTGTAGTACAAGGTCATTGGATGGTACCTACACATAGCACACTATCACACAGAGACGCCTCGTGTTTGTTATATCATTCAATATACAGTTAGTACAGTTCAGGTCCATGTTTGACCTACTCCAAAAGTAGGTCTGAGCATTATGATGACCCCATTGTGCCTGATCACTGGCTGTTTCTCTCAGATGTTTTTTTGGAAAAGCAGTTGAACTTCTCTTTTGTTTCCAGATGACTTGTCTGTGAAAAAACTGTCTGTCCCATTTAAGCATCACCGTGATCAGATGGCCACAAAGAGGCGAAGGCCAGTTCTTAAGTTTCGGGGGTGGGCTTTGATGTCTCCTCCAGATATTTGCTTCTCGGTGCTGGACGCCTCCCTGTGTGTAAAGGCTGAGGATTAGCAGTCACTGGAGTCTGTCTAATGAAGCCTGTTTGATGTGAGCGCCCAATTATCGTACTAGTCTGAAGAAAACGAAGGGAGTGTTTGTGCTCTCTCCAATACTGAGGCACACATGACCTCACCAACCACCTCTTGACTCTCATTACCCACTGTACAGGTGCAAATGGTTTAGTCACTATTGCTTCCCTGAAAGAAAGCCATATATAGACAGAGACACACGTTATTTTGCGTAATTTAGTCTTACGCAGAGATTAGTGTATGTTTGTAAGAACATGAAGTTGATTCAATACACATTACCCTGTTTAATCATGTTTGTAAATATATATTCTTTTTGGTACTTAGCAGTAGGTAGTTTCTCCCTTTTAACAGTCATGAGATCATTTATATATATATCATTACCGGCATTACCAGAAACACTATTAAACCTTATTTAACACATTTTGCCACTTGAAATTATTTCTGCTGTCAACTTAATTTTGCAGTTGGGATCCTTCGCAGTAGAGGTTTTTGTAGGTCCAGTCTGAAAAGTTTTGGGACCCCCTGCACTAGCTGACAGGACATGCGAGAGAGTGATCGATGGAGCAATGAAGAGCAAGAACAAACCATTCTGATGAAATGTTCCTCCATCCTCCGTGTCCCTATCAGAAGAAAAGTAAATATTTGTCTTGTGGGCTGGGAAGAGGTTGGATATGCTAACACAAGCCACTCTGCCGGATGTTGTGCTCGTGCTGCTGATTACAGTTGGTGAACATTAAAACAGGAGTGCGTCTGTCTCTGTGTACCGAGCTACAATTAAAAAGTTTGTATAAGGAGTGTAGCCTTGTGTTTGAGTGTTTATCCAGGGTTGTGTAAAATGTGTAGACTTTTGAACTGAGGGCTGTAGGAAATGATAAACAGTGTGGGGTCGTCCGAGTGTCTGGTTTAAAGATCAAGAGCATGACAAGAAAACCTCTTCTTTAAAATATAGCCACAAACAACTGCTTCCCCTTTTAAATGCACCGTTTCATAGCAGGCAAATTTATCCCAACAGACAAACAATATCTTACTGTGCTGCAGTTACTCCATCATGAGTCACGCTCTGCAAGGGTTGTTTTACACTAAGAATTGTATTACTGTTTGTGAACATAGAGCAGGATTCTATTGAAAATCCGCATAAACAAGCAGCTTTTTAATAATAATGCTTTAGTGTTACATAGCGGTTTTCCAGATGCTCAAAGTCACTGTACAATTTTGTGCATTAGTCATTCACTCCAGTCTGTGGTGGTAAACTACTACTGTAGCCGCAGCTGTCCTGGGGTAGACTGACGGATGTGAGGCTGCCAATCAGCCACCAGCAATCACATACTCACACACCACATTCATACATGCTTTATAGACACAAAATGAAAGTATAGAGTTTAGTGGGTATGTGCAAATAACATATTGGTCAGCCTATGTCATGCTCTAGGTGAGTGATCATCAGATATAGCCAGTCACAGAGAAATATCAAAGTCAATAGCCTTATTTAACATCTAAGGCAGCATAAATTGTTATGTGAATTGGGCCTCACCAAATCTTAAACTTTAGCATAAGACCCTCACAAAGCCATGTTCAGGTTAAAGTCCTGATAGTAAAACAGGTTAAAGTCCTGTATACAGGTTTGAGTCCTGTGACCCACCGTGGACTGGTGTAGTGGGCAGACGTAGCCCTGCGTAGCTGGGTGCGTACAGCGCTTCCCTGGGAGGTTTTGGGTCCCTCAAAAATAATAAAAGCACGGGGTTAGAGAGTACTCGTGGTGCAGTACTCGTGGTGTAGTACTCGCGTGTTGTAGTATTCCAACTGGTGCATAATATTGTTACGGGGTTAAAGTCCCCGGTGAGGGTTAAAGTCCCTCACGAAGAAAGGTTCCGTGTTCAGGTTAAAGTCCTGATAGTAAAACAGGTTGAAGTCCTGTATACAGGTCTGAATTGTATTGTTTTGATTTGTGTGATTTCAATGTCTTTCTTATTCTGTAAAGCACTTTGAATTACCTTGTGTACGAATTGTGCTACACAAACAAACTTGCCTTGCCTAAGATACACTATAATGAGTACTAGCAAAAAGAACTCATGATTACACATTAAGAAAGTCTCACCTGAAGCGACTGGTTGACTCACTAAAATGTGACTCTCACTGTGGTAATCAGCATTATTTTATTCAACATTACGTCTAGCGAGTGACAAGGATATTGGAATGTCCCAGAGGAGTCAGAGCTTACTAATGGTCTCCTTTCCTGTCTGAACACACAAATAGCACAACATTGAGTCCTGCTTACCACCCAAGAGGACAGTGCTTTTGGTATAAAACAATGTAATTTAACCTCAAAGTACCCCATACTGAAGACTGTATGAACTTTGATGTTTTACTTTGACTATTTTGGTACTCTCTCATCATATCAGCGGAGCCCCAAAATACCTTTAGCTCATGATTCAAAACATGTGTGTAATGCTTGTTTGGGTGGCCTTTTCTGGTGCAAATATGATTGAAAGGAGCAGTCTGTGGCTTGAGAGATTTCATAAACAAAGTCAAGAGGAAGTGGATGGCACGCATACTGTGGCCTGGTGTCCTGGGTCAGTGTTGTGTGTTCAGGGAGGATGTGTGCGTATGTTGTGTGTGAGATCGTGTGAGGGGGGCGACTGCGTGCCAACGGGGTCCTGTTTGCTTCTCCCAAAAGGCAAGATCTTATCTGGCGCGTGCCTGGGCCGCGGTTTCCCACACTCTGGCTGCTCCGTTGCCAGGAGGGGGGGAGAGGGGGTGCAGCCTTATGATTATGTGTGTCAGCAGGGGTCCCGTCCTGTCAACTCTGCACTGTTTTGACTGCCATGACATACTGCGCCTCTGTACAGTATCCCCCCTCCTTCCTCTTCCACTCACACAGACACACACCCTCAGCTTTTCCGCTTCTGCTTTCTTCTTCAAAGGCTCCATGCAGCAACAAGGGCCTCCTTTTTGTGAATGTTGCATATTTGACTTTTCATCAGTGTCCCCATTCCTCTTGTTTTCCTCCGAAGACCCACAGCCCTCCCCACTCATCTTTGACTGTTTTCCACATTGATTGGGGCTTTCCATCGGATTAAAAAACCCTCAAAAAGCCCATGTTTTTACGTTGTTTTGTTAGGAATGAGATCTTATGACATAAATTGCTTTCTTTATTTTTATTGAGTGCACATGGACAATATGCAGTGTGACTCTTTTACACAATCTCTTTTACACAAAAAAATATATACATTATTTTGTTACAGTACAAAAAATTACTCCTAGTTCTACCAATTTGTATTATTATTATTTTTTTTTTAAATCAATCACTTTTCACATTTTAGAGTTGTATGTGATTTGAAGGAGTCACGTGATACAGCACCCAGATCCTCTCCCCACCCAGTGCCACTGCTTGTAGGACTGAGATATGCAGACGCCCCCACAGCTGGGAAAAGATCGATACAGCCTCCACCGGCAGGCTCCTGTCCGCCGGCTGCTACCGTCTGAGAATGAGAGGCGGTGAGGGGTGGGGGGCGTGTTAGTGTGGGGAGGGAGCACAGGGTAAGGGCTAAGGGAAGAAAATGAGAGGCTGGCTGACTCACTCCCTCTGTACGTCTTTGGCAGATATACACTCATAAGTGCTCCCTGCCAAGCGCTCCGTGCCCCTGCTCATGTGCGTGGGGGGCCCTGCAGGCAGTCTGGGCCCTTCTGTGCTCTCTCTTTACACACATGCACACAGATGTGCACACAGATGTGCACACAGGGCCGTGTGTAAGACGTGCTCTGATCCTCATGTGGATGATGAAAGAGCGTCAGGCGGCTTCTGTCTCAGAGCCAGGGGCGAAGACCTGAGAAGAACCTGCTGATGCCTGATCTTTCGCCTCCTCATTCTTTATCATCAACACAAGAATCAACACTGTATTGTAACTCTAACGGCATTTTCAACAGCAAAAATTTGAACATTAACTGAGTTAATTCTCATAGTAGTAGAAAGTAGTAGAACTGAGGTGTACAGTCAAATGTTTTATGTGTGTTGCCCCCAGCGTCACACCTGGCCAGGCAGGAGGTTAGCTCCACCCCATAGCTCCAGTAATCTTCACCCAAACCTCCTTTAATGTCTTTATCGTACATTATCAATAGGTATATAATTTACTCTCTTCTTTCACCTTCCTCTGCTATAACAAAGTAACTGAATTCATATGACAATCCAAAATCTCATAGCTTTATTTACATGATCACTATTTAGTTTTATACAGTATTTTATGCACAATACTAAGTCAATCTCTGTTTATGTAGTTTTATTGTTGAAAACACTGCTGTAAATCGATTGTACAAGAGAAGAAAAAAAAAACAGCCCGTGTCCATATGGTGCTCTGGGTGTAGAGTATCCTACTCTACTACTTCCTAGTGCTTTCTGTAATCCCTCCTGTGTAAAATTAATTATAAACTAGTGCTTTGTGCCCTGTGGACCAAGCGTGACTTTCCCAGGACAATTAAGGTTACTCAGGAGAAAAAAGAGGGATTGGGTGGAGAAGACAGTGGATTTGACCTGAACACCCACAGGTGTAGAAATGGAGATGCAATGAGAGCAGGTAGGCAAAACAATGTGCACAATTAGCAGAAGTAGAGTTAACATTGGAAGTTTGAACTTGGTTTGAGAGGGTAGGCTTTACAAGAAGCAGTGGCCCTACAGTTGGGTGAAAAGGGGAGGGCCTGGATCCCGGTTCAGGTAGTGAGAAGCTAAAATATCTAGAAAGAATCCACAGTAACACAAGGGTGCATTCAGACTCAGAGTGTTGGGGGAGAGCATCTAGTTTTCTTAAACCATACACAGTTTACACAACACAGACAGGAATATTTCCTGTAACCAAAACTTTTGCTTTGAATTTCATTCAGCAATATATCTCCTGACCTTTATTACTGAGGATAAAATAAATCCGGTTTTACTTTACTTCCTGCCAAGCATGACATGTTCCACAGAAGGGACCTGTTCAGTGCTGTGCATGCCTCTAACTTTAGGGAAGAGTCTTCAGCATACTGCTGAACACAATATAAAACCCAACAGGTCACAGACTGTCCCTAACCTGCCTTTTCATTTCCTTCACCATTGCCCTGAGATGACTGCACTTCTATGGCTTTCTGTGCCAAAAGCAAACACGTTCAAGTTGCCTGATTTGTTCGCAACAACAGCGCTGATTTTGAGCAAGTGCAAACGTGGCTCTCAGTGAAGCTAGTAGTTGAATTGACAGATGTTGTTATCCCCACTGGATCTGATAGGCCACTGTTTAATCCTGTCACCTTGCTTCAAGGCATTCACCAAGTGATGCCCTCTCTATGAACCTTTGACCCTAAAGTGCCAAAAACTTGCTAGAATGAAACAAAATTTAAACTGACTTTTTATACACAAAGTTTTAATGAGACGAAACATTAAGTAAAGAGGATGCATTTCTGATTGCTCATGTGTTCCTTTCAGCAAATATGCAAATAGAAAGTAAAGCCAAAGACCAGTGTCAGAGGAGAACGTGAGAGGCTGGGAGAAGATCAGGGTACCACACACCTCCTGCGATCCTCGCTCAGTGTGCCATGGGCAGAATAGCTGCATAACAACGAGCAATATCTTCTTACTGGGCTGAAGAGAGCAAGGACAGGTAATGCCTCTGTCTACGGAAATATTTTAGAATTCGAAACAAGACCTTGGCATAATATTACCACTTTCTCGCTTGGTTTTGTTTACATACCCTAGATACTTTGCAACAGGGATTGTTGTTTTTTTCTGCGTGTGTTTTTTTCTTAGCAGTGGGAGAAAAAAGCTTGTGGTCATTTTTGTCAGTTAATAATTACTGGTACAACAGAAATAAGGCTTCTTGAAGCTTAAAACAAGAATACTGAAATAGCAAGTATGTTGTAAACTCTCTTTTAGGGAAGAAGTGCAAAGTCTTGTCAATTTGAATGGCTTGCATCAGAAACGACATAAGGCCCTTTCTAAATTACCCATTTGAATAAGATAATTTACCAAGGTGACCCTAAAAGCATAGAGAGCAGGTGAAAGTGTTCTCTCATTGAAGTTAAGATGCTAACACACTAGATATTACTCTCTTCATTGTTTGGCCCTGCTGTGAAGAAACTAAAACTCTTGAGGACTTGTTGGGAGCAGCCCCTATTAAATCTTTGAAATGAACTCCACACTTGACTCCGAACCAGCCACTTAAATGTCAATGGCCTTTCCCATAAGCCCAGCTCTAACTGCCTTGAGTGGGTGGAGAATAGAAACTCAATGGTGAAACCA
Source organism: Periophthalmus modestus (assembly GCA_019594935.1). Classification (NCBI taxonomy): domain Eukaryota; kingdom Metazoa; phylum Chordata; class Actinopteri; order Gobiiformes; family Gobiidae; genus Periophthalmus; species Periophthalmus modestus. The sequence continues at coordinate 7,149,997 of JAIEZT010000007.1, read as the reverse complement.
TTTGGAAGCTGCCGACAAGCTCTAACACTTATCTTCTCGGTTTGAAAACCGATGCCCTCTGATGGTGCACAATGAACGGCTGCATGGGTGTGGCCGAAAGGGGAGGTGAGAAGCACAGATAGGATGTTAGTGAGAGCCACAGACTTTGGTGGGGAAGGGGGCAGCAGCAAGGTGAAACCAGGAATGTGCTGGTGATGAGGTCATACCTGTGTTAATGTGTGAGGGTAAGGAAAGACAAAAAGGCTTCAAGAGGATTTGGTTCACAGCGCCGCGAGCTTCCATTAGTAGTGATGTCATGGGAACATGCTACACAGCCCATCTGTTTGTAAACTGTTTTTTACCTTCTGAGGTTTTTAACATGGACTTTGAGATGAAGTCTGAAGTTGGCTGGTTTGCTATGGGTAAAGTATACTGTCAGTGTGGTAGTTTCAGTTTCCTTTTATTGTTTGTTTAAATCTAAACATAATTGAATAAAATATTGAAAATAAGGCTATTATAAAAGCAAAACATGATTTGTAGAGTGTGTCCAATTAGGTTCATTGGGTCTTCACCATTTTTTTTTACAGCCGAAACATGTCAAGGTATGGCACAAAAATACAGTTCAGATTATAAGAAACGTTTGGTATGGTTTTGATGGTCGCATTGATAAAGAATGAACTTTACAATTTGACCTGGAGAAAACAACCAAGACTTAGAAATGAGGGCATAATGTCGGGGTCACCAAGAACCATTCTCTCAAATGTTCCTTTCCACAGCAGGTAAAAACTGAGTCTGAGCTGAAAGCATTGGTGTGTGAATCATATCTTTTACCATTGAAGTCTGTTCCATCTATCCTTCAGTGTGTCTACCATTTTCTTTTCTCTGATTTGACTTGGCAATAACATAAACATGAAATGTGACCTGATATTGGTGTCTAGTCGGTGCATGAGGCCCCTCCAAGTGGAGCATGGTGAAAACACATCGACCCAGAGATGCAGCAGACATAAAAGGAGGTTCAGAGGATAAACACATTCCTGAGCAAAAGGCCTGCTACTGCTGCTGCCGGCTGGTGCCACTAGGAGCAGCTCAGAGTGCAGTATTGTTGTCACAAAGTGGGGCAGAGGGGGGCGGCCCAATATCTCCAAGTTCCTTCAGATCTCACAGGCAGCAAGCAGCACTTGACCTTTCCAGCACTAAAGGAATATGACAGCCGTGAAGTCGAAAGAGGGGAGAAGGAGAGAGGCGAAGAGGGGGAGCAAGAGGCAAGAGACAAAAGCCATACAAAGTGCAGGCTGCCACCAAAACAGTTAGTTTGCAATCAACGTCAGTCATCCCTCCTGTCGGGACAGTTTGATTTCCACTTTTCAAATGAGGTGGTTATTTTTGGCCTGATAACAGGGCGGGCTAAATTGAAATTGGCAGCCCAACAATCTACAGATAATAGTGGGCTACACTGGAGATCATGTGAACAGCCCTCTCTTTCTCTTCACTGTAGCCTCCACCCTCGTTCTGTCGAAGACCAGAAAGGAGGAAATAAGGGAGGCATGAAGAGAGAGAAAGCCTAATCTTAGTCACAATCAGACAAGGGCTGAGGAGGCAAAAAAGGCAAAGATGAAGGAAGGAGGGGGCGATGAGATGAACAAATCCTGGTTATGTCCCTGTGATCAGGAGGAAGCCTTGGGGGGGTCCGAGTGAGAGTGGGCTGGGGATGTACAGGAGAGGTGAAGAAGGAGGGCAGGAGGGAATCTCTTTTACGTTTCTGGCAGCACACCAGATGAGGTCTCAAGGTTATCCTGGCTGAGCAAACTCCCACGGGAAAGGTGGAGCGCGGGAGGCCAAGGGGGAGACGAGGCTGGAGGTGCAGGAGAGGAGGGAGCACGGCTGTAATGCTCAGAGGGAGGCTAATCCTCAGGCCTATTGTCTGATAAGGCTGGCCTTGGCCCAGGTAAAACACGGAAGGGGCCTCTCGGGGCATCTCTGCAGACCTCCGGCCCACTGCCAGGTTAGCTCCAGAAGAGTTGGACGAGCTGTTGAATTATTACTCTGCTCATTAGCTCTAATCACTCCTGAGTGATAACAGAGTTAGAGTTCATTGATTCCACAGTGAGACTCGTCTAGCTGTGATCCCTGTAGGGAGGTCAAGGGTCACCAGCAGCTACACAACACCTGCTTTCCATAGTAGTGTGTGTTAAACGTCTTGCTCTGAGACACTTAAGCAAAGCTGACAAGGGGAGTGAACCCGAATGACACTGTCTTCAAGAAATACAATTATTTCCAACTGTGCTCATTTATGATGTGCTCTAACAAACCTTACAACTCTTGTCTTGAGTTTCAATAATATTCCCCTTGTTACTTGGCTCTTTATCACAATAAATTCATTTCAGTAGGTGAATAAAGCCTTAGCTGAGAGGAACACAACTGTATAATAAGTCAGTTTAACCTTCCCATCCCTTCTGCATTTAACTCATCACCTTTATGCAAATCTTAGCATCACTCCTCATTTGACACGTTTTATCTTAGTACAGCGATGGGGAGTTCAGTGACTGCATGGATCTGCATCAATACTCTGCACGTGTTTGTTTACACTAAACTAGGCCTATTAGAGATAATGACTCACGGCATCAAGCTGTCAGTTTAGGAAGCTGTTTGTGTATAGAAGTGTGCCTGGCTCTTCAAAGGCTGTCCTTCTTATCTACAGTCAACAAACAGTCTCCTTGTGAGAAAATGGGGAGGAACTGTGCACCTGTAATTCCAATGTCCCACCACCCATACCATATCAATAGATCCAATCACATATTTGCATGCATGTTTTGTACAGTGGCAGGACAATGCAGTACTGCAGGAAACCATTCTAATGCAGGGATAATATGTAGTCCATTCTTGAATATTGTGAGTTGTTGTGGATTGATTTAGGACATCATATCCTTGCTTAAAAGGGATATTGTGTTAAATTGACTTAAGAGCTTTTAACAATATTATAACTGTGTTTCTCCATGCTTGCTTAGTTATCTTCGGATTGATTCACACATGCTTGAATAATATCGCATTGTCCTGCATTTGAGGCTTGAGTGCACCGAAAATGTCGATTTTTACATACCCCTTATGTCCACCCACTGCTCTGTGCTGTGATTTTGCAAAACATTCAGAGTCTAGGTCATACGTAAAATGTCATTTTTCAACAGTGAAAATATGTAAATAAAAAAAATGCTTGAAGAATCTGGACTTCTCAGTTCTGCAATTTTGAATGGGAAGTCAATGGGCATGTTTCTATTACTTTGTTTTACATCAACATTAAAGTTTACAATGGACAATGTAAACTTGCATATGTACTTAAATATATACTGTACATATGTTATAGTTTATTTCAAAATCCCCCACAAAGCATCTTCTTTAATCATTTTGCAATTAAACACATTACATTTAGTACTGCAAACAATCCAGTGCCCCAAATCAGGAAGGCCAGTAAAAGGTGGTTAAACTGTATTTGCATGACCAGCCCGCTCTCCCACCCCCTCCATTACCAGTAAGAGGCGCATCCGTAATTCCCAGTTCGCTCCAGCCTCAGGCACACTAACCAGAGAGACCCGGGCCAACTCGCTGGTCCTCTCCCCACCCGCTTCCTCTCCAATGCTGCTGGCTTTGACTCACCGTGACCTTTGGCTTTCGGCACTATACACTACCTCCCCCACACATGCAAATAGCGCCGGTCTGCTCCAGGAGGCATTGCAGAAAAGAGGCAGGTCGGAAGGAAAGGGAGAGAGAAGTAAAGGATGGATTGGTAGAAGCCGGGCCCAGGGAGAGTGAGAGAGAGACCCCTAAAGGAAGTGCGGGCATGTTGGTCTCAGAAGTGGAGCGAGGCGTTTGGTGCTGCCTGGGGAGGCTCTGAGCTACAGACCAGCACACAGGCCTTAAAACATCTCTTTCTGTATTTGAGCCAGCCAAAACACACCCCAGCGCCAGTGTCTGCAAGGCTTAGAGTGACCCGCGCTGATCTCTGTGTGTGCGCTTGCAGATATAGTTTTGTGAGTAAAAGCAAGCGTACTGTACTTATTGTTTTCCTTGTTCCCAGGCTGCTCCAGGCACCTCAGTTTATGTGTGGGGAGGTGTAAGCGATGTGTGCAGCGGTATCTGGAGAGCCTCCAACACCCCCACCTCTCCTCACCACCATCATCATCAACTCTTGTCTATTCTCTCTGGTTGGAGGATCTGCCAGTTCTCTTTCTGTCTTTGTCCCTTCTTTGATCCTGCTCTCCGAGCCTTGGCTGGCCTCGCTAACAGCAGTTCAGCACAGGTCCTACTCCACTCCCACTAATAACACATTTCATGCCAGCCTGGGATGATGTGTGTGTACTGACATATGAACATCTCCTCATGCGCTCCAAAATGAGTAACGACTGGCTTGTGCTTTCATTCAGTTTCATTTCTGTATGTTGCCAGAGCTTTTATACAAGCTCTTCTTGACTGCAGCCGTATTGCTATGTGGAACTTAAGAGATGAGTGACTGATAGTGGGCGAGTGTACAGTTATAAAATAGGCTAAAGAGAATCATATAAAGGCAGTTTAAGGCTAGTAAAATTCATTTTGAAATGTTGAATTGTTCTTATGAACTATTCAAGATTATACACTTCCTTGTTGCTCTTTTGGTTAAGCATAACAAGTCCCAATGAAGCTAGAACTAATAGCTGCACATCATACAGTGCCGTGAATGCCTGAGAATAGTATCATTGCAGAAAACTCCTTTGATATTGTCTGGTTGCTTCAGTTACCAGTTGTATATGTCAGTTAAAGTAATCTAGTATTTTTAACTTGAAAGATCTGAAACTTAAATTATTTGTATTGTTAAAATCTACAATGATTGTGATTTGTGTTGATTTGACACAGTTAATCTTTCTCTCTCTCTCTGTCACGTTGATACACTGAATCTGGGACAGTGCAATTAATCAAATTAATCGTAATTATTACACCCAACGATGACAAAAATCACATAATTGAAAGTAAATGATTATTTACCGTCAGAGAAAAGTTGCCTGCGGTTTGCAGCTTTTTACTTGTTTACATTCATAACAGCCTATCTTGTGTCAGATAGTCTCTTACTTTATCTTTTTATGGTGGGGGGTCCACCACTATTGAAGTGCTATTGCTTTGCTTGGAATGTTCCAGAATATTGTATTAAATTTATCTAGGATGCAATTTTTCAATTACAGGGGTTTTTATTGCTAAAAAATACCCAGAAAACATGAATTGTTGGTGTGATCAGGGGTCACCTTCTGGACAGATGTGACCTAAAACTTCACTAAGTGTCACCTGCTTGTCTTTTTAATATAGATAGGTAACTTTATTGTCATACCTTGGATCATTCCAGGCAGCAATACAATCTCCGTATAGATAAGCAAACAGGAGGGCCTCCACCAAAAAGTTACATAGTGCACATTTACTTTTAGCCCACAGAGACACAAACCTCTTTCTATGTGAATAATCATCAGCTCTAACTGCCTTGCCTTTATTTGTTTTAACACATTCTCTAACTCAGCAGCACTATAACTTATTGGTTACCAGAGAACTGGACAAGTCAGATAGTCACTCAGCCTCTTGGGAGTGCCGAGCGCGTCAACACAGTGCCACCCTCAGTTAGGCAGTGGCAGCCCGGTCACACCTAAAGCCTGCTTGTCTGGCTCCTTACCTCCCACTTCTGCTGCCAAGCAGTAATGAAGCTTAAACGTGCTGGCATTTGAACCTCCGCCCGCTCCACCTCCCTAAACATGCTGAGCTTTCCTCACCCTTATGGCAGCATATGAGGGCACACATTGGCAGCCTGAACATTTATCAATGCGTTACACATTAACAGTGACTACAGTCTGCCGTCAACAATTTTGTCTGCAGTCTGCAGACAAAATTGTTTTGTGAGAGCAATACCTCACACTTTCGCACACTTTATCCAGACAATCTCCTTGTCTAATTGCATTATTGCACTGTGGAGGTCCATGGTCAAGAGGGCTCAATAAAGATATGAAGCCTGGGAACGAGAGGGAGCGGTAGGATGAGAAAAGAGGAAGAGGCAGATAAAAGCACAAGTATGAATGGAGGGGGGCCATATAAATAGATAAACGACAATAGAGGATAAGATCAAGGAATGCATGGGACTTCAAAGTTTAACGCAAAAAGTTTAATGCACTGCTCTTTCTGTTGTAGAATATATGTATAAGGAAGTCTTGCACCTGTTTGTTTTCCTGTCTGGACATTTGTTATGTTTTACTTTTCAGCATGTGATCAAAAAGCTTTACAACAGAGGCTCTTGTCGAGTGTGAGTCAGCCTATTTCCCACAGATGTCAGTGATAGAGGAGTTGACACACAGCAGCAGGTTACACTCGAGGGACCCACGGCAGCCAGGTGCGGCCGATAAGACCAGTCCGGGTTAGGAGGGAGGGACCTCACCGCAACGCTGCAGAGCTTGTGCAACGTGAGCGTGAGAAAGTCACTGAAGCAGAGATAGTTTCAGAATCCTCACACTGTCTGCTTCACGTCAATACATTTGTTTGGAGGCTCTGTCAATGCCATTATGTTCAGGGTAAGCTCTCAGGTATGCACTCTGATACAGCTGTGTGATGTGTCAGAATGACTGCTGGCCTTGGAAAATATTCTGTTTTCAATATTCACTCAGAGGAGTGATCCCAGTATGACAAAAATGAAAATGTGCATAGCCCAAGTCTATATGGTAGATTTTTACTACTATAGGTTACAAGTGCAAATGAAGGTTTTAATGTGGTGTTGTACCTGTATTTGTATTAGTGATAGATTAGATTATAGATTAGATGATACATTCTTGTATCATTCTGAATCAATCTTCATTCAGTAAAAAGTGTAGCCTATGACAACGTTGGCTAATATCCTATAGTTTTCAGTTAGGCTATTTAACAAAAATCACTCAAGTCTCCTGGAAAAATGTTCCCCATCCCCGGGAGTTCGGATGCGCAGCTCCAGCGTCAGTCGAGCTGTTGATCCTGCGGCCAGCCACTAGCGACGCCCCACAGATGCAGGCAGCAAGCCGGCGAGAGGAGCGCCTTCCTCTGGTCGCCTGTGCGCCACGTGTCGCGGTCTCTGCAGCAGCTGGAGGTGTGCGAGACGCGCGTCCTGTTCTCAGAAGAAACCTTATCGACTATTCCTGTTCTGAGTATCTGGGCTCTTAAATAGGATAGATTGCCCAATCATATCTACTAAAAGAGATTGTTCAGATTGCGACTGGGACTTCAGAAGTGAAAAAGGCGCGAACTGCAATATTTTCTTTTGCTATATCATGTATGTATGTACGATTCAATACAAGGGCAATAAACACAGCTGTTAGACGCACTAGGTGCGCTTTGTTGTGTGTGGGTGCGTACGTGCAGCTAACCTAATAAAGATTAGACTTGTGCGATGATCAAGGAGGTCCGCTCGTGTGCGCGCTCTCCGGCACAAATATCTCTGCTCTGGCTCACATTCCGATAAGGGATCCAGCTCTCCGTGTAGGCGTGGTTTTCCCAGGCTTTTAAAACAGCAGCTGCTATTTACCTTCCCCTCTAATGTAAACCACCGCCGCCGCTGCCACTTCCCTCCCTCCATCCGCGCGCTCTCCCGGCCCAGCGGCCCCACGGCAGCCCGGGGGCCAAACCTCCAACCCAGCCACCCCGCGCTCATAAAACATCCTGGCACGTGCTCCACATTCACAACACCGACACACGATCAAATGCCCAGAGTCGTACCACAGTCCGGGGGCCACTGTAAGTGAGTTGGTTTTTACGTTTTGGCTGGATAAGGGTTTTGTTTGTTAGACATTGTATTTGGTTTAAAATACCCCATTACAACACACATCAGTCTTGGTAAAACGTAAAACCCAGAGTCATGTGAAATCTCATATTCTCACTGATCTCACCATGTTAGTTTGTTTGAATAGCATAGGTCTAGTTGCCTATTGTAGTAATTATTATTATTTGGACTGTAGCCAAAGATTCACATGTGCCGAGCCCAATAAATCAGGCTACATGATCAATACGTGGAGGTTATAAAATCAAACTTCTGGTTCAATGATGAGGGCTGATGATGCTGTAAGAACAACACTGATAAGACTATAGGTTCATACTAGTTAAGATCTAGGAGTCTTGGGTAGGCCTACTTGTTGATTGTGTTCGTCGTGGCGCTCGCTGTGGCGGTGCCCAGTCAGCGGCTCTACTGTTAATATGTAAACGCTGCGATGATTGAAGACTGAAGGCAGTTTCCCCGGCTGTGCCCTGAACCCGGGCCGCGTGCCATTGGCCGCCAGCACCAGTGGCCAAACAACCAATGGGAGGGCGCCGACCACGAGCCGTCCTCCCTCGGGCCGCGTGTCCCTCGCTCTGATTGGTGGAAAGTTACTGTGGGAAAGAAAGTTTGGGAAGTTTCACACGAGCCGTTCGCGTGCAGTGTGAGATATAAATAGGCGCCACACGCGGAGAGCCTCACAGAGAGAGTCTTCTCCACTCGCCTCAGCATCCAGCGCCGCGCGCACACGGATCTAACTTATCTCAGGAGTTCTTCAGCGTCAGCGAGGACACTGTAAACATCCCGAGCTGACACTTACCGTTATAGCCATTTTGTACAACACTGGAACCTAATTTGCCTTGGTTATTGGGATTTTTCCAAAAAGAAGATGCCTGCAGATATGATGGAAAAAACGTCCTCTTCCCCGGTCGCTGCTACCCCGGCCAGCATGAACACGACCCCCGACAAGCCGAAAACAGCATCTGAACACCGAAAGGTCAGTATGCGGAATTTGTTTTAATGTATTTTTTTATAAACGAATTGAAAACACTTGTATCCGAGCGTCTCCTCAACTTACACTTTTACGCACGAAGTTAAAATGTACCGATCATATTTTCACAGTCATCCAAACCTATTATGGAAAAAAGGAGACGAGCCAGGATCAACGAAAGTTTGGGACAGCTGAAGACGCTGATTTTGGATGCGCTCAAAAAAGATGTAAGTTGTTGTCGTGATTTTCTTAACAGATATATTTATATCAGAGAAGCATCAAGATTAGTGCATCATTCTGTGCGTAATTCTAACCATGCGTGTTTATATGATACAGAGCTCTAGACACTCGAAGCTGGAGAAGGCTGACATCCTAGAGATGACGGTAAAGCATCTGCGGAACCTACAGCGAGCTCAGATGACCGGTAAGTCCCGGAGACTATCTGTCTCGTGATGCGTCTGCATCCGTGTCCTAGCGTGACCCCCTTCTACATACAATGTAACTAAATATGTTTCTTTTGTGCAGCCGCTCTGAACAACGACCCAACGGTGCTGGGCAAGTACCGCGCTGGATTCAGTGAGTGCACAAATGAAGTCACTCGGTTCCTCTCCACTTGTGAAGGCGTCAACACTGAAGTCAGGACGCGGCTTCTCGGACACCTGGCCAACTGCATGACCCAAATAAACGCCATCAACTACCCCAGCCAGCATCAGCACCAAATTCCTCCCAATGCCGGTCCCACGCACCCATCCTTTGGCCAGTCCATGGTGCAGATCCCCGGCTCATCTCCGCAGGTGCTTCCCATCAACCCGTGCAAAGGAGCGCCCTCTCCCGCGAATTTACCGCCAGAAGCCACTAAAGTCTATGGTGGTTTCCAAATCGTGCCTGCCACAGACGGACAGTTTGCCTTTCTCATACCTAACGCAGCGTTTGCTGCAAACGGCCCCGTTATCCCGGTTTACGCCAACAACGTGAGCACGCCAGTGCCTGTGCCCGCAGCAGTGTCTCCTGGTGTCCCGTCAGGAAACACAGACTCAGTGTGGAGACCGTGGTGAAAGAACTGCTCACACAGACTTTAAAATGACACTTTCATTTCTATTTGTTTAATGTTAGAAAGTTTTGAATATGTTTTGTAAATGAAGAGTATGCACTATATTTGTACAGCTAACAAGGGAGTTAAGTTCATATTGAAATGAGATTTGTAACGTGGAAGTCAGTTCACTGCATTTTTATATAGGTCCTATATGACTTGTTTTTTACTGTGTGATGCCAAAGATTGTTCAATGCTCTTATAATGTTCTTCGTTTTGGAAGACAAATAAATTAGTAAAATAGTCTACTAATATGCGCCTTATTCTGTTTTTTTTATTAAGGAACACATGTTTTGTGCGGACATCCAGTTCTGTTCCTCAAAACATTAAGCCCAGTATTAACTATTGCAGCCTATGAATGTGCATTTGTCTGATTCTCAATAAAGGGGAACGTTTACGTTGCAAAGTGCAAAACCTGTTGAGCAACGATAAGAAAGGCCAAAAATGGCAAAAGCATTGCTTATGATAGTTCCCCTCACATGCAATGAAAAACTCTCGTTCTGAGTCACATTCTTCCAGTTTGTAACTGAATGATGAAATTGTGCGCTAATTTCAACTTAATTAACTTAAATCGGTTCGCTAGACAGGAGACCACAAACGTGCCATTAATCAGTCCCGGGACAGACTAGAACTGGGCCGATGGCTTGACGCTCTGCGCCCAGTGACCACTTAAGGGCCTAACAGAGGTCACTTGCGCCATCTACCAGCTGAAATACGAATTGCATATTGATCAGGCCATCAGGATGATCTATGAAAGCGGAAACCAGAGTGTCAGTTGTTACCCGCTGTACTTTACATACCCTAGAGGCAAACTTTTCTGTAACTTGGTAATCATTAGGCTATACATGAGAAATAAGCTACTGCAAAAATATGTTTATGCGGTTATAGGCTGTGTACTCTTGAGTTGGACATATTTTTTTCATTTTGCTGCTTGAAAATTCTAAGGAATGGCTACAGCACTGCAGTTTCGTGAGATGGTTTATTTATTGTTTGTAAACTTGTAACGCGTTTACTCTCTCAAAAACACTGATCTTACACATTGGACAAATTTTTAATTTTAAGTATAAACATTCCCTCCTCTTCAGTCAGTTTTCTTCAGTTTTTTTTAAATTGTTTTTTTAGGTAAATACAGTTGTAATGTTCCACTAGACAGGCATCAAATGATCACTCTCAAAGATCATTATTGTTAGGATTTCCGCTGCTGACTGGCTTCCGCCGTGCAGGCCATGTACATGTACACATTACTGTGGTCCAAAGGAGCCTCTGGCCGTGACTTTAATCAGAGCTCATTGAGTTCCTGATGCCAGGGGGTTGACAGCAGAAGACCATGTTAAACATGCTGCTTCTAAACCATGTGGTAGCGCTCTGCTCTACCCAGGTGCGTGTGCCCCCTCCAGCAATCTGAGTGTGGCCTAGCTTTGAAGGGGGGCGTGTGCGGAGAAGGGGGTGCAGGTGTTTGCAATTATCAGTGTGCTAAGAGGCACAAAGTGTGGATAAGTGCCATCATTTTGAATTTCCATCACACCTTTTTACAGGGGCCATGCATCCCTGTTTGATTGAAGCCATGTGTGTGTTCATGTCTGTCTCTGCATACCTCTCCTTCTCATTGTATGTGTGCTGGGTTAGGACATGCCTGGCTAAAGGGCACATTGGGTAAGGCAGCAGAAAGTGGGGGGTTCAAGGAAAGGCCTACCACACAGGATAGCAGCCGTCCTCATGTCCACACTTCTGCACACTGTGTTCCCACACATTCCAGCTGTGTTCAGAGAAGCTTCCTGCCCCACGCTCTGAGGCCACAGCTGGACACGGGCGTCCAGGAGGCACGTGTTGTGACCCAGACAACACCCAGATGCCTTCAGCCTCTCACCCGTCTCACTCCCTTTTTCTTCTTTCCACACACACCCACAGCTAACATTTTCAGAGCCTCTTCCCCTATGGAGAACAGCTTTACGAGCCTCTCCAATTACCCGGTGCAGTGGCCGGCTGCCGGATTGACCGCACACATGTCACAACACGACCGGGAGGTTAGCTGCCATGCATATCCATTAACTTTTCCCACACTCCGCGTGCCTACAGCCAGGGAACGGAGAGAAAAAGCCCCTATGCCTCCTCCATGATTTCCTAAGTGTTACCATATGGAGCTCTCTGCCTCTCTCCCTCAGTGTTCGTTGCCTCTCTCGGCACTGCTCACTTACGGCCCGTCATTGGGGCTGTCTTTGATTGCAGACCAGACAAGCGAAAGCTTTATGATTTAAACCCAAAGCTTGCTGTACCAAGCCCTGGACTCATTTTGAAGCCAAACTTCTCTCCCTCCCATTCCTTCACTCCCCCTCCTTTTGCAGTTGCAGGGGAAGGCTGTTTTCTGGCAGGAAATGAATAGCTCCCAGATGAGCGCAGGAACCTGAGAGGTCGTGAGAAAGAGGCGAACCCCCCTCTGCTGGGCCGGCCTGCTGCCAGCCGCCAGGGGAATGTGGGAGAGCGCCTCTCTGACACACGCACCAACCCCTTTGCCCTCCACCACACCACCTGACCAGGCCTGGGTGCAGACCAAACTGACTAAGGGTACATCAGGGTTTCAAAGTGTCATTAATTTGCACAACTAAAATGAGGGTGTAGACATTTTTAAATGAGGTTGCAATGCACCCTTTTGCACCACTATAGACCCGGGCCTGCACCTGACTGACACTGGCCTCAGCTCTCGGCCCCAGGCCTGGAAATAGACTGACAAGCGCCACCGCCAGGCAGCGCAGCTCGCCAAAGGAGCAGCAGGAGAGGGAAAACTGTGGGAGGGAGAGAAATGTTGGATTTGCGTAGGCGGAAGTGGATCAGTCTGAATCCTGACCCATGAATACAAGACAGTAGAGTTACATCAGCTATTAAAGTCTACAATATGACCCTGACCCTAGGTATCTGCATAGATTACATTCACACAGCCAGAGGACACCAGTCATGCTCTTGCTGCTATGTTCCACAAGTTCGTCCCAGAGCACCCATCACACAGGTGTCATCTGAAGTGAACCCATATTTAGGCCTTTACTTTTGCTCTGGGTAGATTCATCCAGCGCCGTTATGAAATGTAATGCCCTGATAAAATTTGGTGTTTTGAGGGTGCCTTGACATCTTAACAACATATGAACATTTAGGCTACATAAGTGTGTTTAGTGGTATTTTAAAATCTGCAATGAATCTACTTTTCTTTTTCTTATTAGTAGTGAACTCCGAGGGAACACTAATAAAGTCATAATGTACACTTCACCCATTAAAACTGTGTTGTCAGTAGTGGGATTCATATAATGTGTCAGGATTTATCAGAGGGCATCCCAAACCTCTTTCACCAAACGTCTATGACCTATTATTAGCATGTATTACAACGGTGCACCCAGTAACTTGCTAACTTTACACAGCATTCGCCTTCATATGGCTCTATCCTCTCACACACTGGGATTTAGGGCTTCTATGGTAACCTGTGAGCCCAGTAAACAGGACAAGCTGTCTATACACAAATCCCAGCAGCACGGTGCCCACTTTCCTTGGCTCACCCTGCATCACAACAAAAACCCCACCAGAGGGTCCCGGTACCAGCCCATTCAAATGTCAACCACCTCGTTTGATGTCGCACACTGCTATGTAAATCCAGCGTGTTTCTCACCAGCGTAGCGGCTCTCACAAAACTAAGTCTCCAGCTAAGGTGGTCCTGTGATCCTGGACATATAATGCCAGCTTCAGAAGTCTTTTTTAAACGTCACTATTTGAGTTTCACATGTTGGATATGGATGAAGGATATGGCAGCCATGGAAAGCTGCCAGTCAAAAGTTGGCACATTCCCGAAAATCAAGCCACTGGCAATGGTGACCCTATCGTACTGTGTCTTTGAATGACCTAGTCTCCAGATCCATTGGACTCAAGGCCAAAAGAAATGTAGGAGGGTCTTCCCAGAGAGATCTTTTGAGTGTGTGTGTGTGTGTGTGTGTGTGTGTGTGTGTGTGTACAAGTTGGTGTGTGTTATTGGGAAGTGCTTTGAGTGTCTTGAAAGGAGCGACAAATAGTTGAATTGTTCATCATCATAACAATTTCATTAATGTAACAGTTAATGTCCCAGCACACTAGTGTCAAAAGCTGTCGGTTTAATGTCTGGTTGTTTGTCTATAATATGTCTGGTTGTTTGTCTATAATATGCAAGGTTTTCAATGAAAAAGATAAAAAAAATTTGACTCAAGAATAGGAATGAATCGTCCCAGCTTTTTCTGTTCCAATACCAATGTTGGCTTTAAGTATCTGTCAATACCGATGTCAACCAATACTAGGGCAGAGATTGAAAACATCATTTATTTCCTTTAAACACAAACAGCGTATGGTCTTGTAGCTATTATTTATCATTTAAAGTAACTACAGAGCAGCTTTGAAAACTATTTTGAAGTGTTTTGAGCCAACATTGACCAATAAATTGTCTTATTACAACAATTTATAGACCAAAATGGGATATCGATTGAACCGACACCTTTAAACTGAAGCTTTGGTATATGTTTTCTTCACTGTTATTTTTCTTGAACACTTATGTGCGACTGAGTTCAAGTGTCCCAGGGAGATGTCTGGAGTGCGGCAGGCGGTTAAGCACACCTCTAGTCCACTCAGCTTACACTCTGCATGGCTGTGTGATCTACGAGTTCTGCCCTCGCGTGGCTGCCTTTATTTTACTTCTTAACTGTCCTACTGTGCAGTTTCAGGTTCCTTTGAGATTGAGGGAAAGTGAAACCTGATTTTTTTGACCCTGTGATACATCAAATGACACCATAAAGTTGGACATTTCGTAGTCTAATGGGGCTGAAGGGATAAGTCTGGAAGTTTGATGTCAGTAAATCAACACGGAGCCAGTTGGTGCTGTCCAATGCTTTGTTTCTCATAGTTGAGCATTTGGACTGCATCATGTTGATGGATTGCATCATTTGTGTGCTTAAAGACATGAAATGACATTATCCCACCTCCCTTTGCTCTGTCCATGCACGAAGCCGCCTTAGCTGTGATGTGAAGCGCAACTTAATCCTCTTTTCTTGTTTGGAGCCAGTGGCGGGAGCTGCAGAGGAGCTGGCCACAGAGATAGTACCACGAGACACAGCAACACAAAGCAAACTGTGTGTCTCCACGAATTGTTTGAGGATGTTCACAATGAGGAGTTTGTCTATGTCATTTAGAGTGTCCGGCTGTGATTGTAAGTATGTTGGTGTGCCTTTGCTTGTCTATCAGCCTACCAAACCCGTTCACAAAGCCTCTAGTGTTTTATCCTTTGAGTTCAACACTCCCACTACATCCTATTATCTTAGCTCTTGTTTGCATCATGGAGCCAACAAGTGTACATGTCTGTGTTTGGATTGGGATAGTCAGCTTGTCGGGATGTGTGGGGACATTGTTAAAAAAAAAAAAAGGCCAAATGTGATTATCCAATTCTCTTAATGTTAAAGGAGCACTATGTAACTTTTCGCGGAGGGTCCCCTACATACTTTTCTCTTTGCCTGGATTGTTCCACAGAATGGCAACAAACTAATGTGTAATCTTGCACTTATTCAGTTACAGGTGTTTGTTTTCTCAAAATATCTTACAAAACATCCATTGTCACTGTGAGTGGGATCACCCCTTCACAGATCTGACCTATAACTTGGCATGATGACGTCACTCGCTTTTGTCCACGGAGAGGGATATGTTTAATGGCATACTGTACATCTCCACAGAGGAAAGCAGGTGGCAGACCCTCCACCAGAAAAGTTACACAGTTCATCAAGTTTTTATTGGATTCATCTGTATACAAATTGCACATTTCCAGAAACCAAATCTGTCTCTGTACACTGTACGAGAATGAGATCAATTACAGATGTTGATTACCGAGACACAGGAGCTGTCTTCACACTTCTACTCATGAGCAGACCGCAGACTTTCCCACGTGCTGTACAGTGGTCGCCACCAGTTGCCGGGGGCTCGTCTTTCCCTGATAAACCAACTACGTGCGACCCTCCACAGACGATATCAGGGTAATTGACAGTGACTGGAAATATGCAGCATCATTCAGGCCCAACCCGTGTGACTAAAGGGGTTAGGGTCTGCCCCCTCCTCTGAAGCCATCACTGATATTCAATTTGTGTTAGAGCTTCCTTTGAGGGGCCCCTAGGGATCTGATTTGATTAACATATTTTATCGTCGGGTTTTTTTGCGTAGAGCCGGGAGTGCTTGAGGGCATCGTATTAATAATAGTCACAACATATTATCGCTGGCTATGTGATGTAACAGTGACAATGGTTTATGTACGGTCATGAGATGCATGCAGAAATGACATGCTCCATGCAACATACTGACGCCTTTCATTGACGCAGTTGTGCTAACTTGAAGCTAATCTGAAGTGTTTTGTGTGAGCAAGTCAGAGTGCTGTGGTGGATTGAATTTGTTTCGTCTGCGGTCCTTCTTCATCACTTATCTAAGGAACTGCGCCATAAAATCAATGCAGCCGTTCGGACAATAGCTACTGTCGCTGAGGCCACTTTTCCCACACTCTTATCTGTCATGAAAATGGACACACACTGACACAGGGACAAAGCGACGGGCAGACGCTCACTCGAACCGCGACTTCCGAGAGCGTCTACAGTAAGGACATTCCAGCGCTCAATCACACAAAAGAAGCCTCAGTGCTGCACAGTAGTAAAATGTAACCTATAAAGTGCTCTCCTTTTCCCTCCATTTTACTGAGGATTATATATATGTATGAGCTGCCCTATTAAAAGACAACCTTCTTCCATAAATGCTTAAATTATTTAAATGCACAAACACCTGCACTAAAAGAACCCCCTGTAAACCAGTGCTTTTGTTTAAAGGTCCTACATTACGCTAAATAGACTCGTGAGCTTTTAACTGTTAGAATGTCTTTACCTCATCAAAAACAGACCTGGAGTTGTGTTTTGTTTCATTCACACATGTTTGAGTAACTGTTTATTATTAGTCTGTCTATGTCTCCAAACCTCAAAATGCTCTGTTCCACCTTATGATGTAATGAAGTGGTAGTTTTCAAGTTATCAGCAGAGATTGGCAATTCTAGATCTAAAATAATCCAAATGATTCTAGTGAAAGTGCATGGAGTTTACAAACACATGTATTGCCACATGACATCACTAGGTGGAACAGAGTGTGTTCTGTTTGAGAGAGCAACTCAGACTAAATATGCAGGATTTGTGTGTTAAACATGTGTAAATGAAACAACACAACTCCAGGTACATGTTTTATAAAGAAACGACAACATATATCAGAAAATAGCACAATATGGGCCCTTAAAAAGAAACAAAAACTGCCTAATATCATTCAACAGCAGTCTATAGCTCACTACAAGATAACACTTTTCTTCAAGTTTTAATTTCCCTCGCACACATGAAGACAGACATGTAAGTGGCTATTGAATGGCAACTGTGTAGGTTCTCATATAAGGGGCAGTCAGGGATAAATTGGCTAAAGCTTAAGTTTCGTCCTGCGCTTGTAATGGTTTGAAAGAATGTAAAACCCATGACAAAAGGGACCACGGGGAGAACCGGAGAACAGGTGGTCATTGCTGCGTACCCCCCTCTCCCAGCAGACATGAAATCAGCCAGGGAGGTTTAAGATTTCAGTGATACCGAGCTCCGAGGTTTGTTTTGCTCTTTATATCGGTGAAGATGTGTGAAAAGATGGCGAGACCTCTAAACCTTTAAACCCCCCTGCTCCAAAATGCCCCCAGCCCGCAGTCCAGAGGAGGTGGAGGATTCTACAGCACAGGAAATCGTCCATCGGCACCAGTTTGAGAAGGACAGATTGGAGACGTGGGTGGAGGACAGGCCTTGACCTCTTGAGTATCTGTAGTGCCGGAGATCTTAGGAATGGGAAAGCAAGAGGAAATGGATGAATAATAAAAACAACTGTCTTGCAGCTGATTTATCGACCAGTATTATTTATGAGAGAGACAAGAGAAATCTTGTTTTGTAGTTGGGAAGTGAGAATAACAGCATGGCATGTAAGAGAAGCAGGCCATGATTTGTAATCAAGCACTCTGGTTTCTACCACATACCCAAATACATAAAATCCTCCTGCTAAGGCAGTCCTAACCGAATTGGTGAAGATCAGGAGGTGCAGCAACTACTGCACCAGACAGGTGTCCCCAGTGACATTGAAGAATGGCTAAAATGCAGGACAAATTTCTCTACAGGTACAGTAAAATATAACCTTGATGATAAAACATGACAAATCTAGTGATACAAAATGAAATGAAAGCAGTGTTGTTCCTCCAGACTGATGGAGGCACAAAAAAATCTGCCTAAAGTTTAATTTGAAATGCACAGTTGAAATGCATTCTTACAAACCTCTTGACTTGACCTCAGAATGGAAAATATACTCTGAGTACTTAAATACATTTCTGACTTGAAGACAATGATAGAAAACATTCAACATGATCAGAGACACAGGCTTGATTCTTCAGGTTGTTAATTGCCAAGTTACGATTATGTTTTAAAGGCAAAGGCTCAAATAATCCACATAAATGTGTCTTTCTTTAATATCCTTGGTTATATTCCAAAGATCCACTGTCAGTCCAATTAAATTCAAGTGTATTTATATAGCATATAGCATTTAAAACAATTTCAGCTGCCCAAGTTGCTTCACATAAAAGTCAAAAAACAAAAAAAACAAAAATTTACAGACAATACAATACATAAGAAAAGAACAGTATAACACCAAGATATCTTGGCTATTAAAGTAGTATTAAATATTAATTGCCAGAGAGAAGGGGTGGGTTTTAAGCCTATTCTTAAACTGCATTAAAGACTGAGAGGATCTGACAGGCAGAGAGAGGTTGTTCCATAGTCTGGGCACTTCCACAGAAAAGGCGCTGTCATCTCTGGTCTTGAGCCTGGCTTTGGACACAGCCAGTAGGAGCTGGTCAGCTGACCTCAGGGCTCTGGCTGGAGTATAGGGCAGCAGTAACTCCCTCAAAGAAAGAGGACCCATACACACAATCAATAACATTTTTAATTGCACCTGATATGAAATAAGGAACCAGTGCAGGTTCCACAGCACAGGCATGATGTGCTTTTTTTGTCAGCTGACAAGCTGCAGCATTCTGGACATTCTAGCACACCAGGGAGTCCTGGGCCAGCCCCACATACAAAGAAGTACAATAATCCAGATGCGACGTTACAAATGTGTGAATTGCTTTTTCAAAATCTGCCTGTGGGAAGGCAAGGACTTCATGACAGAGCTAATGTGCTTGTCCAGTCTGAATACAGTCCACCCCACAATCGCTGTGAGCAATTAGTGTAAATTTTCCTCCATAGTGGCGGTACATTTTTCCCGGCTGTGCGTTTAAGTATAGACTGCTACCTGCTGCTACAGGCTGTGATGAGCTCATCTGTGTTTAACTGCATACATGTGTGTTTAAGTACCCTGCTCCTTATCTGTTTCCATCGGTGTGTGAGGGGTTTAGGCTGCAGTAACCATAGCAGCGTGCTGACAGATTACTGAGGGGCGGCAGGCAGGGGGCTGGGGGCAGGCGGCAGGCACAGCTTCAGGTGTGTGATAATGGGGTTGAGGATATGGAGGACATCAGGGAGACTTTACAGCAGTGGGTGGTGTGTGTGTGTGTGTCTGTGTGTAAGTGTGTGTGTGACTGTGTGCAAGACGTACGGGTTCTGCTCGGGTGAGCCTGAAGAATGCCCATGTGGATCCTGGCAGAGAGAAAAGAAGATCCTTTCATCACTTGGAGCTTGTGCCTCAAACCCAACCCCAATTTTCCCTTCTTCATCATCCAACATCCCTCCTTCACAAAGAAAGGGAGCACATTCACCTTTTCTACCTCTCTTCTCTCCCTCTCTCCTCTTTCCTGTGTAGCGTGGGAGCTGTCAGTGGCATTTGCTCAGACCTGCATACACACAGACACACACTGTGCACTCCGGCAGCACGCAGGTCTGTATGCTTTAAAAGGGCAGCCGCTAATTAGCCATAATGGCCTCCATTTTGTCATGGCCTTGCGTCATGCTTTTGATGCTCTGATTGGGAGCGCCCAGGGGGGAATACCAGACAATTTTCCATGTCTGATTTGTTTGAAGAGGGAGGTAGGTGCGATAACAATGATGTCAAGACATGCAGAAACCATGTTGTGTTTTCTCACAAGAGTGAAATGAGCTTTGTCTATTGCTAAATGCATGGTTGAACATGTTAGTAGTGGTCACACCAATGCTGCAGACACTGAACTATTCCTTATGGTTAGTGGACCCCCCATTATACATGTCAGTACACTTCACTGGTTTATGCCCCAATGTTCAGTATTCTGAAAACTCCAAATATTATACTTGCTAAGCTCTTTCTTTCGAGTACACCAGGAGAGCCCCTTAACCATGCCCCCCAGCTGAGTGTGGGCATGAGGCCTGTCTCGCGCTGGGCGACCTCAGTTTAAACCTAGACTGTCCCTCAGTGCTGTTGTCCCGGGACGGTCCCTTATGGATTAGGTTGACTGGAGAACTATTGAGACAGACCCCTTTGAACTTTCCTCCAGCACAAGTAAGACAAACACACATAAACAGAAAAAAGCACACACCACTGCAGCGCTAATGGAGCTTGAAGCGACTCACAGCTCTGGCCTGGGTAAAAAGAAAGTCCACGAGGGATGAAGGCAACCAGGGGGTGAGTTTGAGGCGGAGAGTGTCAGGTTTCGCCCCATCACAGTTTTAAAAACGGTTTATCTTTGCTGGGGAGGTGTATCTTTGTGTCACCATGTGGGAGAGGAGGATGCAAGGAGCCAGGATGAGAGACCGGACAGATCACTGGGATGGGACCACCTGCGTGGCTTTCTTTGCTTGGGGAGATTATGTGGGCACACAAAGCAGTGGCAGGGGGAGGCCAGGGCACCGGGGGAGAGCAGCGTCCCTCGAGTGAGCAGCGTGGAAAGTGGAGGTGGCGTGTGTGCCAGGGGTCGGCTGCATACTGTGGTATATTGCTCCCACGACATTGTGCCTTGTGCATTTCTCTGCATATTTGACCCTTTTTTACTTGGGAATCTCAACACATGATGTACAGTTCTGTGAAGAAAAACTGAACTTGAATGGAATGAACAAATGCATATCCTACATAGAAATTTTGGTTACAATTTTAATTTTTGTGATTGAATTTGATTTGTTTTTAACTTAACACAGTGATGAAACACCTTTTCTAGTGGAAGATCCTCCACTTGCTTGTGTTCATGGAAATGTTGTATGTTCCATACTATGGCTTTTAACTTATCCAACTTCTTAGAGACAAGCAACTGGCACCACTAGGTCAAGTTACAGGTTAGATATGTTTGAGTCTAACCATATGTTGCTGACCATATTTTTAATAATTTACATTGTAGTTATAGGTGCTTGTGCAGTTGTTTGACCAACTTCAAAAACAGTATTGATACTGTTATGGTAGCTGCGGGTTTACTCACAGATAATGCCAAGTCAGCTGAATATGTAACTTTTTTTGTCTTTATTCCTCCTAATAGATTCACGATCCATCTTTGTTGAATCTGTGATTGATATATTGTGATGAAATGACCACTGCTCCTCCTCCTCAGAACTAATGCTTCTCCCACAGCTGTCACTCATCAATGATTGGTCAGTTTGTATTGTTTCTAACACTGTCATTGGTCAAGATTAATGGTTGTGTCTGGTTAATTATTCCAGGCCTGGGCATTGGTCTGCGGGCTGAACCTCGCCTCACCCCTTGTGTCTCCATCAACCTACAATGACTTCATTTGGACTTCCCCATTCACTCCAGCCAGGCATTAAATCTAATAATTGCCAAGTTCCCTTTTGTCTTTTTGCTGATGCGGGCTATTAGCAGAGCAGCAAGAGCATCTCAAACCAGGTCTGGGCCATGCCAAATTTGACAAAGCTATTCTGAAAAAGTCCTACCCCCTCCCCTGTTGCCTTTTCCTTTTTAAAGAGTCTCTTAGGAACCTGCAAACCTCAGCAGATTCCCAGCATAAGGTGAATCAGGGAACAGAAGGGAGACTGACCACTGAGACAACCTGTGCTTCTCAAGGTCTGCCTGAATGAGAGCTTTTGGGTATTCATTGTGGCCCTCCCTTTCAGGCTCTGGTGGAGTCCTGGCTTGGCGTGGGTCTAAGCTTACGTAGTTCACAGAAAGAACTCAGCGGGCCATAGTGACGTGGTTATCATAACTTGGTGGCGGCAGCTTTGTTTTCAGTGCAGGGGAGGGGGAGGGACTGGATTCTCATTGCTCTGAGTTCCCTTTGTAGTATTAGAAAGTGACATGGCTCGGATTAAGAACTGCAGCAAAATTTATTATCTCACAGGAATTTTTCTGTTATGTGAACAGATTATACACATTTAACATCTCTGTGTGTGTGTGCAAAGTAAGTATTTTTGTAGGCGTGGGTTGCAGTAAAGTGAAACTGGAAAGAACTTTATTGATTCCACAATTTACATGTTTAGGTAGCTCTTAAAATAGTAAACCTACATGTAATGGAAATCAGGACTGCATTTTTGCATACAAAGTTCAGAGTTGAGTTTGGATTTATCTAATGTAAAGGGATTATCAGTTTCATACTGTACAATGTGTCATGTTCATTTTTTCCTACTGGTTGTTATCAAGATGTATTCATTGCACATTCATTGCAGATGCTCAACTGCATTTCGTTGCACTATACTTGTACATGTGCAACTGCAAAGAGAGAGGGGAGAGAGAATGCCCTGGGCCATTTGTCTTATTTGCTTTGTTTATTTGATTTTTGGCCTGGTTTTGTTTTTGCTTAAATCAACAATTTCTGTGCAGTCCTTTAAGAAGACTGTTGCTGTAGTATTTAGAAGTACAAAAATGAATTGAAT